>JADBJO010000160.1:398203-408203 GCA_016801955.1 Conus betulinus
ATAATGTATCCCGGCGTCAACCAGGCCCGAGAGACACAGGCACCTGCAGTACTGGTCAGGAAATTTGAGTAACACTCTCAGAAACGCATCCATTAAGTGGATGAAACTCGACTGTGTGGTCCTAGTCTTCCCAACTGAGTCTGCAGCAAACAGTGAGGATGTGCAGTGAGTCATAACTTCAGCACAATGTGCAATATTGTTTGGTACAGTGAGGGTGTGCAGTGAGTGGAATGCAAGGCTTAATGTTTGTCAGTGCGGTTTCCATGGAAATCCATAACTCATACAAATGAACATGTGGAGTGTTTGCACACTCTGATCTGATCTTTTTGCATGTTCATGCCTAATTCTCACGTCGTTCAAACGTGCTAGTTTGACCTTATTACATTTCCAGTGATGATAATAGTTTGCTTCTTCGTATGCATTTGTTAAGTGTGTTTCCAATAGAACAGTTGATCAATAAGAATATATTTTTTCATTTGTTACATTTTCAGTTGAACTTTGGCGTCTTTTCAATTTTTTAATCAGCTGCCTTCTCTTGTCATATATCGTTCCTCCTAAATTTTCCTTCTGTTTTTAAGCTTAGTATCCGCTGCACGGGTCACATAGAGTAGTTACTTTGTTGTTCAAGGCATTTACACAGACACGCGTTTTGTTTTTTCAACGATATGTTTGAACTGCGATGAGCAAAAACAATAATAATAGAGTGAGTTTGTGAGACATTTGCATTTTTTTCCTTTTGCTGGCTGCTGTTATTATGAATTAAAAAAAATTCATTCATTTCTTTGTTCAACTTAAAATTAGTCTACATGTTTTCTTTGGATATGAAAAACAATGTTTTGGGAAGAAAATGAAGTTGCTAAGGGAAGCCTGAACACATTTTATTCAATAAGAATTAGTAACCAAAAGTGGCCACAATAGTTCATGGTACTTAATGCCTGCCTTTGATAATTTTTAATCACTTCAAATATTTGCCGCGTTTCTTGAATCGCCTACGACCTAGAAATACAGTAAAACAGTAATATCTCTCTGAAGTTTTGAAAATGCTTCAATGAAAATTTGAATATTTGCCCAAAATTTGTTAATCTGTTTGGCATCCAGTGTTTATTTTTCCGGATGAAAACGCAAAAAAAAAAAAAAAAAAAAAAAAAACATATCAGGTACTTAATTTGAATTATACTCTTCTGATTATTTGGGTCTTAAAAACTCCGTAGATAAAACATTTTTAGTGGAAGTCACTTTTGACTGCGCATTGTGAACGAAGCGGGACTCTTGCTACCCATCCATGACACAGAATCTGTACTGTACCTCACCCTTTGTGATGATATGAATCTTCTGGGACCCATACGTTTTAAGGACAAGTCGTTAGAGACCCGCATCGTTGGGAGTGGATAGCCGAAAGCGTGGTCCGGTAAGGGTGAAAGAACAAGGTCACTGATTCTAAACCCGCTTTTCTGATCACGAGTCAATTTTCTCCGTAGATAACTAAATCATACCCTATAGAAAAAAATATGATATGATTCATTTTTCCCTCGGAGAAAAATGAACCTAGGAGTCTTTTTTTCTGTACAGAATCAGTACTCTCCGTAACGCCGACTCTGGGACATGTTACCAGAGTGAAGAGTAGTTCCTTATCGCTGATTGTGGCAGTATCAATTGACACAATGTACCACCCTCCAGTAAGTAGACTGGCTAGGTAAGACGTTTTTCACTTGGCATCAGTTGTTGATATAAACCCTTGATTTAGCTTGGATAAATAGACAGACAGACGGACATTAAGACAGACAGACAGACAGACAGACAGACAGACAGACAGACAGATAGATCCGCACATACCACACATATACATACATACATACATACATACATACATACATACATACATACATACATACATACATATATACATACATACATACATAGATGCATGCATACATACATACATACATACATACACACATACATACACACAGACAGACAGACAGACAGACACACATACAGACATACATACACACATACATCCATTGACTAAAATTCACTGCCACATTCATGACATGCTACCATTCTTTGAGAGTGTACAGAAAACTACAGAAGGGGAAATGTAACCTACAGAGCTTTGTGTGATGAAGTCCGTTGTGGAGAGCGAATACGGTGTCCTTCAGTGGGCCCAGCAGCGATATTCAGTGGAAGCGTTAGGATCCAGAGAGGCAGGCGTGTGGGTGAAACTCGTTGCTTTAGTATCTAACGCCAGAAAGCTCCTGTTGCGAGTGAAGTGTGTGAAAGCAGATGTAAAATCAGGCATCTGCTGAGTGTGGATTATTAACAATCAAATGGGTTTGAGGGTGAGTGTCAAACAAACTACGCTTCTGTTAACGTTTTATTGTTGTCTTCTGTTCTGTGTGTTGGGTGACCAGGATCGCATGCAGCTACACCCCTTGTGGATGTGAGGTATTTTTTTTTTTTGGTTTAAAAACTTTTTGACAGTGTTATGCAGGTAGAGGGATTAGCTGGGTAGTGTCATTATCCTGCAACAAGAGATAGCCTGCTTCCAGCTACAGTCAGTGTGGCAGATCTCACCCTCTCTTTAACATCACCGCGCTCACTACAAAGGCTGGCTCATGATGGCCTCGTCGCTGTGGATGAGGTGGAGCTTCGCGCTGAACGATCTTTTATTCTTTTATGAAGATAACAAAACAAACCAAGCGTCATACTTCGAAACTCTGTTCTCTGAACTTGGTGCCCGTGAGACAATACAGGTAGAAGTTGACAGCACTATTGAAGTCCAACAAGGTCTGACTAACTGTAAAGAAGACATCGTATTGCCCACCTGAACCAGGTCATCTGGAACGATGTAGTCAGATACGATCAGAAAAAACTGACATCGGAGATGTCAGCAGAACAAAACTAATACTGGTAGCAATCAGTGTGACAGTCAGGGAAGTCACTTTCTCTTCTCTGGAATCCTGGCTGGCTTGCCGCACAGGAAGACGTGTACCTGCTCTGACAGATCTGACCAGGGTCCGGAGAAGGACACTGTTGCTGACCGCCAACACACACGAAAGGAAGAAAACAACATTGCATCGTGTCTATCCAAGGCCAAACAAAGCTTGAGAACCACACGTATGTCTGTGATACATTACTGATACAACACTTGAAGGGACAAGAGTCTGTATCAAATCCGTACAGTAAGTGACAGTGGATCAGAATGAAAACAACGGTCACAGTACCAGCAGTAATTCGAGACTTTCTCTTCGTCCACACAACATTGACACGAAGTGGCCAGATCACTGAAGCTGCTCTTAGCAAGATGAGTGCCACAAGCATCCATGCCGATACAGGTATTGTTGTGTTCACCATCACATTGTACACTTTACATTGCCAGGAACCGAGTTCGTTGATAAAGGGCACATCGAATCCAAGGCGTATCACGCTGGCTAAAGGACCGATGATTATCGTGAGCTGGTCACAGCAGGCCAGAACTTGGAAGAAAACACTGGACGTGGATGCAGGAAGACGAAGCATGACCAGAATAACCATAACATTTCCAGATAGTCCCAACACGCACACAGTGGGTTGCCAATATCCGTGATAAATTTCTGGATCTTTTTTGGAATGGGTCGGTAGTGAAGAATCCAAAGCTCCCGTCTGAGACGATACGAGTTTGTCTACGACGCTGCTCACTGAGAAGACTGAAACCTGAAGGTAGCTGGATTCAGTGGAGTTGTAGTGGTCGAGATATTTTGATGTCTGAGTAAAAAAACAGGAGTCTGCCATCTTGGTATCATAGTTGTCGGTGATCGATAAACTATATGACAGTCAATACAAACAGACACTCTCATTGTTTCCACTCGCCCCTGCTATACGACATTCATCGTAACCTTCATATTAGCATGGATGAGGTCAATATGAGGGTCGCTATTGATTACAGGAACTTTGTGTTTGTTTGGTTGCTCCTGTTCCCCCTCTTTCCTCCTCCCCACAATTTCACTTTACATTTCTCTCTCTCTCTCTCTCTCTCTCTCTCTCTCTCTCTCTCTCTCTCTCTCTCTCTCTCTCTCTCTCTCTCTCTCTCTCTCTCTCTCTCTCTCTCTCTCTCTCTCTCTCTCTCTCTCTCTCTCTCTCTGTGTGTGTGTGTGTGTGTGTGTGTGTGTGTGTGTGTGTGTGTGTGTGTGTGTGTGTGTGTGTGTGTGTGTGTGTTGTGTGTCTCTGTGTGTGTGTGTGTGTGTGTGTGTGTGTGTGTGTGTGTGTGTGTGTGTGTGTGTGTGTTTATGTTTTATGTTTGTGCGCGCATGCATGCGTGTCTGAGCGCATGCGTGCATTTGTTCATGTGTGCATGCAAGTGTGTGTGTGTGTGTGTGTGTGTGTGTGTGTGTGTGTGTGTGTGTGTGTGTGTGTGTGTGTGTGTGTGTGTGTGTGTGTGTGTGTGTGTGTGTGTGTGTGTGTGTGTGTGTGTGTGTGTGTGTGTGTGTGTGTGTGTGTGTGTGTGTGTGTGTGTGTGTGTGTGTGTGTGTGTGTGTGTGTGTGTTCACGTGAACACAAATCTATTCATCTGAGGTGGGGGTGAGGACGGTAAGGAGCAAGACCACCCTTCGCCATGGTAAGGCAAGGTCTGTTTGCCATTGTGGGGAAAGGACTATTCTTTTCTATTGTAAGGCAAGGTCTGTTTGCCATTGCGGGGAAAGGACTCTTTCTTTTCTATTGTAAGGCAAGGTCTGTTTGCCATTGTGGGGAAAGGACTATTCTTTTCTATTGTAAGGCAAGGTCTGTTTGCCATTGTGGGGAAAGGACTATTCTTTACCATTGTAAGGCAAGGTCTGTTTGCCATTGTGGGGAAAGGACTTTCTTTACCATTGTAAGGCAAGGTCTGTTTGCCATCGTGGGGAAAGGACTATTCTTTTCTATTGTAAGGCAAGGTCTCTTTTGCCATTGTGGGAAAGGACAATTCTTTTCTATTGTAAGGCAAGGCATATTTGCAATTGTGTGGAAAAGGGCTTTACTTCGCCATTAATGTAAAGAAATCAATGGAGAAATCTCAGTGTTTGGACGAGATGGGGCTATGGACGGGGACTAGGTGGGATAGGGGGTGAGGAATGCGAATAAAGGTTTAAAGCATGTATTAGTAACCTTGACTCATTTACTGTTGAAACTGACCCAAGGAGCGCCCACTGCAGCACAAAACACCTACAGGCAGTTTTTCGCGCACCTGCCAACCTCATCACATTAGGAGTGTGTATGTGCTTCCGTTCTGTTACTTGCTACTTTTTACGCTGTGGTTTGTTTTCTTGAAGGATCAGCATATTTCTCGCTCCACAGTGAGGTTATTAATCCGTGTGTAAATCATGCTTGACTGTGAAAGTTGAGTGGAAGGAAGTTCTACCCCTCCCCCACAACCGTAGAGGAAGTTTCCTTCTGAAAAAGAAGGTGGTACCTTCTGTAGCTATGTTAGAAACTGTTCCGAACTTAATTTTGGAAATCATCAGTAAAACTCTTCAACAAATCAGAGGGGAAAATGAAGCAGATGAAAACTGCCGTACTGGAGCTGTAAGGGGAGGAGAAGAACAAGAATAACAGAAGAACACCCCTGAGCCTCAGTCAGACTCTACAAGTGGGGGCAACATTCGCAGAGAAAGCTGCCTCATACACCGCTTTCTGAGTGCATGGCAGCAGAGCCATAGAAGGTGGTAGTTTCCAGACTGAAGGCCACGCCAACCGAGTTTCGCATTCCAGAGAACTGCCCCACACAAGGTGCTCCACGCACAAAACAAGAGGGCTGGTTAGTCCTCATCTCCATTGCTAAAACAATAAACACACGCCTAGTGCAGCCACTGGTCTCGTACAATGCATCTACCTTCTTGTCCAGGTCTGCAAGACCCTCCACATGCCTGACCAAGTCAAGGGCAGAAGAAACCAAGCCGACTGACTGCATTACCACACAGTAGATGCACTCGCTCATACAGGCCATGCGACAATTGCCTTTTTCCTCCTATGGAGGGACATTTACTGGCCCTGTCTACCACGACGCAGTGCTAGACTCTGTGCACAGCCTATGACTATGACTGGTGAATGGCTCTACCCCACTCGGGCTGAATTTCATGGGGGTCTGAAAGAGGCCAAGGACGCCCAGAGACTAAAGCAATTGCCTGGCTGACAGAGATCGTGGAGGGAAAACTTGGGGTCAAGGCCAAAGATACGGAGGTCAGAGCAGCGACAGAGGCAAGAGCCAGCGTTCATTAGGGCGTGACTGTCAGCAGAAAACAGCCAGTGGACATTGGAAGGCAATGGGAAAGCCTGGAAGAAAAGCACTGTGAAACGCCAGTAAATGACCCCACCCCCTTCCCCACCCCTCACAAGGTGATTACCATGGCACTCCATTCATGGTTATCACCCTTGAAACAACATCTGCAAGATAAACATGAATTCTTGTAGTAAAAACAGAGCAAATTGCATTTTTCGGGAAAATAACTTTGTATTAAGCTACATTTTAGTCTGTCAAAGGGATGTAAATGCCATTTGATTCTCGTCCCAAAGAGAAAAAAGTAAAACTCACTAAAGGTGCTTGGATCGAGGGGAAAATGAGTTACTAACAGAAAAATTAAGAATTTGCTCGGAAAAAGTCATTGTTATCTGAAGAAGGGCCAGGTGAGGTTGTCTCTCCAATGTTTGTTTGACCAAAGGATATAAAGGTATATAGTGCATGATTCTTAGTCTGAAAGACGTTGAACATCAAAGGTTTAATATTGAAACATTTCACAATGTTCCAAAACTGATAATAATTGCTTCTTTGTATTTATTGACCTTAGGCTTGCCTGCTATTCAGTACCAATTGCTGAACAATCACAAACAAGTCTTCAGATTTAGATGGCGAAACAAATTGTACTTTCTACGCAGCCCTACTGGATGTAAGTCCCAGAATATTCCCCAAACTGACTTCACCAATTCTTGTTCATCTGCACGATTTAGGACATGCCATCACATCTTTTATAAGCGACAATCGTCATGTTGGTGGTAATGAACAAGAAATCATGAAAGGCATCGCTGATGCTGTGAAAACATTTGGTAGTTTTTTTTTTTTGTATATGAAAACCATTTGTAAGTGGTCAGAGCTCTCAGAAGAGGGAATTGCACAAGGTCATTTAAACATCAGAAGCATTTCTGTGAGCATTACACAGACGCGCGCGCACACACACACACACACACACACACACACACACACACACACACACACACACACGACACACACACACACACACGCACACACACACGCACACACCCAACCACACACACACACACACACACACACACACACACACACACACACACACACACACACACACACACACACACACACACACACACATACTACACACACACACACACACACACACACACACACACACACACACACACACACACACACACACACACACACACACACACACACACACACACACGCTCGCGCGTGCGCGCGCGCACACAACTCCCCCACAAAAGAGACGAGAGAGAGAGAGAGAGAGAGAGAGAGGAGAGAGAGAGAGAGAGAGAGAGAGAGAGAGAGAGAGAGAGAGAGAGACAGACAGACAGACAGACAGACAGACAGACAGACAGACAGACAGACAGAGAGAACCAATCGAAATGCTTCTTTAACCACGTTACTCAGCGTATTGCTCATAACTCGAGGTTGACGTTGTGCTTCTCGTCAACTTTATTTTATTTCTATTTCTTTTTATTCTCTCTCCTTTTCTTTTTCAAATTTACAAATACGTGGACATGGAAAACGATACAACACACAGAGAAACAAATTAGCCAAAGCAATCCCCCCCACCCCTTAATATCTATAAACATGCCTCCACAATATTTATATAGAAAACATATTTAGTACAGCATGACACAGAACAAAAACAAAGAGAGAGAGAGAGAGAGAGAGAGAGAGAGAGAGAGAGAGAGAGAGGAGAGAGACAGAGACAGAGAGAGACAGAGAGAGAGAGATAGAGAGACAGACAGACAGATAGAGACAGACAGACAGACAGACAGAGAAAGAGAGAGAGACGCCAATTTTGCAATTGTCTACTCGTAAGATGGACATCCACAGCTGCAATCTAAACACTATTATTTAACTTAAAACATCGAACGTTTACAGATATGAAAAGGAAAATCAGAAGGGACCACAGGAGAACTCACATTTTAGATTGCACTTCCAGTCTTTCATATAAACATAACACGTCGACGTAGAAGAATAAAAGGTTAAACTCAGTGATTATGTTGCAGAACTCTTCATCCTTCTGTCTGTCAATTGGGACCGTTTTCTTTGGAACTCTACGTATTTCATGTTAAGAAGCTTGCACTTTTTTTTTGCAATCCGGCATGGCACGATTAATTCTTTCAAGAAAATTAGTAGACAAGGGTTTTCTTTTGTTTATTCTGCTTTCATATAAACGACAATTTTTCTCTAGTCATCTGCCTGTGAGCTTTTCCACTATGCAGAAAAGAATCACATCGATGTCAATGGATAGTCTTTTTGAGGTTATCATATTTTTTTTTTCAAAAAGAGTTTAGTTCAACCAAGAACTAAATGTGCTGCAACGTTTTCCAAGAAAGTTGCACTTGTCACTGTTCATAGTATCCAATATTCAGTAGCAAACAATTAGTCACTAAAATTCCGTCATGTATTTTTTTTTTTAAAGATTTACGTTTGACTTCGTTAATCATTGTTATTTTTTCAGTGCTCGTGTTCAATCAGTCGATATATTTTTTTATTGTCTTCCATTTTTAAAAATAGTTTAATGTCTTCAATTATACTGGAGTGATATATTTTTTTTCGAGATCCTTCCTCTACATGAGTAGCAGTTGCATTTATTTTGACTGGTAATCACTTGTGTCAACGTTAAATTCTATACTGCTCATATATCTTAAAATTCGCTACTACACTCAATTTATAAAATAAAAATGTCAGTGCCAGGCAAGATTCTAAACAGAGTGTTATTGGAGAGGATGAAGGAAGCAGTTGACCCAAAGCTCCGAGGCCAGCAGGCGGGCTTCTGGCGAAACAGATCCTATGCCAACCAGATCACCAGCCTCAGGATCATCATCGAACAGCCCTTGGAATGGAACTCACTCCTTTACATCAATTTCATCGACTATGACAAGGCCTTCGACAGTGTAGATAGATAGACACTATGGACGCTACTGAGACACTATGGAATACCAGAGAAGATCATCTCTCTCATCCGGTGCACCTATCAGGAGATGAACTGCAGGGTGGCTCATATTGGCCAGTTGTCAGACGGTTCTGAGGCGAAGACAGGAGTGCGTCAGGGATATCTGTGGTCACTTTTCCTCTTCCCCCTGGTCATCGACTGCATCATGACGACCACAACAACAGGCAGGAACAATGGGATACAACTGACACTCTGGACGCAGCTAGTTGACCTTGACTTTGCCGACGACCTGGCACTCCCTTCCGACAGTCACACACAGATGCAGGACATGACCACCCACCTTGAGACAACATCAGCAGGTGTGTGTGTGTGTGTGTGTGTGTGTGTGTGTGTGTGTGTGTGTGAGCGCGCACGCGCGCGCGCGCGCGCGACCGCGCGCGCGTGCGTGCGTGCGTGCGCGTGCGTGCGTGCGTGACTGTAATGTTTCAAGACTAGTATTTCAAATTTTAAATCTTTGCCAAGTCATTACTATAATGATGGAAGAATTGTTAACCTGCACTTGTTTTCCCCCACTACTTAATTGTTCAGACTAGCGTTTCTGGTCTAACTCAATGCAGCGTCTCCAAATTAGGCATTTTCGAACGCTTATGTTTTTTTTTTTTTTTTCCTTTAATTTTATTTTTTCAGAGCGTGCCTCTGAATTTTGGCAGTGCAGTTTCATTGTTTCCAATTATTTCTTAAAACGGTTGTGACATGGATCTAGTTGCAAAGTGAGACGACTGCAGGCGGAAATCTAGACAAATCTTAAATAAATGTTAGCGAACCGCCAAGGGAAACGTGGACAAACG
>JADBJO010000160.1:418203-430703 GCA_016801955.1 Conus betulinus
AATTCTACGTTTTCAGGTGTGGATTTCTTTATATGTTTCTCCTGCATTGCAACGTTTTCTCTGTTTTTAAAACAGAGGCATGCCATCGTAGAGTACGCACCAAGTATTCAAAACAATTTGCCTTGTTTCACCGACAATTGGTCATCTTATGCTTCTCTTATTGAATAACCAAGAGAGAGAGTAATTCATTATTACAATATTTGTGTACATTGCAGGGAAAATTTCTCTTGGATTCATTAAATAGGGAAGGCTCTGGAATCTGGAGGACATTAAGCATACTTCTTACCTTCCTCACATCTCCTCATGACTCTTCTCCAACTGTGATCATTATTTGTTTATTTGTTTGTTTACTTGTTGTTCGTTTGTCGATGATTGCCTTTTGTATAGCCGTATGCTCATGTGAATTTGAATGCAAAACACTGTGCGGATTACTATTAGCATTTCATACTTTGATTTATGGATCCGGTACCCCTCCAAAATAACGCATTTGAACTACCATCTTAGAACTGCATAGAAACGATCTATTGCAAGGGATGAGCGATTTTTTTTTCTATTGTTCATAGTCTATGAGTTAGTTAAACCCATGTGTATTGCTTCTTTGTATATGTTTTTGTCTTATCAATTTCAAAAAATCAAAATAAAACAAAAAAGCAGCAACAACAACAACAACAACAACAACAACAAACATTGCTGGGCTTGTGTTTGAACATTTATTCGTACGTTCTGTTGATTTACCAGTCATTCATTCTTTTATATAATCAAGGTCCCGTTTTAATAAAGTTTCTCATGTGCGAAAGTAAGACCAATCGCTTTTTTTTTCTTTGCTTCATTTGAAGTGTGTGTGTGTGTGTGTGTGTGTGTGTGTGTGTGTGTGTGTGTGTGTGTGTGTGTGTGTGTGTGTAGTTTGCGTTTTTTTTAGTTTGTTTGGTTTTTTTTTTGTTGTTGTTGAGTATTTTTGTGTTTATGTATGTGTGCAGGAGGGAGAGAGAGGGAAAGAGAGAGAGAGAGAGGAGAGAGAGGAGAGAGAGAGAGAGAGAGAGAGAGAGAGAGAGAGAGAGAGAGAGACGAGAGAGAAGAGAAGAAGAAGAAGAAGAAAGAAAAGAAGAGAAGAAAGAAGAAGAAGAAGAAAAATTTAACGTAGTTGTGTATACATATTCTCTGTACCTGTTTCGCAAAGATGAACATGTTGATGACGTTACCGATGACGCCTATGCAGACAATAACTGGTAAGAAGCCCACATTTACGATCGTTCGCACAGTGTCGGAAAGTTGCATAGTCCAGTAGATGATCTGGGTTTTTCCAGGGCTCGAAGGGAACGATGGTGATGTTGGTGTTGATGATGAGATGATGATGAGGATGAATTGTGATGATGATGATGATGAACGATTTTTTTTTTTTTTTCAAACAGAGAACAACAGGGAACCAAACAGAGAAACCAAACAATGCCTTCTTCATTATGCCCTTCTTCATCTGGCCCTTTTCCATGCTAAAGGGACTAACTAAACATGACTAGCGACCTCTAAAAACTTATAAAACCTTTAACACATATACATATCTGAGTTGTCACAAATACATACAAACCATGTATGAACTTGTTCCTTTATTAAAAAAAAATGTAAAACTGACAATTAAAAAAAAATTGTGAACTGAAATAGAGGAAATTAAATTAAAAAAAAAAAACAAAAAAAAAACAAAAAAAAAAAAAAAAAAAACGATTGAAAGAACAAAACAAGAAAATAGAAATTGAATTAAATACAAAAAAGAAAACAAAAATCCCCGCACCTACAGACATAGTGAAAGCACCCACCTCATAATTATTAGGTATCAATGGAGGAGAGAGAGAGAGAGAGAAGAGGAGAGAGAGGACGATGAGAGGGGAGATCGAGAGGCGGATGAGAGAGAAGGAGAGAGAGAGATTTACATTCTTTCTGTGATATTAACATACTGCATACTGCTAAGGAAGTTAATTATATAACACAACTAACATCAATAATAGAGACCTATTATTGGTATTTCATGATGTGGTCAAAGCAACAAAAGCCAAGCAAACAACGAAACAGTACTAAAATCAGCTATCAGTAGCGACATGTAATTCATCGCATCAATATTCATACACTTATTTGTTTTATGATATGTGTGGGTTGTGTGTGTAGTGTGTGTGAGTTTGCGGGTGTGTGATGGTGTGTGTGTGTGTGTGTGTGTGTGTGTGGGTGTTGTGTGTGGGTGTGTGTGTGTGTGTGTGTGTGTTGTGTGATGTGTGTGCGGTTTGTGTGTTTGTGTGGTGTGTGCTAGGCGCGCGTTGGTGTGGTGTGTTTAGTGTGGGTGTTTGTTTGTTTATTTGTGTGGTGGTGTCGGAGAGAGACAGAGACAGAGACAGAGAGAGACAGAGACCATGGCATAAACACATCCTCCCCTCCCCTATGTTTTGTTTTTATTTGGTTGTTGTTTTAACCAGTCAATGGGTGGTACTATCCAAGGGCTTAGAGAATTATTAAATGTAAGTGACAATACATCAATAAAGCAAAGTCGTTAATGACTGTATGGAGAGAGAGAAGCAAGAGAGAAAGAGAGATGAGAGAGAGAAGCGAGAGAGGAGGAGATGGATGAGAGAGAGAGAGAGAGAGAGGCCCGGGAGGAGAGAGAGAGAGATAGAGACGAGATCATATTTTCGAGAGACTAAAATAATAGCTATCTTTCTATGGATTCTGAACAAACAGCACAAGACACCGAAAAAATCAACGAAAAAGAATACATGCTAGTAGTACTATGAGAACAACACACAATACACCATGCGAATGAGGATTAGGGATAAGGACAGAACCGCGTAGTTGCAGTGCTGCCGTGAGAGTAAAAGCAACGTTCGTGACCAATGTTATTTGAGGAAATAAAGTCGTAACAGAAGCTCCCCTTCCCCCCAATCTCTGTCAAGTGTTCTAAAATAATACATGCTAAGTAGGTACTCTGATTGCCTGAACAACATCAACAATACATCCATAATAAAACAACAGAAAAATGCCGCGGCATTCCACTTATTTTGGGCCAAATTACGCCAACCATGGGAATATGCGACAAACATCAAACAATGTACACCAGAAAACATAAAACCAACAGTACTAGAAAATCAGAAAAGACATTCATCAACAATATTCACCGCAGTAGTTGCAAATGCTTCATGTCGTGATTCACAGACATAAGCCTACATAGCAAAGTTTTATAGTCCTATATCCGCGACATCTCGAGCAAAACTATAGGCACATGCTCGATACAGGGTTAAAACCCCATAGCTGTTTTGATTGACCCACAAATTACTTGAACGCATAACCATTACCTCCTTTACCCTGCCCCCAACCCCCCCCCCACAATCCCCCCAGGCTTGTCACGTGTCTATGGTGCTTGCCAACAATTCAGTTCTAAGTGTTTAGTTTATAGATTGAATTTTAAATAAGAGTGCTTTTTCTGCCTACGACACACTGACAATGAATATGGTTTTTATTGGCAATATTAAACAAACCATAATGCCCAAGGAATGCCTGCGCAGTTTTCCACTTAGTGTTGCAAAACTCCGCCAACAATAGTTGATGAGCGGAATCCGCGATGATACTCAACAAAAAAAACAACGTGTACAACACAGGACGAAACAAGTGTCAACAATACAAATAACTAGAAAAGAAGGGGAATGCAAAAGATTTCAGATTCATTCAACAAATTATTCTCATCACGAATACTAAACGCAACTTATTCATAATCATGATTCACAGAGCATTTAGCTACATATTAAGTTTTTTTTTTTGTCTCTCTAAATCGAAAATACCACAGTCCGTTACCACAAACTTTGAGAGAGGACAGAATGAGTTACAATTGTATGTATATATTAACAGGTAATAAGTATACCATAGATCGTTTTGAGTTTGACCGACCAAAGGCGAACATATGTGGAAGGCAGAACCAGGTTGTTTCTAAATTATCGCTCCTTTGTAACTTACATGCTCTTTTCTTTCAAACTTTGACCAGGGCTTTGGCACTAAAAAAAGAGAGATGATGTGCCAACATCAATTCATTCTGGAAAAATCGACTTTTTCCGCTTTTGTTTACACATTTTGTTTTGTTTTGAATATTATATAAGAATTATATATGTAGTATGAGCTATTATATATATATAATATATATATATTATAATATATCTAATGAATGTACTATTGAAAGCAAAGACAACTCGAGGAGGAAAGATTTATTCTCAAATCTCTCCCCTCCTTAAAACAGCAGGTACATACGTCTTTCGAGGCTATTACGCATTTCACTGGGCGCCCGCGGATTTTTTTTCTTGAGTTATACTTCGCTCCTCTGTTTGTTGTGTGCTGCAGGCTCACTTCTCTTAGGGTGCTCTGTCGTATTGAGTCTTGAAGCCCATTCAGATGTTAGCCCTGTCGTTTGCAGGTGACCCATTTCTGCTTCAGTGCGTTTGTAAGCACTTCAGTTTGCGGAGGGGCGGTTGCTGCACACACCACACCGGCTGCAGGGGCACACAGTGGGTGCGTCATCAGTGTGTGACACGCGGTGTGTGTGTGTGTGGTGTACCATTTGTTTGACACTGTGTGTGTGTGTGTGCGGGCTCTATATATATCTATATATATTATATGCGTTGTGTGTGTGTGTGTGTGTGTGTGTGTGTTGTGTGTGTGTGTGTGTGCATGAATGACTCGTATTATTTTGAAAAATAATTCTGATATCCTAAATTATGTCTCACATTTTTGGGATGGGTGTCTGAAAGACCGCAGATTCATTCAATACTGTCTACTAGGAGAGATTTATAAAGGAAGTGAAATGCATGCTTCATTCGCTTGACAAGACGCACGGGAGAGTTGTTTTTTTTTTTTCTGGTCAAACAAGAGACAGTTTTACAACAAATACCACAGTACTTTTACATATATAGTATACCTACATGCAAAGAACAGAAAGCATGGATCATAAATATGCTTTCGATACTATATATTACAGTAACGTAACACATCTTCTTAGATCGTTATCATAATGGTAAAGGGGTGATTATTATCAAACAGAAACAAAAGATGATTTAACATACATTAAAAATCCAGAGCATGAAGTTTTTATTAGTTTGAGTTTTTTTGTTTAAATGTCACGTCTGCTGATGCATCTGAAATTTCAAAGACAACAGAAGGATTATTTGACTGTAAAGTTGCAGCACAACTGTGGCAACTTCATAAAGACGACTTGAATGTCTCACGCTTTCTGTGTTTTTCCCCTTTTTTTTCTCTCTTTTTTCTTCGAGGAAGCAGATTATGCCCTGAGGAATTTTATTGCATTATGTTTCCATTTAATCGTAACATCGTAATTATTTTTTAAAACACTAGAAAAGAGAAACAGCACCTGCAACCAGCAACAGCAGAAGTAAAGCAAGTAGAAGAAGAATAAGAAGAAAGAGGATTAGGAGGAGGAGAAGGAGGAGGAGGAGGGGAGGGGAGGATGAGGGTAGGAGACAAGCAATGACGAAGGGAAAAAAAAAATTGGTGAAAGCTAATGTGACACAAAACTTTACAAACTTTACAGGCGGTACACACTACAACATGTACTCCCACACCCACTTTCCCCCCCCTCTGTTGTCCTGTCTGGTCTGTCTGTCTATTTGACTTCTCTCTCTCTCCTAACTCGATCTCTCCCATACCCCTCTCTCCTTCCTCCCTCTCCTCCCCCCCACCCCTCCACTCTCCGCATCCCGTCCGTCGCCTCTCTCTCGCTCTCTCCTCTGTACCTATCTTGTCCGCCCGTCCTGTCTGTTCCCTTGTCTCCATCTCTCCCTCTCTCCTCCCTTCCTCTCCTCTCTCTCGTCCGCTCACCCGTCTCTCTCTCTCTCTCACCTCCCTCTCTCTCTCTCCTCCTTCCTCTCCTCCTCTCTCTCTCTCGTACCTATCACACACACACCCACCCACACACACGAGACGACAGACACAAACACACACACACCAACGACACACACACCACACATAAACACACAGGTCCACATACACGCACACACATGTACACACACACAAGAACACACACACACACGGCCACACACACACACACACCCCACACACACACATCACACACACACACACATCAATACCAGGTACGTATAACACGCTTCGCAGGCGCGTACCACATACACGACACTGTCAGTGTTTGTGTTTCGTCTCGATCTCTCCTCCTGTGTGTCTCTCTCCCTCATCGTCTCCCCCTCACTTAAAGCCTAGAGTTCTCTCTTTGTGTGTGTGTGCAATCGTGTGGATTTGGTGTGTGTGAGTGTGCGGTGCAGCGTGTGCTAGCGCGAGTGCGTGTCGTGCTGTGTTGTTTCGACCGAGTGACCAGTTGCGCGTTGGATGTTTAGTGTTTGTGTGTGTCTGTACTCCTCTTTTTTTTACTTGTCCCATGTCGTGTCAAGGCTTGAACTCAGCTGGACGCCTACACGTCAGGACGTCAGGCCGATGAGAGTGTAGACATGGTTGACGGTCACGGGAGCCAAAACTCACAGCCGGTGGTGTCTGAATAATTAACAGACGCCAAGACATAACACAGCATGTAATATACATTATCATTTGTGTTCAAAAAACAAACCAACTCTGGTGGCCGTATAAATAAAGTGGAAACTCAGGCTTTAAACATGATTCCTTGTTTGTCAAAAAAAACCAAACCAAACAGAGGCAAACTATAGTGTGTGGCTTTATTCGGAGAATGTCCTCAAAAAACTAGGCCACACCATTTTTGCAACTCGCTCGTTCTTCGTTCTGCCGTAGAAAAACAAAACCAAACCCAACCAGAAAACTAAACACAGAAAAACCTCTATCAAACAATGGTGTCTTTTAACACATAGGAAGACAAAGACTGTTTTTAAAACGATTATGTATGAGATCCTATCAAAAACAGTTTTCAACCTCATCAAGTGTTCGTAAGCAGACGGACAGTGTGTGTGTGTGTGTGTGGTGTGTGTGTGTGTGTGGTGTGTGTTGTGTGTGTGTGTGTGTGTGTGTTGGGCGGCTTGAGTGGTTGCGTGCGTGCGATGGGTGTGCGTGTGTGTGTGGTGGTGTGTGTTGGTGGGAGCAAATTTTTCACACACCAAACACACAACACCACACACACACACACACACACACACAACACACATTGGTACCAGAATGAGAGAGAGACGGATGAGGAGAGATGGGGAGGGAGGGAGGGAGCGGGGAGGGAGGGGAGAGGAGGGGGGGGACGGAGGGGAGGGGGGGGGGGGGGGGGGGGGGGAGGGGGGGGTGGAGAAGACAGAACCCCAGGGGAGGGAGGGAGGGAGAGAGGGGGGAGGAGGGGAGAGGGGGGGGGGAGAGGGGGGGAGGAGGGAGGGAGGGGAGAGGAGGAGAGAGGGGGGCGAGGGGAGGGAAGGGGTGGGGAACGGGGGAGAGGACAAAAGGAGGGGAAGAGGGGGAGCGGGGGAAGGGAGAGGAGAGAAGGGGGGGAGAAGGAGGGGGGAAGGGGGGAGGAAGGGGGAGGGGATGAAGGGGGTGAAGGGGGGAGGAGGGGGGGGAGGGAGGGGGAGGAGGAGGGGGGTAGGGGAGAGAGAGGTTAGAGAGAGGGGGGGACGGAGAGAGGGGAGAGTGAGCGGGGAGGAGAAAGGGGGGTGAGAGGGGGGGGGGGGGAAGAAGAGGGGAGGGGGGATGAAGGAGGGAAGGGGGAGAGGAGGAGGGAGGGAAGGGGGAGAGGGAGTGGGAGAGGGGTTAAGGGGAGGAGGGGGGGGGAGAGAGAGAGAATGTGGAGAGGGGGGGAGGAGCGAGGGGGGAGAGGCAGGGTGGAGAGGGGAGGAAGAGAAGAGGGAAGGGGGGGGTGGAGGGAGGAGGGACGGGGGAGGGGGGGGGGGGGGGGATAAGAAGGGGGAGAGGAGCGATGGGGGAGAAGAGGGAGAGAAGTAAAGGGAGGGGGAGGAGTAAGGAGGGGAGGAAGGGAGGGGAGGGGGAGGAAGGAGAGAGGGGGGGGGGGGGGGGGGCGGGAGAGGTGAGAGGAAGTGTAAGAGGAGGGAGGGAGGGGGGAGGGGGAAGGAGAGTATGGGAGGGGAGGGGGGGGGGAGGGAGGGGAGGGGGTAGAAGGGGGAGGGGGGGGGGGGAGGGGGAGAAAGAGAGGAGGGAGGGGGTAGGACGGGGAGGAGGGCGGGGGAGAGGGTGGAGCGGAGAGGAGGGGAGTAGGTGAGAGGGGAGAGAGGGGGGGAGGGAGGGAAGGGAGGGAGGGGGGCAATAAATAGATAGAATGAACAGTGTGACGATTAAATAGTAAATAAATAGTAAATAAAATCAATAAATAAAGAAATAAATGGAACATGCAAAAAAAGTGATAACTTATGAAAATAAAGAAACACGTAACAAAATGTAACAATGAAATAAGATAAAAGCACCACCTATTTGGCTTTTCCTTCTCAGTGCAAATCTGCCATTTACAATCCATCGGACCAGTCCAAGAGAGATACAGATACAAATACGGAGAGTTCATTCATGTATAGGCCATTGCCGCTTATGAAGGAGTGCATGTAAACAAAACTAACCAGATCGAATGAAAACTCAAATCATATGATATGAATGCATTTTCAAAATGCGTTCAAGACACGAGAATAAAACGCAGCTTAAACGCTTTATACAAGTTTTTAAAACGGAGTGACAGACAGACGCGGGCGGGAAATGAAGCAACAATTAGAAAGAGAGGGGGTTAGTTACCGCCAAGGACACAGACAAACAGAGTGCAGGACAAGACACAATGCATTTCGACCTCTTGGGTCTTCTTCAGGCGAAAAAACAAACAACGTATGGGACAGTGAAAACAAAGAACGAGAAACCACTTATCGTGTCACGGTCGCCACGCTTTCAAAATGGCCGCCGGACGGAAACGGGGCCACCAAGAAGGGGATCATGGGAGAGAAAATAGTGTGTGTGTGTGTGTGTGTGTGTGTGTGTGTGTGTGGTGTGTGTGTGGGAGGGGGGGGGGAGGGGGGGGGAGGGGAAGGGGGGGGAGGGAGGAGGGTGTGAAGTAATGGGTTTTGTAGCTTGTTTTTGTAGAATAGTATTATGTATTAGTGACGGTAGTGAATAAAAGTGGATTGATAATTGTGCTTAGTGGAGAAGATTTTTTTTTAATGATAATAAAATAAATCCAGAAATAAACAACCGACTTTAATGGGTGGTGATGGTGATGATAGTAGTTATGTGTGGGTAGTTGTATGTGGGAGTGTGGGTAATGCTGATAAAGTTAGGTGTGGGTGTGTGGGGAGGGGGGGGGGGGCTTTTTGTATAAAAAAAAAAATAAAATGAAATAAAGTAAATAAAACAAACAGAAATAATAAGGAAACAGTCATAACAATAATAATAATAATAATATAATGATAATGATAATAATAATAATGATAATGATGATAATAATATATAATTCTAGTTGCAAAGTGAGACGACTGCAGGCGGAAATCTAAATAAATCTTAAATAAATGTTAGCGAACCACCCAGAGAAACGTGGACAAACGAGTCACAAGACAAAACACTTGTCTTGTGACTCGTTTGTCCACGTTTCTCTGGGCGGTTCGCTAACATTTATTTAATAATAATACTGATTATAATAATAATGATAATAATGATATATCATTAATAACAATAATGATAATGATGATGATAATAATAATTATAAGAATAATTATAAAATAAAAAAAAATAAAATAGAATAAGATGAAATAAATGGAGGGTGGCTGCAACTTCTATATGAAGTAAGCAGTGGCGGGGGGGGGGGGGGGGGGGGTACGAATGTGTATATGTATGTGTATGTTGTTGGTGGAGATATATCCGACCGGTGTTGAAATGGTGGGTATGCAT
Source organism: Conus betulinus (assembly GCA_016801955.1). NCBI lineage: Eukaryota > Metazoa > Mollusca > Gastropoda > Neogastropoda > Conidae > Conus > Conus betulinus. The sequence goes on from JADBJO010000160.1 coordinate 428,068, forward strand.
ATTTGAGTTACTGTTGGATGTTGATGCGCTGGGGTTGTAGTGTACCAAGACTGGGAATGAGATGGGTCTCTCGCGTAGTGCCAGAGTGCCAAGTCTTTCACATAGTCGGTGTTGTATGGGAGTGGTTGAAATGGAGGGCAACAGGTTTGGGTCGGTGGTGGCGGCAGATGTCAGCCAGGTGTTGTTCAGAGATGCGTGTCTCATGTGTGCGTGATGATTCACCTATATAGATCTTACCACACAGCTGGCAGTGGATAGCGTATACAATACTGCGGCTCTGACAGGAGCATGTGCGTTTTATATTGAAGGGGTTCTTGGGGCCTGTAGAATAGTGTCTGTTCGGTGAGGGGCTGATTTTGCAATTAGGTTTTGAGCAGGGGTGAGTGTCTGGTGGTGTAGGTGTGGATATTCTGTTCAATTTGGACCGCACGGGAAGATCTTTTAGGTTTTTTATCACACATTTGAACGTGAACGTTTTTGACACGTTTGAAAGTGGTTTTAAACCACAAACCCGTCTTCCATACCAGACCCATTTTTACGTTCAAACATGATAAAAACCTAAACGAACCTCTCGTGCGGTCCAAACTGAACCTTTCCTCCCTTCCCCTCCCTCTTCCCCTACCCCCCAACCCCCCGAACTATTTCCTCTCCTATGATCCCCTCCTGGGTGGCCCCGTTAATGAGCAGATGACACAAACAGCGTCAGCTTAAACTGACGAAGATTTTCCCAAAATTTAGACGGTATACACAGTCCTTTTAAATCGTTCAAACCAGAGCAACATAAAACCAAATATAGTTCTTTTTCTTTTCGGTACAGTGGACATTTTAAACAAGAATTATGATGTGTCTTGTAACGAAGTCGATGTTCTGCTATTTCAGCAATGCCAAGCCTAGTTTTTTGCATTCTTCTCCCATGGCTTTTCTTCTGAGGGCGTTTATTGCTGCAGTGTGGAGACGAAGAACAAAATCTTGGACCATGCAAGGTCCAAGAGAGAGAGAGAGAGAGAGAGAGAGAGAGAGAACAAAATGAACAAAATGTTAATCTATAGGCCACCGGCCCTTAGAAAGGGGTCATGCAACATGAGCAAATATGCACATACATACACACACAGACATATGGTCATGACTAGATAGAGGTACGTTTTAACGATCCAAGTAAGTATAGTAATTATAGGCTACACATGGAAGAGTAAAATATAACATCGGTAATGACAAATTAAAGACATATGAATAGATTCTATTTCGGAAAACATTACAGATCTAGACCATCTTCCATGTAAACTTGTCTTTGGCGAAGAGAGCGTAAAAAAGATATATCGCAAGTTTCAGAACGTATTCAATCGAACCATATTTCAGGATTTTTGCATACTGACTATACTGTTTGATAATGTCACCCAAATTTTTATTTCTGATTTTGCTGCATATATAGGGCAATTGAAAATAAAATTATTTTCATCTTCTATGGCATCGCATATAATGCACAAGCCAGTCGAATTTTCGCTGAATGTTCTTCTGAAAGATGAACCATTTATTGGGAGGACACCAATCCGTAGCTTTACCAGACAATCTCAAAAACATCTATAATCTAAAAATTCAAAGTATCTTTCCGTTTCAAAAGTTGTTTAAACAAGCGATACGTCATGTAAGTATCTTTATTAAAAATCGAACTGTTCCAGTCTTGCATGTAAATATCAAACCAGCCTTTGTTTAAACATTGAAATGAAAAGAAATTTCATGGCCCACTCCTTGGTTTAACCGTGCGTAGCTGAATCCAAAATTAAACAAACTCCCTTGTCCAGACTCATTTTTGTTGTAAAAACAAATCCCAAGTATTGTATTCATTGACTACCACCAGTTCGGTGTCTCCCTAGTTCCATTTTTTGTATGTACCAAAAAAAAAAAACACCCTTTCGGAAAACCATCTTTTAATTTTGTCTTCCTTTATATTTAGAAACAAACTTTTGCAAGCATCGTTAAGGATATCAATCTGATTCTGAAGACCCCTGGCAGTGTCGGACAAGAGGACAATATCATCAGCCAAAAGAACAAGAAACAGTTCAACAATCCCTGGTAGCAACTGAATCCCATGCACACCATTCTCATTCAGGGATGCTGCAATTTCGTTTATAAAAATAGAAAAGAGAACTGGTTTAATATGCAACCTTGCCCTTAGACCGACTGGACAATCAAACAGATCTGTAGTTTGACCTCAACCCTTACACAAGATACCACAGAATTGTATACGGCCATGACAGCATTGTTGAACTTCCCATGAACACCTGTTTTTGATAGAATATCGGGTTGAACGGAGCCGAAGGCCTTCCGATCTACACAAAACAGGCATAAAACTTCCTCTCCTCTTTTTGAAAAACATGTTTTTTTTTCTAGAATTGCATTAAATGTAAATATATGGTCAAATGTTGAATATCCTTTCCTGAATCCGGCCTGTGACTCTGTCAACTTATTACGATTTTCAATCCATTTTACTGGTCTTTTATTTAGTATAGGGGTGAAACATTAGTAAACTCAATAAGGAAATGCCTCTGTGACTGTCAGTCAAGGTCTGGTCACCTTTTTTTTAAAGACAGGAACTATAATTGCTTTCGTCCATTCTACAGGGTAGATCCCTTTGTCAA
>JADBJO010000160.1:440703-443203 GCA_016801955.1 Conus betulinus
AAAATGATTCATATTCTCTTGCCATGATAGAGTGCGATTTGATTATTTTCTGACTCGACGCCGAAAAGGCCTTGATATATAACAGAGAGAAGAAGCGTTTATCTCGATGGAAGCGTGAGAGGGGAGGGGGGGGGGGGGGGGAGAGAGATCGAATGAAGTATTCAGGCATTTTTATGTCTGGACAGTTGTCTCATGTCGACTCAACATTGATTGCTCCCTGGACAATAATACGCTGTAAATACTACCCTGCCAAAAACACTACCGTAGTGAGTATAGCGTGGGATCTTAAACTTGCGGAAGTGTTTTTCGCAAACGTCGTAAACTGTTCATATGCAGTAAGAATTCTCTCTCCAACACGCTTCATCAGCTACAGTCCTTGATTTTCCACACAGCTGCTAAACGGACTTTATTTCAGTTTCCCCACTGTCGAACTTTGCCACAGCAGCCTGTGTATATAAAAAACAATGGCTAAACACTTTCAAAGAATTCCATCCGAGTCTTGCAGATAAAAGAGTACAAAAGACGCTTTTCAAGAATGATCACTCCAACTTGCAGATAAAAAGAGTACAAAAGACACGTTTCAAGAATGATCACTCCAACTTGCAGATAAAAAGAAACAAAAGACACTTTTCAAGAATGATCACTCCAACTTGCAGATAAAAAGAGTACAAAAGACACTTTTCAAGAATGATCACTCCAACATGCAGATAAAAGAGTACAAAAGACACTTTTCAAGAATGATCACTCCAACTTGCAGATAAAAGAGTACAAAAGACACTTTTCAAGAACGATCACTCCAACATGCAGATAAAAGAGTACAAAAGACACTTTTCAAGAATGATCACTCCAACTTGCAGATAAAAGAGTACAAAAGACACTTTTCAAGAACGATCACTCCAACTTGCAGATAAAAAAAAGTACAAAAGACACTTTTCAAGAATGACCACTCCAACTTGCAAATGGGTGACTTACTGGGGGGGGGGGGGGGGGGGGGGGGGGGGGCGGGGAGGGGCTGTCTCATAGAAAACTAAACTAAACAAAGCAAAACAAATCATGAAATACTGAAAGAGCTGTGAAGTAACCAAGACAAACCTCAAGCGTATGACCATCAATTCCACTCTTCGAGAGGAGGATCTTTACTAGTCGCCGTTGAAAACTGAAACCTCAGCGTGAATGGATGGTGTTGGTAGCCCCAAGAGAAGGGTCATCCATTATGTGTTGTAGTGACGATGGTGTACATATATGACAATTGTGGACTTGACGTACACCACGGGTTCACAGAAACTATCGTAGTTTTCAAAGCGTGAGCAGCTGAGCATCATAGTGACTTTAACCAGTTCTTCCTATGTAGAGTGACCCCGGCGTGTTACACCGCGTGTTAAACCGGGCGGTGCTGCACGCCCAAATCACCCTGTGAAGGAGACACTACCGCCCACTCGCTTTCAAACATACTTTCTCTCTGGTGTGCTTTTTTTCCGTTTGGTTTGAATTTTTTTCCCCGCTAACGTATCAAAGTTAAGTTTGTTTGAAAGACACCTTCATCTCATATATGTATGCAAATAAAGACTGATGTCAGCAAGTTTATTGTTTACACGAATTTTGATCTCAACATTTGATAGAAAGAAGCCAGTCTCTCAAAGGGAGGCTATCTTGTGGGATTGTGAACATAGGCTTCCCTGTCGCTGCGCCTTTGATGCAGCAGTATTATAGAATGGTTCACCCGGGTAAGGTTGCATCGGGATGTGAATGTGTATGGGAAAGAAAGAAATAGCGGACTGAGAGTAATGTCGGTAGAGAGAGTATGGTAGATGAAGACGATAAATAAATGAACAAATTGATAAATAAAAATAAATAAATAAATGAATAACAGAAATAGACAAAGAAATGAATAAATAAATGAGTAAATGTATAACAAAACATACATACATACATACCTACATACATAGATAAATAAATAGATAAATAAATGGAAATGAAATTATCTAAAACAAATCACTACCTATTTGACTGTTTCTCTTTGGCTCATCCTCCTCTGTGCAAGTCTGCCATTTACAACACGTTGGACCGGTACGAGAGAGAGAGAGAGAGAGAGAGAGAGAGAGAGAGAGAGAGAGAGAGAGAGAGAGAGAGAGAGAGAGAGAGAGAGAGAGAGAGAGAGAGAGAGAGAGAGAGAGAGAGAGAGAGTATGTGCTAATGCTAATGAATGGTTTACAAATGGGCACACTGTGCCATTTCTTGTTGATCCCCTGTCACATTGCACTGTCACATGACAGGATGTGACAGGGAGCTAACAGGAAAACAATCAGGTGTCATATACAATTAGTGGATTCTTTTGAATTTCACCCGGTCATTTTATGTAAAAGAAATACTGTTTCATTGAGTTTTTTTTGTGTGTGCAAATAATGTAAGTCAGCTTTGCACATTGATTTTAGTTTGATTACTGTGTGTCGACTTTCGTGTCATTAATCTTGAAAGCAGAACTAAGCATGTCTCATGAAAA
>JADBJO010000160.1:450703-485703 GCA_016801955.1 Conus betulinus
GCAGAGGGAAACTACTCGAATCCCCAAGCCCCCTTTTGCCCCCTCCCCTCCTCCGCTGCTTCTTCCTCCCACCTCTTCAAAACGAAATATCCAAAGGCAAACAATTAAATGTTTTGATATCTGAATAAGCATCTGGACCTAATTTCAAAGGACTAACGACCCGTACGTTAAGGTTGTGTTGACTGTATTTTAGAGAATGAACGTGTGGATTTATATGAACACTGCAAAAACAAATAACAAGTCGAGTTCAGCCTATGACTGCCGTTTCCATTGAAACAGTATAAGAAAATAACATAAAAATATTACTGTCCTAAACTGTTCACGCTTCTTGCGAGATATGCGCTTCGCCTGGGGCGTAGTCTTTCCACACCGACTCACCTTTCCACAGACACGAGCAACGTCAAAGACTGGAAATGGTGGAGAACCCCCAGAAGAGCCCAAGATGGTGTTGAGGCTCCGGACCTTCCAGAAGTTTCCTAGTGTAATGGAGAACAGGGCCAGAAGGCATGAAGGACTTCGGAATGATGAGGGGCGAAGAGGTAGCCACAGTCCGCTAGGGCCAAACTGAAGAGGCACACGTTGATCCTGTCTTGCAGACCCTGTTGATCGGGTGAATGAAAGGACATGGGGCAGGGAACAGTGAACAGAAACTAACAAACAAGATGGATAACTCTTGCTCTCAAGAAGAGACAGTTATGCGCCCATAACTCGAAATAAAAAATGCTTACGACACTAGTTCACCTTGTGCGAATTCCGCAAATCAAAGGAATGTCTCCTCGTTCGTTCCATGTGCTGCGTGTCTGTATGTGTGCTTGGAGTTATGGGCGTGTAACTGTCTCACAGTAGGAGCAAGAGTTACCGTTCTTGTTTGTTAGTTCTTCAGTTACGTGTAACTGTTTCACAGTAGGAGCAAGAGTTACCGTCTTGTTTGTTAGTTCTTCAGTTACGTGTAACTGTTTCACAGTAGGAGCAAGAGTTTCCTTTCTTGTTCGTTAGTTGTTCAGTTATGTGCAACTGTTCCACAATAGGGGCAAGAGTTACCTTTCTTGTTTATCAGTTAAATCAAACAGCTTGTGGGCTGGATAATGCTGGAGGTGTGATGATAGAGTGACGTGTGGAACTCCGTTTTGTGTTGAGAAATTCTTGACCGTTGTTGAGTTTGTGTTTCCCATTTATTCATTCTTACCCTCGCGCGCTGACTGATGTATTCATTGACGATAGATTCTTTCATTTGTTAAAGATCTTCTTCAGACAGACGTTTTTTGTACATTACCATCAGATGAATTCCCTCTTTCATTCAATTCGAAGGCGAGGACAGAGAGAGAGAGAGAGAGAGAGAGAGAGGGAGAGAGAGAGAGAGAGAGAGAGAGAGAGAGAGAGAGAGAGAGAGAGAGAGAGGCAGTCCTCTTATCATAGTCACTTACATTAGCTTACTGGTCCTGCTACAGTGCCAGAAGATACTAGTACTATAAAGAAAACAGCAACAACAACAGCAGCAGCCACAACAACGACAGCAACAGCAAACTGCAACAGCAACAGTAACAACATCAGCAACAACAACAATAACAACAGCAAACAACAGTAACTGCAGTGGTACATAAATATTGCAGCAGTGTCCATCATCCGGACTCGTAATCTTGATAATCCTGGCGTTACGGGTTCGAATCTCCGCCGGGCTGTTTCGGTAGGGGGGGGGGGGGGGGGGGGGGGGAGGATTTTTTCCCTCAGAGTTAACATTGGTTCTGACTCCATTTCCCATACAGTCCGAATGAGACTATAAACCGAGGTTCCGTGTGTGAATGTACGCATAACATCTTGCACACACGTAAAACCCCATCAACTTTCGGAAGATAAGGCCAGTTTGGCCGTTGGTATGGATGACACGTTACACATAGCATGCACCCTGTGTGAAAAATGGAAAAAGAATGAAGGAAGTAAGGATATTGAGTGAACGATATTGAACGATATTGACGGGATGGCACGGGAAACGACTGAATGAAGCGCCAGCTGGCAGCTCTTCAGTCGGCACTACCCAGGTAGGCAGCCCGTTGTGTAAACGAGTGTGGATTATAAAGCGCTTAGAGCTTGGTATCTGGCCGAGAATAGGCGCTATATAAGTATTCATAATAATAATAGTAGTAATAATAATAATAATAATACAATGATACCACCACTACTACTACTGCTGTTACTACTACTACTACTACTGGTAGTAGTAGTAGTAGTAGTAGTAGTAGTAGTAGTAGTAGTAGTAGTAGTAGTAATTGTGTGGAGAGAACGTTTCTGAAAGGGGCAAAAAGTTGTGATCAAATAGACCACCGTCATCATTGTCATTGCCTCTGAATGCAAGGGAATGAACAAAGAAAAACAACACACACACACACACACACACACACACACACACACACACACACGCACACACACACGCACGCACGCATGCACGCGCACGCGCGCGCGCGCGCGCACACACACACACACACACATATGGAAAATTTTGCTACTGATAATGAAATTATGATCACAGCGGCACTGCTAATGTGCATACAATTTTGTTATAGAGGGCAGCAGTGATATCAAGTAAAATGGTGTGAAGGAATAAAAGCAATTTAAAAGTGAACTACTTCCTCTTCATCTATTAGACGGCCACAGTCATCATGCTGATTAATCTGCCGCTTGATGGGTTGAGTATAAAGAAAGCGATGAACACGAAAGAACAAGACCTAAGGTCATGAGGATCAAGAGGCCGGCTTACCCTGTGTCGGTTTTGTTAGCAGACGACTCGCTGATATCAAGTTTCATTCATTCATCATTCATTCATTCATTCATTCATTCATTCATTCATTTACATTTTTATTCATCTCTTTATGTATCAGTCTCTCTATTTCTGCCAGCAGGAAAACACGTTCACACACCCAGTTGTCTCATACAATGCACCACAATACAACTTCCACTCCAACATTCTAGGATACAGACTTCTTCCATCCCAGTTCATCTCACAGGTTTCGCACAACAGTCTGACTTCAGCTATTTCGCCTTGGTTAGAGATGTCATGTCCATACGCCCTTCCAGAACATCGTCATAAAATACTTTCATGATTTATTCATGCTGTCTTTACGAATTGTTGTTCAAAGTGGACATCTCACAAAACGCTGACAATATGTAAGACTGGGGGTTCTAAAGCTTTTTTTTTAACCATTGAGGTGGGAAGGTGTGCTCATCCTTGTGCAGTTAGATCCGTTCGTGTGAAACGTTCCGCCAAACACACAATACGGATCTTACTGACGAGGTACGAGTGCGGTACAAGTGCCGCTTGGGTGGCAATGGCGAACCAGCTGAAAAGCTGTAAGGTTTTAAAAAATGGTTCAGAGTCTCATACATTAATGGCTACATGGAAGGTGAGCTGTTTGAAACTCATCATGTCTAGAGCACAGAATTACTGAAGGTAGAGCCCACTCTTCTGTTCCACCATTCCAACCTTCCCGGAACCGAATCAGTATTCATCTACAGATGGGGGTGGTTTGGGTGGAAATCCAGTCTCACGGGTTGATTGAGCTCACAACTGTCATCAGGACAGCAGCTGAACACTCAAACACTGAACCGCAAGATCATGGCTGATGAAAAAAAGGACGGTGCATTTTTGAACAAACAAACACGCATCTTTGTGTGCATAGACATTCAACAAGACGCCGTGGCTGCAGTGAACCGCTGTCACACGCTTGGTTCTCGCTTTGGATTAGGTGTCAGCCAATGAATGCTGTTAAATTATGTCACCGGACTAAAATGAGTGTTGATTGGTGGAGAGTAAGGTTCACCGGCTGCGTTTGAAAGGACAGATGACACAGACGACCTCGGTCGTCTCGCTATCGTGACTGACCTTGCCTCCCTAACAATGGCGTTTAAACTGGTCTGTGGCAAGGACTCAGCTCCTACGTAGTTATCAAATGTTGATTAACACGTGACTACAATTCTTCAAGCACTTCCCATCGAACAAAGCAGTTCCAACTGGTGCAAATGTGCATGATTATTCAAATTTTTTATATACTTTGTATTATTTTTCGCTTCTGGGTGGAAACTAGATCGGATTTTCTGATGATCTACAACGTCTAACAGGTATGCAGAACATGATTTTTTTCTTCCCGTACGTATTCAGTATTAAGATCTCCCACAAAACCTTATCGTGTCTTCTACAACCTTTCCATTTTCGCTACGGTCCCAGGCAGCAGCACCAGCTAGCGCCTGTAGTTTTCAATGCGATCACTGCTACCCGTTGGCGCTTGGCACGTGGGCAAAAGTTTTCCATGCCACTAAATGAAAAGGTGTGAAAATTTCTTTAAAGTACAGATAGGGCACTGTTGATAAATTCAGACATAGACACTTACCTGTACATACTGAGAAAAAAAACCGGATAGGCAAACAGGTTAGGGAATTAATTCACACGCAGCATCATGTACAATGGCAACATGTCTGTAGCACACGATCTTTCTTTATAGAAAAAAATGTATGAGAATCCATATCATTTGAAAAATTCATGCATGAAGTATATACCGAATCGGATATTACGTTTGGTAAAGAAGATGACGAAACGAATAGTAGGACTAGAGAGGACAGTGGTGTTAAAGGTATCGTGACGCTTCTCACATGGAGACACACAGCATGGAGACCTGCGCTGCAGCCACCGCCCGTGAAAAACTTGATTTCTTCTGTGGATCAGACTGTGCTCTTCCTACAGTTCCAAGCCTTTGGATTGTTTTCTAAATGTTTTTACCTCACTTTCTCTTTAACATTGCAGCAGAAAACACACACACACACACACACACACACACACACACACACACACACACACACACACACACACGCATGCACACACGCGCGCGCACGCGCGCACACACACACTCACACACACGCACACACACACACACACACACACACGCACACACACATACATACACACGCACGTCCACACACACACACACACACACACACACACACACACACACACACACACACACACACACACACACAATCATACGTTTTGTTTTGTTTTTTCGTCTAATAACACTTATAGTGAATAGACGTTAAACTAAAGAACTCACACACACACACACACACACACACACACACACACACACACACACGCGCGCGCGCGCGCGCGCGCACCGAACAGGCACACAGTTACAACAATGACAACAAAAGACGTATTTTCTTGGAAGCAGGAATGAGAGTGTTGCCAGTATGTCACGATCTGTGGTTGACAGCAACGGGTACGCCCCTGAAAAAAAAAAAAATCCAGAACACTTTCTGTGATGTATCCGTATGCTGTCACGCCAGTGACCGCTTCGAGCTGTTGTGGCAAGACGCTAGTTTTAGGCTGTTTTGTGGTGAATGTCACACCTGTGGAGACACTAATGACATTGTGATCTACTTGTGCTTCCGCACACATTGTTGCAGCCCTGCTAATTATGTTCATTCGAGATCAGCTGGGATATGAACTACACGAAACACAAATGTATATATAGCATTCATGATCAACGCACGTACCAGAAAACTATAACATAATACCATGACATGGGGGTATAGCTCCAGCGGGAAAAACAGCAGGACAGTATGTTTCCAGGGCACAGTGTAGCGAGACAAAAGTTGTTTCTGGCCAGATTGTTGGATGCATTCTAGGAATATAAACGTAATCAGATTTTACACGCAAAACTAGACAAAGGGAAAGTGTTTCTGGCGAGACTGTTGGATGCATTCTAGGAGTATATAAACGTAATCAGTTGGTGCAGGCAGAACTTTTCAGGAAGGCCTAACTTTCTTGAATGCCACTTACCAGCACGAACTGTTACTGAACAGTTGTATCGCTTAATAGTCTATACTATTTAGCACTTTCTTAGCTATAGCTATTGAAGATTTCGGTGACAATGACACAACAAAGAGTGATCAGCCATGTATGTTTACTCATAAATTCAAACATATAAGCTTAAGGAGCTTAAGCTAACATCTCAGCTTGACAGCTTACCATGCACATTCTCAAATCTCTGAAGAATCAAATAACTCATTTTGGGGATGGAAAACCTGGGTGCTTATGGAATAAAGACGATCGTATGAATAAATGAATGAATGAATCAATCAATCCATTAATCACTCACTCAGTTAATCAGTCAGTCTCTCTCCGTTCTTGGCCAGAACTCTGACGTTCACCTTTAGTGAAGGTTGGTTTTTTTTTTTGTTTGTTTGTTTTTTTGTTTGTTTTTTTTTCATAAGCAACTGTTTTTATCCCCATCATTTGTGTTATTCGCGCCTCCTCCTCCCCCCCCCCCCCCCCCCGCCCCTCCCCCCAACTCCCCATCGCATTTCCCTCCCCTCTTCCCTCCCTATCCTCTCTGCTCCATCAACTCTTTTAGCTCAGCGTGTAGGGGGTGTAACCCGCCGATTTGTAAGCAGCGCCGATTTGTAAGCAGCGCGATTTGTAAGCCGATTTGTAAGCAGCGCCGATTGGTAAGCAGCGCCGATTGGTAAGCAGCGCCGATTTGTAAGCCGATTTGTAAGCAGCGCCGATTTGTAAGTGCTTACAAATCGGCGCACATTGCATGACTTGTAAAACAGGCATACCAGATTCTGATGTAGAACGATTATCATAGACACGCTGGCTGTACAGTACAGCTTTATGGATGGCACCTTATTTGCAGATCCCAGTTTCTTATTGAACATCATCATCAACATCACTTACCATTGTTGTTGTCACCATCATCATCGTCAGCATCATCATCATCATCATCATCATCATCATCGTCATCATCATCATCATCATTCTATTTTGATGTCATATCTTCTGTGCCCTCCACCTTCCTCTTCAAACGGCATTATTCCCATACCGTTTATTCCGGCTTTCTCATACACAGCCACAGCCAGGTTTGTCATGTCAAGTTATGTCAAGTCATATCAAGTCATGTCATGTCATGTCATGTCATGTCATGTCATGTCATGTCATGTCATGTCATGTCAAGTCAAATCAAAATGATTTTCATTGAGGATTAAAGAATAAGCTTCACACCGTTTTTCATCCTGACCTCGCAAAAAATGGTCATTATCATAAAGTACAAACAAAACAAACAGAATCATGTAGTAAAACATCATGACGAATATCCAAATATGTAGAGCAGCTAAAACATTCAAAGCATCATAACTCTATCTGTACAGTAGAACAGAGTTTCAGTAAACATTGTATTTAACATTGTATAGCGCCTCAGATACGAGAGAGAGAGAGAGAGAGAGAGAGAGAGAGAGAGAGAGAGAGAGAGAGAGAGAGAGAGAGAGAGAGAGAGAGAGAAGAAACGAATAAACGATTTTTTCCATCAAATTTCTTTTTGTGGCTCTTTTGAATGGTAATTTCGATGGACGTTAATCTTAAAGAAGATGACAAATTGTTCCGTGTTTTTCCATCAGAATATGTTAACATGTTTTGTAGAAATTCTTGCGGCGTTTGGGAAAGGAAAACTTGTGTGTGAGTGTATATTTTCATTGACTACAGTTTTCTGGATAATTCTTTGTGGAGCTGTTCCCGTCGCTACATTGCACATACATAAGCATTGTTGAAAAGAGTCTATCATGCTAGAATATTTAGTGTTTTGTAATCAGTCCCTGTCAAAGTAGAAGATTTCAGCTGTATTATCGATATCGCTTTTTCGTGTAGACGACCTTTTTTGTTTCTAGCTAGTTTCACCAGAATTATCCCATAAGGTGGACGCATGATTGATAAATGATAAAATGTGTGCATGAAGGAAGAATTTTCTGGTCTTAAGATTTAGACAATTTGTTGTTGTTGTTGTTGTTGTTGTTGTTTGTCTGTTTAGATTTTTTTGCAAGCTGATGCATTGGTTTGGATATACGCTTGCTTGCCAAGATGAGTTATGTGATCATGCCATGATAAGTCTTTGCCACAACTTCAGCATCAGACCTCCACAGAGAGCAGTCAACACCAAGTCGTCATTAGGTCACCCACCGGTGGAGACACTGCACTGCGGAAAAGTCGCTTCGGTAGTGCTTTCTCATGCCCGTTCTAACTCGGCATACGAAAAGGCTGGACTGCCTACAACATCATTGCCCTGCTGTGCATGATTTTGGACATTTCAGATTGTCCGAACGTCACCCTTTTAACTCACTGCAACAGGGCTATGTGAATGAATTTTCAGATCCATGTGAATTTGAACTTGCTTATGCTGTGGTGGAAGAACCGTGTTCAGAATCAGACCCAAGCCCAAGGTAGTTGTTTCAGCAATGTAGATGTAACTGTCACGAGGCACTCCTCTCCAAAATGCACAATGTGGAGAGGACGAACAAAAGGCGGTCAAAGCAATATCATTGTTCGATCTGGATCAAGATCAGTCGGCAGAGGTTTCACTGAGCTAATAATCCCCATCCTCACTTATTCTCATAGAAATAGATGATAAAGGTAGCTGAATCGCCCTTAGCTCTTCAAGAACGTACCAGAGATGGGGCAAGCGGAAAGATACCATAAAATACTAATATCTTACCTTACTTATTCCTGTGGTAACTGGGGTCACATTACCTACAATAACCAGACCGTTTTGGATCACAAAGGAAGCGTGTGCTCACATAGTGGGGCAGCGGAAAGATACCATAAAATACTAATATCTTACCTTACTTATTCCTGTGGTAACTGGGGTCACATTACCTACAATAACCAGACCGTTTTGGTGTGCGCCCAAAAGGGTGAATTGCTCACATAGTGAACAGTGTTTCTATTCGTAGCACATGTTAGGAAAAAAATATGGTAGCATATCATTACAAAGGATTTTCGATTTGGCGTCTAGCCTTAAAGAAAGCATTAACTTTATTTGAATAGAAAATCAAGTAGGTTTCTAAAAGAAAGAAGCGAATGACAGATGATTGCTTATACTGTACTTTTGTTTATCCTGTCCCCTTTTGTTCAGATGAATTATTACGCGTATTTAGTTACGCGGTTCAGCCAATTCTGCAAACTTCTTTCCAACTGGTGTCTATCATCAGGACCGTTTCTTGAAACCAGTAGCAGCTGACTACCCACAGGTTATTGCCAGAAGTGCCCCAAATACTGTCATTTCTGACAGGAAATTATTGACGGCAGAACACAAGCCCCACCTTACGGGGCAATATTGGCAAGCTATCAACCTCCCCAGTCCTTGAAGAAAGTGTTCGTTATTATTTTCCTGTCGGCAGCTCTTGCAATACGTAGTGCCGTTTGACTCTCGCAGATCAAGGAATGTAGATCTTGGACGAGTGTTCCACATGTTCCGCCTGTCCTTGAGAATGATCTATCGTTTTTGTATTGATTTACCGCGAATCTTGAATCTTGAATCTTGCATCCCCGTTTTCCAGTGTCTGAGAAATGTATCATATCACGAAAGAACGAGAAAGCTGAAGCATCACATCGGACTTCGGGCCACATAAAATTCTACTGACATCAGTGAAGATGAGAAAAACAACATTAGTGTGGCCAGATACACAGATCAAGTTGTCAACACTATCCCTAGGGAACAGCTGAAGAGAGACAGAGAAGAAGACAGAAAAAAGAACACTGCACAAATGGAATAGAAGACAGTCGCAGAGACCCAGACCTTAGCACACATCCGTCAGAGCTGCAGGAAGCTGGTCTACATTCATTTAGTGCAGCGGCCCAGTGACAATCTGCGGAAGGCAGAAAAAGAAGAAAAGTAGTAGTAGTAGTAGTAGTAGTAGTAGTAGTAGTAGTAGTAGTAGTGGTAGTAGTAGCAGAAGAAGAAGTAGAAGAAGAAGAAGAAAAGAAGAATATGAACAAGAAGAACAAGAAGTAGTGGAGGAGCAGAAGAAGAAGTCGAAGTAATGGAGGAGCAAAGAAGAAGAAGAAGTAGAAGAAGAGAAAAAGAAGAAGAAGCAGAAGCAGAAAAAGAAGAAAAAAAAAGAAGAAGAAGAAGAAGAAGAAGAAGAAGAAGTAGTAGTAGTAGTAGTAGTAGTAGTAGTAGTAGTAGTAGTAGTAGTAGTAGTAGTTGAAGAAGAAGAAGAAGATGAAACTTCACCAGCTCAAACCTTAAATTCCCCAAATGAAGTTAAATCTAAACGTATTCGGAGTACGTGTCCCAGCTCTCCTATGGAGAAAGAGTTTTGCCGGTAAAAGAAAATTGAAGTTTGATAGCAACCATTAATATGTACAATCTGTCGTAACTGCTTTTCATTCAATGCCCATCTTGTGCCGAATTTGACAAAGATACGTGATTGCTCGTTCTTCATTTTCGTTGTCCTGAGTGTTGTCTATCTTGCCTGAAGAAGACCTAAGAGGCCGAAACGCGTCGTGTTTTGCCTTGTTATTCGTTTGTCCATGTTGTACGGTGGAGTTATTTCAACACTTTAAAATTTTACTACACTCTGGCTGAGAGGTTCTTTGTTTTCAAGTCAAGTTCCTGAGGAGGTATCACAATTCGGTCACTTCTGTAAAACTTGTGTGACTGTTCTGTGAAGCCATCCTAGGTGAACTTGATGGTGGAGTTGCAACACTGCAAGTATTGACTCACGATCCAGATCCAACTCCATGTTCTCCTTCGTTTGGTCGGTAAATGTCCAAGGCACAGCAGAGCTGGGTTTTCTCGACAATTACGGGATCAGACCGTCGGTGAATCAAGTGTTGTTTGTTACGTATTGGCCTTCTTTATTCTTAGGCATCTGGAATGACAGCCCTGATATAGCCCTTTGCGGTCGGCTGGGCCATGCGCTTTAAAAACAGCTCTCTCTCTCTCTCTCTCTCTCTCTCTCTCTCTCTCTCTCTCTCTCTCTCTCTCGGTCGGTGTGTGTGTGTTGTGTGTGTGTGTGTGTGTGTGTGTGTGTGTGTGTGTGTGTGTGTGTTAATTTCATACGACGAGGAGGACCAACGGACTTAAGCGTAATAGCTGTAGAAATCTCTCTGACGTTTTGGTCCAGACGGGATCCAGTAGCCCTGCATCCTGATGTCGCTTGTCAAAGTCCTCCTGCAATTCCAACTGAAACATTTCTCCAATCTCCATGTCATGTAAGTCTGCCCAATCTGGTATCGGTGAAGAAGGTACTTTTAATTATACACTGATTCTTTGTAGACGTCCCATTTCAGTTGGACAGTATGACCACTGAAGTGGTGTCATTCTGCACTGAAGCAGAATCATCTGCTTTCGACCTCAAAGTTGTCCTCAAACTGAACTGTGGATTTCACTTCTCCACCGCTGTCTGGATGATGAAGGCTACTAGTCTGATTTCTGAAGCCAAACAACACCTCAAACATGGGAACAGTGCTCAAAACACATCGCGGCCCATTCTTTGAAAAGACAGCCTCTGGAATTCCATGACTTTGACAAACAATCATTCTCCGTGTGATAATAGTATCTAAAGAAGCTGATGATCGATGATTTTCATGTTACGAGAACAAAAGTCAAACACAGCAATATTCAGATAATCTTTTCTCTCCAGTGAAACAGTACAATAATAAAACAAAATCTTAAACGAGGAATACAGACGCATATATGTGAGCAAAAAAGACCATGTTTGCTACCATTCACATAACTCCAACAAATGATTCGCTTGGTACCAGATCACTTAGCTCAAATACAGACAAAGTGTCTATGAAACAAGCTAGGAAAACCATTCTCAAAGCTTGCCCATATACCCTGAGCCTGCATGTGAACGGTTTGTCATAAGGAGAATGCGTTGTCTGGTGATTTGCCGCAATGCATGATAGAGATTAGGCGATGGAGAAGAAAATACGATGTAGTGGATACAATGTTACAATGCATATATCATACGCGCTGTCATCAACACTAAGTTGGACAGTGGAAAGCATAAACTATGACGGTAAAGAGAACCAGGGAAATATAGACAAAGTAAAATGGTACTGGTGTCACATCCCTCCAGAAAAACTGGTGATCTTCTGGTTGGCAAAAAGCTGTATGACGAGTGCATGACTGGGTCTGCTTGTTAGGCCTGCGGTCTAACGAACTGTTGTCAACAACTTTGTTGGGAAAACACCGACATCCTGTTTTACATCTGTAGTCTCAACTTCTATCCCATCTGAAAGAAAGCAGTCTTTGGCATGTTTTTTTGTTTTCACTCTCAGCAGTAGCACTGTTTGCAAGTTTTCAATGACCTTTTGACTGTTTGTGATTGAAAAGAGATTTCCATCATGGCACTCCACGATTTGAACGCTGCATTCGAATCCAATGACGTCATGACATCGTGTTGGCTCGTCTGCAACGTTCACTTACAATAGAAGACCCCTTTCTCCTTTTCTGTGGAGTTATTCAAGGGTTTGTGTTGGGAGAAGTGTTGTTTATTCTTAACTCCTACCCCTTTCGGGCCGATTCCTCAACTCTCCCATTTTTTTTTTTCCCTATGGTAATAAAACAAAAAATATACAAGCAAAACATTTTGCAAGGAAAAGTACTTTAATCACTTCCATTCGGTATTTATTCTACGAAGTAAAACACTAAACGGTCAACAAGAAACTACACAATCAACTGGAAAGATTTATTGTTCCGCTGAATGAAAGAGACAAAAAAACAAGACAAAAACGCGATACGGTTCGACCTCTTTGGTCTTCTGGCAAGACAAAAAATACTCAAGACAATGGGAACGAAGAAAAAACAATCACTTACGATTAGATCCATTTTGCGCCTAATTGTTCGTCGTTGTTCGTTTTCGTTGTTTTGAATATTGTTACTTTGCGCCCAGTTTGCGGAGATAAGTGATTGTTCTTCGTTTCCATTGTCTGGAGTGTTGTGCACTAGGCGTCTCGTCGAATTAAATCCCTGATCTAGAGTTCGGACAAAAACAAAAAAAAAAATGATGAAAGACATGTGCTGTGAATCCATCCGACCCGTGACTGACTTTCATTATTTTTTTCATAGTTGTGGGTGCATAACTACCTTCATTCAATGACATTTCACCTTCTGAACCCTTTATCCACGTCTGTCAGGTATAAGGTAGAATAACCCAATCAGATATCCCACGGTTTTCCACATCCCCAGCCCGTGCAATTTCTCATCGACAATTTTTTTTTACTATCTGGGTGAATTTTGTCTGCTTCAAATGTTTCTGAACCGTCGGCTAACGTCAGCCTCTTCATGTTTTCATCTATAAAGTCCCCCTCCCCCCCTTTCCCCCCCCTCCCCCCTTCCCCCCCCCCCCCCCCCCCCCCCCCCCCCCCCCCTCCTTTTTTTTTTTTTTTTTCTTCTTCTTTCTTTTTTTTGAGTGAACAGAGTAGAATTAATTAACACTTTTTAGCGTTCGTTATCCAACGTGATCTAGTTCGATGAAAACTCCCGGAAATTTTCGGGCTCCTGCTTCTTTTTCCATTAAGTCAATGGAAACCACCGTCCCATGATTTACGTCACACGAAAAATACAGCTCCCCAAAAAAGTTCGTCTTCAGAGATTGTTTGATCAGTCGCTTTCCTTCTTTTCTGCCGGGCTCTGAGTTTTATGCCGTTTGTTACTTTCCAGTATGCAGGGGCACAAGTGTGTGTGTGAATATGTCTGCATGAACTTGTTACACGTAGATTAATTTAGGCTATGAATATGTTGCTATGAATATTACCTTTCTTTAGCAGATAACGTATTCGCAGACAACGCAATGATTCCGGAGGTCAATTTAGGGTATCGGAATGTTCCCGTAAAAGCAGGGTTGTTGTTGTCGTACCCTGGCTAAAAGACTCCAAACATCATCCGAACAGCCGAAGTACTTGAACACTATGGCACAAATGCATCAGCTAGGGATGAGAACATTACGTGTGTGATCGTTTTTTTATTATTCCCCCCCCCCCCCCCCCCTCCCCTCCCCGCCCGGCCACGTGGGCAGCCACACACTGACTCCGAGGGATTTTGGAGACTGGTGGTGTTATGCTAGGAGCTTGTGTCATGACTGAAGACATTCCCCGCATAACTGTGCAGAGTATAACACCATTTTGATGTAGCCTTGGTGTTGTAGCCTGTGTCAGTTGGTCTGACACAGCCTTAAGCCAAGGCGAAGTAAAAGCAGGGTGATTCTAGAAATGGTTTCTAGAAAGCACCGTTATGCATTTTCATTGGTTATTCTTCGTCACGGTTTCCCAAACTTCTTTGAAAGTTCCATACATCTTGATCGGCTATGGTAAGTCAAGGTTTTGGAACGTTCTAGAATCTCCATTTTGTTCATTGGCTGTGCTGCTATAACCTTCTCGAAATTGCGATTTCATAAGTACTAATAATGAAACTTTGAAAAGAGAGAGAGAGAGAGAGAGAGAGAGAGAGAGAGAGAGAGAGAGAGAGAGAGAGAGAGAGAGAGCTGTTTAAAGCGCATGGCCCAGCCGACCGAGAGTCATTCATGAATACTGTTGGATATGAAAGACACCGTTCCGCTTTTGGTTCCACTATAATGATCATACGAAGTCTGGAGCTGTGAATCTGTTCCTGGAAGAAAATACTTTACACATGTCACCAGATATCGATATTTCCTCTGTCGGGTATGATTCAACAGGAGATTACAACTCGCTCTTATCATTCATTTCAGTCAGCGTTCCATGCACTCTGAAGTATCTGTAGGACAAAAGCTTGATTCATCGTCGTTAAAGAGAAACGTCTTCGCTATTATTATTGTGGTGTTTTGTAGTCAATGACATGTATGCATGTTCATTTCATCGGTGTATATATGTATGTATCTTTTTGTACGTATATAAGTATGGTGGATGGATGGATGGATGGGTTGATGGATATATGAATGTATGTATGTATCTATATATCTATCTATCCTTGGTCTGTCTATATATTGTACACGATTTACTTTAATGTTTATTTATGTGAGGAGGGAATAGATAATGTTTTACTCTTCATCCTTCTTGATTTGTAAAGCGTATTGCGCCACTTAGTTATTTGGATATAGCGCTATATAAAATTTTCCATTATCATCTCTATCTCATTTAGTCGTCACCATAGTGGTGTACCCGAGCTTTACACTAGGGACCTTGTTGTTGCGGGGAAAGGGTGGGAAAGGTTGGTGAAGGGAGGCAAGTGAAGGAGGCAGGGACAGGCTGGGCTACGGGCTTGGCTCACGGGCGCATCGTCAACTAGAGCGCATGCGCTGGTGCCTGGACACTGAGAGAAAATCATCATTCCAGAACAGTCAGACATTAGAAGACATAAGAGCACACGAGACAAGACGACACATTTGCACAAGTCACAAAAAGCGCTTTCAGAGAGCAGAAAGAAAGACTAGCCGTTGATGAGATGTGAAAGGATGGTCTCCTTATGAAGCTCTTTCTGTCAAGCATCAGAGGCTACACGTTCCTGCGCAAGCCAAGGTCACCCATGACAGACACTGTGGTGGGGACGGTACTGCTGCTGTTTCAGGGAGTGCATCAGGGAAGAACGCGTTCGACAACTTTGATCATTCTCTGCATAAACAGCCTTGTGCCCGAGCTACCCAGTGAAGTCGATGCAGCCTTGTTTGCCGACGATGTCGGGCTCTGGTATACAATAGAGTAATTGATAACAACAACGTACAAAATATAGTTCGCCCTCAACTAACGGCCATCTTTTTTATGGAATGAGTATAAAAGACTGAACCACAATACACAGACGCTTCCATTTTCGCCCCAGCCCTACCCTGTCCCTGTGGCAAAGCAGACCAAACGACGGAACCTGTTCTTCAGGACTGTCGGTACCACCAGCCCCCAAAACAGCTCTGGCTCACTTCCACAGTTCTGCAGGACCAAGATAGAAAATCGTGCGGATGATCTGCTCTCAAGTACGTCCAGTACGGGGGGGGGGGGGGGGGGGGGGGGCCTTCAAGGGTAGCTCTGTACAAGAGGATGAAGGAGAAAATTGTGAATTGGAATATTGTGCAGCAACAAAAGATAGTTATTCCAAAAGGAACATTACAATTCCCATTTACTGTTACTGCTGATGTGATTACAGTTCAAGATCTTTCCAGTCAATTGCCGAGCGATGGTGAATTTGTACCATAAGCGCAAACGTTAAGAATGAATGATAGTGTACTATTCGCTGGAGTGTCAGCATGGTTACGAGAGGAATAGTGAAGCAGTTCATAATGGCATCCTCCACCTTTTCTCATATCCGATTGAGTAACGTGATCACACACACACACACACACACACACACACACAGATAGATAGATAGATAGATAGATATGTTATGCATATACATATATGTACGTTTGAAAAAGGGCCTGTATAAAACAACGTTAT
Source organism: Conus betulinus (assembly GCA_016801955.1). NCBI lineage: Eukaryota > Metazoa > Mollusca > Gastropoda > Neogastropoda > Conidae > Conus > Conus betulinus. The sequence goes on from JADBJO010000160.1 coordinate 466,932, forward strand.
TTAATTCTTCCTTCTTTGGGCTTATTTTCAGGTAAAGCCTAGTTGAACGAAGTGTCTGAGTTAAAAACAGTAACGCTCTTTGGATAACAAACTTTCTCTTCCCTTTTATGATTGCAAATCTGGCGAAGAGTGCCCCGAAACTTGGAGCCACGAGAAAAATAGATGAAGAAGTTGAGGGAAGAGTTAAGGGCGGTAAACAAGTGCATTAACGCGACGTACACATAAAACGTGTAAGAGTAACGCCCCGTGGGGATCCAACCTTCAACAAACTGCACAACAAAGGCGTTGACCACTGATGGCGTCACAAAAAATGACGTAAGCGTAGCAGACCAGCAGAAGAAGCATTTTCGTCACGGCAGTTTCCTTTTTGTCCATCGTCTCCACCAGGTTGGCGGATTTCCGCTTCCAGGATAACGACCGTTTCAAGACGATGACAGTGGTGATGGTTGAGATGACGACAACGACGAGCGACGTGAATGGAAGAGCGATGGCCATTAAATAGTTATAAACGATGTCGACGAAAAGTTTGTGTCGGAGGTAAAATTCACTGAGTGTGGCGGTGTACACAGTCTGGTTGGTGTCCATGTTTCTTGAGGTAGCCACCGTGAACTTGACGTTGAAGATCAGCGAGCTGGACAGGATGAAGAAGTAGATGAGGACGATGACGATCACCATGACCTTGGTCTTTAACAGCTGCTTCGCTTTCAGTGGGCTCACCACACAGAGGCATCTGAAAACAAAGTATATCTTTGGCATATCCGTGCAGATTATTGTGCATGGTGCTTTATTTGACTTTTATGCCACTATATCCGTCTTTCGATAGACTTATTATTTGAAAAAAAAAAAAAAAAGTGGAACGAGTACGCACACGTGTGTGTGTGTGTGTGTGTGTGTGTGTGTGTGTGTGTGTGTGTGTGTGTGTGTGTGTGTGTGTGTGTGTGTGTGTGTGTGTGTGTGTGTGTGTGTGTGAGGAATGGAGGGTGGTTCTTGGGATGAGAAGTCGGTTTATCAGACTAATATAATAAAGGTAAAATATGAAGATTTTGTTGTTGGCTTTTTAAACAGCCAACATAAAAGCATGTTTTTGTGCGTATATATATATATATATATATATATATATATATATATATATATATATATATATATATATATGTGTGTGTGTGTGTGTGTGTGTGTGTGTGTGTGTGTGTGTGTGTGTGTGTGTGTGTGTGTGTGTGTGTGTGTGTGTGTGTGTGTGTGTGTGTTGTGTTGACATATCTGAAGTAAAATAGGCTGCAAACGTAAATTCTTCAGAACTTTTTTTTGCGTGCGTTTCAAAATGAGTCTTTCACTTGAAATCATTGTCATGGGATATGTGCCCCTAAATCCTGAGCTTTCCCCGCCGATTCACCTCTCCACAGACACGAGCAAAGTCAACAAATTGGAGACGGTGGAGAACCCCCAGAAGACCCCAAGGATGGTGTTGAGGCTGCGGACCTTCCAGAAGTTTCCCAGAGTCTCGGAGAAGAGGGTCAGGAGGCTGAAGGACTTGTAGATGAAGAGGGCGAGGAGGAGGTAGCCACAGTCCGCCACAGCCAGGCTGAACAGGCACACGTTGATCCTGTCCTGCAGACCCTGGGTTGTGTTCGTGGATGGGTCAGAACAGAATAGAGGTGTGTTTATTTTAGAGAGTTGGTAATGGGAGTTTGATTAAAGAATGACAAGGGAAAATTAATTAATTGCGTTGAGGATTTCTAGAACGTCATCAAGTGTGCGTTTGAACATTGATTCTTTTCATTCATTTATTCATTAACTGACTGACTGACTGACGGACGGACGGACGGACGGACAAATTGATTGACTGATTGATCAACTGATCGATGAAGTTATTGGTTGGTAGGCTGGTTAGTTGATTGATTGTTTTATTGATTAATTGTTTAGTTCGTTCGTTCGTTCATTCATTTATTTTACCCATTCATTCAGGCACACTCAAATATGTAAGTCGAACACTTTCCTGCAAAACTACCCCCCCCCCCCCCCCCCCCCCCTCTTCCTCAGGTGTGTTTGTATCATTTTAGTTTCAGCTTCCTGATTAGGCTGCTGATTTCTGCTCACATTTAATAAAGCTTTGCAATGAATAGACTGTTCTGTATGTGTATGTCCACAAGAATTGCAAATATTTCTTTCCCAATATTTTATACACAACATGCCGCTCTTCATGTATAAAGCAAGAAGCAATGCAAGAGATTAAGTATAGGCAAACAATTTCGCCGTCATGATGACGAATTAACATGATTTTTAACACACAAAAAAGTACGGAGGGGTAGGGCAAATATGAAAGGTTTACTGACAGCAAATGGCAACTTTTGTCCTGGGAACAGAAAAATTCGTTACACCAGTCTAGATAGTTGATTTTCATCTCCGGGTATTCCTCGTCAGTCGGACTGACCTGGTTTTAGCAGCCCATCTATAATATCAAGCGAAGACATACCAACTACATGTGCGTGTAGTAACCTTACCACTGCGATTAAAAAAATCATAGCAACTCCTCGCTTTTTCTCTCAACACACACACACACACACACACACACACACACACACACACACACACACACACACACACACACACAACAGGCACGCACGTAGGCACGCACGCACGCACGCACGCACACACACACACACACACACACACACACACACACACACACGCACGCACGCACGCACGCACGCACACACACACACACACACACACACACACACACACACACACACACACACACACACACACACATACACACTTGCGCGCCAAGAGAGAGAGAGAGAGGCATTTCTTCTAGCCTTATCCACTTCTTAAACTGTACATTGATGCACGCGTTGTCTGTTTACCTGTTTTGTAAATACCAGCATGTTGGTGACATTGCCGACGATGCCGATGGAGACAACAACTGGCAAAAACCCGACGTTAATGATGGTTTCCAGAGTGTGGGAAGCTCCATCATCTAGTTGATCATCTTGGCTTTCCCAGGGGTTTGACTGGAACCTCCATGTTATGCTGAAAAACAGAACTTCGTCTAACGGTTGAATGACTGACTGACCGCACAGTCTGTAGTCATCAGAGCCTGAGACATTGTGTGTGGCGGGAAGGGGGTAGTTTCACTGGTCAGAAAAGAAAAAAAAAAAAAAAAAGAAAGACACATAGAACTGTGCAGAAAACCGAATTCTGAATAGTACTTGACCAAGCCTCTTCTGAATTTGAGCATACTAGAATAGACACAACATAATAAAAAATGATCATGATAAATGGGCACCAATCTGTAAATAGCGTTAAGATAATGTAAACATTTGCGTTGGCTTCACTTTGATGTCATTTCCGCCTTGTCTTTTTTTGTTTATAGTTTTAAACTTAGCTTCCTACTTCCCCCCACCCCCACCCCCCCTGCCCCCTCTCTCTCTCTCTCTCTCTCTCTCTCTCTCTCTCTCTCTCTCTCTCTCTCTCTCTCTCTCTCTTTGTGAGGGTAAGGGAGGGGTCCAGAACCCACATACCATCCCTCCATACCCTCATCCCCAGAGCACAGGGATGGAGGTGGTGGTATCTGGCTGTGTTGAGGGCTGAAGAGGTCTGGCTGATGGATGACGCTGCTGGTTCTGAGCAACAGACGAAACTGACTACGTGTGGACCCTTCTTTATCGTAACAGACACTAATATCTAGATAAGTCAACAGTGACTGCTCAAGTGTTTGTGGTTGTTTGCATGAGTGGTGGTGACTGAGGGATTTTTTTGTGTGTGTGCTTTTTTTGCGTGTGATGTCAACATCTTGTGAAATACGTTAAATGGTCTGTAATTTCTAGGGTTTTGATTGTTCTCTCTTCTTTGTGGGTTTGAAAGGCAAGGTTATGTTTACCAGTTATGTTTACCAGTACCTTTCGTGTGTTTTGTGAAAGTTGAATAAAAGTTGTTGCATAAAATATGTTGTGAAAGATGAAAACAGAATTTGTATTACTGGTAACGCACGTCTTTTTCAATCGGAATGAAGTGTTTGTGAGAGGTGAATTTTGTGCATTATGACATTCTTAGGGGTCAGGCCGGGGTCGTTCGTGACTTGATGACCTGATGACCTGAACTCCAGTAAGGATTGACACCGTATCTGTTTCATGCCGTCAAAGATGTGGACTGGATGGGATCAGTGTCTCTCCTTGCTTTGCAGCCATTCGTCTTTGATGGAGCCCCCCATTCCCTCACAGAGGCAGTTCGTTTTCGCGCGGGGAGTTATTCAGTTGAAAAGGCCGCCCTGCCAGGTAAGCATATATGCCAACTTCTTGTTATCCATTGTTCGACGAGGTCGGTCCAACGTTTGTACGTGGCCTTTAACCGCTCGCAAACCACGTGCGTGTGCTGACAACTTGACAGCTCGGCTTTGTCAGTTGTGATCTGTGGCGACTAGACAGCCAATCCCCCCCCCCCCCCCCCCCTCCCCACCCCTCCGTTATCTGTTATGAAAGTCACGCTTACTTAGAGACCTGTTGGAAGATGGGGGCCGCGTTTAGGCTGTGGATCTCTTTCGCCAATGTCTATTCCCTAAATTTAAACCATTGGTGGTGAGAACACCACATAATTATGGACTGTGGTGTGTCTCTATTTGACGCCAAGAGCAGACACAATCAGCCGTGTCTCCCTGATGAGGCCGATCCAGCGGACGAAAGGCCCAGGAGCAGGCAATATAAATAGCTCTGCCTTCAGGAGGGATTACGATGGTTCCCTCAGGCAGCTAGTGAAGGGTTTTCATATTTATAACTATTGTTTTAACTTTATCTCGCCATTTTCTTCATCTTTACCCCCCCCCCCCCCCCCCCCCTCCCCTTTCTTTTTTAAGTTCTATTCTTGACCAAGTCATTACTATAATGACAGAAGAGCTGTAGAATTGTTAGCCTGCACTTGTTTTCCCCCACTACTTAATTTGTTCAGCACTAAATTCCAAGGTAGTTAAAACCTTCTCTCTCCACTTTCAAATGCAATCCCCGCTTGTTTTCTGGCCAAATACTTAAACTGGAGACTAATTTTTTTTTTAATGCATTTACTTCTTTCAGCAAAGAAATCTTGGCAATCGACTGATCCTTCTCGGATTCCGTAGTCTGTGTTCCACTTAAACACATTGCGACTGAGGAAATAAGATAATGAGTTTATGTACATTTGAAAAGACTTGAGTGTTTGGTCCTTGAAACAATTGTTATTTTTTTTCCCTTTGGATAATACAGTTGACTGTGTTTTCTCTTGTGAGGATTCAATAATCATTATCTCTACGCAATATTTCCAAGAAGTCGTTACTTTCTTTGTGGGGGGGGGTGGGGGGGGGGGGGGCGTATCTTTTTTTGTGCACCGGTGATGTTCTTCTTATCTGCCATGGTGCTAAACAGGATGAGCATGGGTGTGGCTGTGTCGGGGCTGGACAGAATGACCAACACGGGCATAATGCCAAGAGGGATGAGACCTCGGGAAAAGATGAGCAGACAAAACATGACTGGGGATATAGTGTTTCTCTGCATTTCTTCAGACCGATGGCGAAGGGTTCATGACTGAATGATCAGGTGACTACCAGATGTGAAAAGTGTCCTCTAGCGAAGGAAGCTGCACAGCGAATTGTCAAGGTAGCGAAAGGAACGAGGAGAAGTACTTACCAAACCGTGACAATTCACCGATGGGCGCTTCACTGCTGAGGCCCGTGTAATGTAATGGAATCTTGCCTTCATCCTGTCCTACCCCCCTGCTCTCTCTCTCTCTCTCTCTCTCTCTCTCTCTCTCTCTATATATATATATATATATATATATATATATTTGTTAAAACTTTGATTAAATGTAAATGCTAAAACCTACAGCGCTGTTTCTTGCTGGTGCAGTCGTCAGGGTATGGGGGGGTCGGTGTTGTCGGTTTTTTTTTATACGTGTTCGCTGTCTGCCATCACACGTGCGGTCAGTGTTTTTCATGTGTTTTTGATTTCTGCTCCCTGATAGGAACTTCCATTTGTGTCTGCAATTGTTAACCATTTCTATCCTAGTGTTTAGGGTTGCTAATTTTGGTTTACATAGGATCATATATTTTTCTGTTAGGCATAAATTACATCTTTTGAAATGTTATTGTATGATGCAGCTCTTTTTAGATTTTCCAGGATATGTTGTAGTCAATTTTTTTTATCTTTGAGTTTCCAAATATATTTACTCAATTCTGTTTGATTTTTGTATCTTTCTTTGTTAAATGACTGTTTATGATTTGCATATCTAGTTTTTAAACTGGTTTTCAGTGATACCTATATATGTTTCTTCAGCGTTCTCTGATTTTACAGTGGCTTGATATACAATACTGCTGTGGAGGCATTTATTGTTTAGAGGGCACTGTTGTTTCTTGGTACAGTTGCAAGATTTCCTTTCTTCACCCTCGTTTGTCTCTGTACTGCTTTTCGTTTTGTTGGTTGAATCAATGATGTTTTTGAGATTCGGCATACATGAGTATGATAATTTGATGTTGTGCCTGTTAAATATCTTAAACAGCTTGTGCTCTTTTGGGAAAGAAGATGTCAGAATTTTAAAGAATTCTTTCCCAACGTTTGTTTTAACTCTTCCATCGTATGGGGGGGGTTGTACCATATGATTTTCCTTTTCCTGTTCTTCTTCTTGTGTCTGCTCATATCATTTCCTTGATCATAGTGTAATTTGTAGTTGTAGCCACTTTGGTGTAACGCTTCTTGGTATTCAGCTGCAGTGTTGTTAAATACTGTTTCATTACATGACAGATTAGATAATCTCTTGTTTATGCCTCTAGGTATATCGTTTTGAGTATGGAAGGTGGGTGATTACTTTTGATATTTACATAGACAGGTGTGTCATTGGTTTTTTGTATGGTTTAAATGTATGTTGGTTGAGGTCTAACGTGATGTCTAAATAATTCACTATCTTTTTGTTAGCTTCTGTGGTGATTTTTAAATTTTGGTCGTGGAAGATTTTGCACAATTCTTTTTTCTTATTTTCAATGTTTCTAGGGCTATCACTCAGTGCAGCGAGGCCATCATCTCTGTACAGTCCAATTTGTTTTCCAAGTTTACAAAAAAAAACACCGACAACACCGACCCCCCCATACCCTGACGACTGCACCAGCAGCAAGAAACAGCGCTGTAGGTTTTAGCATTTACATTTTAATCAAAGTTTTAACAGATGCCGCTCCCAACCGGTTGAGCACTTTTTTAAAGTTATTGTTGGTTAGCAACACAATTATATATATATATATATATATATATATATATATATATATATATATATATATATATGTGTGTGTGTGTGTGTGTGTGTGTGTGTGTGTGTATATATATATATATGTCCCTGTCTGTCTCCATCTCCTCCCCCCCCCCCCCCCAACACCCCCTCTGTCTGTCTTTTGAAATGTATCCAAGGGTAGTTGCGACGGTATGCCGGATTCTTTCTCTAAACACAAACAACAGCTGTGCAAACCACGTACATCCATCCGAACGTTTTGAATGACTTCATAATTATAAGAAAATCGTTAAAGAAAAAAAGAAAGGGTGAAATGAGGGTGAAATGAGTGGAAGAGTTCTTGTGCACTATTCCTAAATCATCTCCGGTAGCCCCAGCTCCACCCTATCCATTCTAGAATTAGTAGTTTAAATGTTTCTAAATCGGTGAGGTAACGCTATATTCCTTCCATTGCCATACCACTCACCACCCGCTCCCATTCCCTGCTCTCTCTTTCCGTCTCAAATGATTAGGGAGAGCCAGGAACGGCCTTCGTTACAAAAGCTAATGTTCTAAGTGAGGTGGCTGCATGTGGAAACTGAAACAAACTTGATAGAAACATCACTGTTCCGCCGCACAAAAGGGACAAATAAACCACAAAACAAAGCACAACGCGTTTCGGCCTCTATGGTCTTCTTCGGGCAAGATGAACAACATTCCGGACAATGAAAACGAAGAGCGAGTAATCACTTATCAACGTCCATTTTGCTCCCAATTTGAGAAGGTAAGTGATAGCTCGTTCTTCGTTTTCATTCTCCTGAAAAGGAACAGTGATGTTTCTTTCAAGTTTGTTTCAGTTTCCACATGCAGCCAGCTCACTTAGAACATTAACTTTTGTAACGAAGGCCGCTCCTGGATCTCCCTAAGCATTTGAGACGGAAAGAGAGAAGAGTCGTCTTGCCTGCAGAAGACAAAGAGGTCAAAACGCGTCGTGTTTTGTATTGTAATTTGTCTGTCCCTTTTGTCCAGCAGAATATATAGTAATTTTTCTTTTAACTTCGTTTTAATAGTCAGTCCATGACAATATCTCAGTGTGGCTGTGTCCGAGTGACCAGAATAAGTGGCATCGGAGTAGTGACATTGGTGGTGTATGACAGATGAGACAGAACAAACAGACTTGGGACACAAGAAAATTACTCTTGTAACATATGACTGGGGAAGAGAAAATGTCACAGTATCCCTTTAACCAATGGCCTAGAGTTAATGGCTGTACTGCAATTCATTAAGGAGATGACCAAGCTGTGCAATTTTTGGAGTGGTCCAGGAAGCAGCAGGATGAATTTGTCAAGAAGAGAAAAGAAGAAAAGCGTAGAATTTCAGCTTCTTGACAATTCGCTGACGCCCACTTCACAATTTCGGGATGGTGTAAAGTATTAATCGACTTCAATATTTCTAAATTCCCTCTTCTGTTCTCCTCTCCTCTCCTCTCCCTCCCACCCATTCCTCACTCCCTTCCCCTCCCTCCCTCTGTCTGTCTGTCTGTCTGTCTGTCTGTCTCTCTCTCTCTCTCTCTCTCTCTCTCTCTCTCTCTCTCTCTCTCTCTCTCTCTCTTGATTTATTATCTGTATGACATCCTCCCCCCCCCCCCCCCCCAGACGTGGTGACTGGGCCATCGTTATGCATCTCCCCCCGATTTGTGCTTATTTTCATTTTTCCCCCTTGTGCTTCAAATTGCTTGTCTTGCATCTCCTTGGAATGTTTTGATTGTCAGATTGTTCTAACGCTCTTTCCCGCACCCCACTCTCGCCTTTTTGTCTCTCTCTCCCTTTCGCTCTCTCTGTCGCCCTCCCTGCACTCCTTTCGCTCCTTCGTCACTCTCTCTCTCTCTCTCTCTCTCTCTCTCTCTCTCTCTCTCTCTCTCTCTCTCTCTCTCTCTCTCTCTCTCCCATTTTACTTTTTTTTTTGTATTGTATTGTAGTTCTAGACACTTTTGCATGCTTCTTTTGTTGCCTTATCTTATGTTGATCCTATTCAGGGCGAGGACGGGATGTAAAAAAAGCACATCAGTGCTTATCTATTATCCTCGTAAATAAAGAATTTTGTCTTGTCTTGTCTTGTCTTGTCTCTCGACGTACCAAAGGTAGTTTTGATAGCTTGCAAGATTATCCTTTGTGAACTGCTCTACATTTTATAAAAAATAGCCCCTTCATCCTACTCACACCCAACAAACATATAATGAAATGAAAACAAACTCAAATTCAAACCTTTTAAATCGTTTCTGCATTTATTACACATTGAAACACGAAAGAGTGGAACAAGTTAGAAAGTAGAACAGTAATTAAGCAATATTATTGAATCATTATTCGATGCCAGCGTCACTACCCTAACCCACACCAGAATTATGTCTTAAGGTATAATAGTACTAATAAAGGTTTCCAGCAAAAGAGTATTTCGGCCATATTTCGCAAGCGTCCCGCCAACTCCTGCAGCCTTATCTCCCCTACACCCCTTAACCCATCCCCACGTCCCCCTCCTTCTGGCCAAGACCTGATGGCTGAATAATAATAAAACCACCAGCCTACAGAAAACTCCCCACACCTTGGCAATTCATGTAAGCCGCCTTCACAACTTCGTATCGGTGTAACTAAGTGCAGTCGTTTTAGTTCCTTAACTCTCTCTCTCTCTCTCTCTCTCTCTCTCTCTCTCTCTCTCTCTCTCTCTCTCTCTCTCTCTCTCTCTCTCTCTTTCAACATGTGTGTGTGTATGTGTGTGTGTGAGTGTGTGTGTGTGTGTGTGTGTGTGTGTGTGTGTGTGTACATGGACTCCTCTACATACCGATGAAACGTCATCTCGGTTCGGCCGAACGTCAGTCATGCGTTGAAAACGCCACAGTGTTCATATCTGTCGTCACTGACGCCAGACTTCTTGTAGAGTCTGAGGATTCCTTGAGGTAATGGCCAAGTTATACGATAGCTGCTGCAGATTGTCATTCGTCTGGAAAAAAAAATGCAAATATGAAGCAAAAATCAGACAAAATGAGATTTCAAATGGATTCTTTGTTGAATGAATGTAGTGAACGAAGCCAAAGTGTGTGGCTTTTTTTTTTCTGTTCAGTCGTACCCTGGTTCAAACCAACGAGCAAAACCTCACTTGTAGGATTTTATCTGCTCTGTCCGGTTCCTATCAAGTGCTGGATTTGCTACGGGCTCAGTTGGGAAGACTGTGTGATCACACGGCTGAGTTTCATCCTCTTAATGGATGCGTCTCTGAAAGTGTTGCTCAAATTTCTGAACTAATACTGCAGGGTGTCTGTATCTCTCAGGCCTGGTTGACGGCGAGGATATAATTATTATGAAAGTAAGCGTAGAGTGCAGTCTTGTCATGCAGTCTCAGACTAGAACGGAAATCCGTAGCATCTTCTTCACCATCCTCATCGATCAGCATAAAAACGGTATCAGATTCTGTGATATGTCAGTGTTCTCAGTGTCTATTCCCTCCCCACGTCCATGCCCTTGGTTAGCTGCTGTCGGGACCACCAGGACTGGCAAATTCATGGGGATTGTCGTTGGACGGATGTAGCGGCGTCTTCCAGGGGGAGAACTCACTAACGCTGGCTCCGCGACTAAGCAATTATTGTCGTCTGTCGGGATCTTAGCAGGTGGTGTCCTGTGTATGTTTGATCAGAACAGACACAGGAGGGACTCGGCAGCTGTGCAGGGTCTCCTCTGGTCAGTTGCCGCATGGCGACTGCCATGGACTCCTCCCTGTTGTTTGCCGGTTTGGGGGCTGTAGTGGAGACAGGACAGGCAGTGGCAGAAGTCGGAATGAGCGGCGTGGATGCAAGGCTACTGATGTAACACGGAAGATTAGGCAGAAAACAAAAAAAAAACAAACTGTTGAAAATCATGTGTGACCACTTTGATACTCTCTCTGTCTGTCTGTCAGCCTGTCTGTCTGTCTGTCTGTCTGTCTGTCTGTCTGTCTCTCTCTCTCTCTCTCTCTCTCTCTCTCTCTCTCTCTCTCTCTCTCTCTCTCTCGCGAGTGCGCGTGCGTGCGTACGTGCATGCATACATGCGTTCGTGCGTGTGCGTGTGCGTGTGCGTGTGCATGTGTGCGTGTGTGCGTGTGTACGTGCTTACGTATGTGTGTTTGTGTGTGTGTGTGTGTGTGTGTGTGTGTGTGTGTGTGTGTGTGTGTGTGTGTGTGTGTGTGTGTGTGTGTGTGTGTGTGTGTGTGTGTGTGTGTGTGTGTGTGTGTGTGTGAATGCCTGCTTCATGGATTATTTGGTCGATATTTTTCTCGTCAGAAGATCATGCGACTACAAACCAAACCCTTGAAACCAGTTGCAGATCGACCGGGCAGATATTTAAAGTACTGCTGCACGATATCTATCTGTATGAACTATCTTACCCTTGCCTTACCTTGCATTTAATTGGTTTGCCTTGCCTTGCCTTGCCTTGCCTTGCCTTGCCTTGCCTTGCATTTGCATTGCCTTGCCTTGCCTTGCCTTGCCTTGCCTTGCCTTGCCTTGCCTTGCCTTGCCTCGTCACCCAGGGTAGGAGTTGTTCAAGTGCTGCTGACGACTCGCTGACGACATCCCGACCCTCTGTTGTGGGTTTTCTGTAGTTGTCTGAGAGCTTGGAACTGTTCACTCCCTGATGTTCTCCCACCTCTATGTCCGAGTCCTTCTTCTTCTTCGTCCCTCTGGCTCAGTGCCATGCAGGAGATTTATTGCCAGGCCAGCTAATCTTGTACTAGAATTGTACACATTGGTGAGTTCTAACCAGTTCTAGCTCACCTGCACAAGAGAGGAACTAGCCATGCTTGTCAAAAGACTGGAAGAAACAAGAAAGAAGATGTGCCACGTATTTAAGCACCGAGAAGACCAAGCTTATGGTCTGCCACAACACCACCGTCGTCACTACTGACATGACTTTTAATGCACAGAAGCTAGGTTCCGTTCAGTCACTACATTAGCAATGAGGGATACAAATCAAAAAGCCTCCTAAGAGCAGCAAGGACACCCTCAGCACTGTCCAGGCAAAAAGTCTGTACGGAAGCACAACAGAATCTCCATGAAACACAAAATCAGGCCCCTGCGTGCACTGTACATTTTACATATCTGCATGCACACAAGATATGGACCTTCACAATCGATCTTAGAAGAACTCAAGCCATGGGGATGAGATGGCATCGCAGGTTAGTAAACATCAAAGATACTGATCTTAACACCCTTGAACAAGTGCGTCAAACCATCAGCCGCAACGTAAAGATCTGCTGGCATCATCCAAGAAAAGAAAACTACATTAGTATGGTCATGTAAGAAGAAGTAATCTTGCTGACACATTTTTCCAGGAATCTGTTAATGAAGGAAGACGACAGGGAAGCGAACTGACAGCGTCATACAGTGGACAGGAAACATGTCTGTGGAGACTCCAGCTTTGGCGATCAAGCGACAGAGTGTGAGGTACCTGGTGAATGGCCTTTTCTTCTGGTGTGGTGGTATGATTAGAGCACCAAACAAGAACTTACACACTGATGAGCTTCACTTCATAGACTGTGTTCTTTTGCAGTTAGTGCGAAGAGCTGAGCGTCTTTAATAATAAAAAAAAGGCCGGCGAATGGTGCGAAATGTGACTGTGTGGCATATTACGGGAAGAGAGAAATATCGTAGCAGTACTCAGTAAACGTCATTAGCTACTTCTGGTGATTAGACAAAGAAACAATAACTCATGCCGTAGGTAAGCTTCACTTTACAGACTGTGTTTCTTCCAGGCTGCTTTTGCAGTGTCTTTAAAAATAAAAAAAAAATTAAATTAAAAAAAGACCGGCGAATGGTGCGAAATGTGAATGTGTGGCTGTTAAGTATGAAATACGCTATTCCTATTTTCACGAAATGCTCACCATCACTATAATAATTATCTTCACATTGTGCTGGGGGAATGGGGGAGAGGGGAGGTGCTGAAAGTAGAGGACAGTGGCTGTTAGAGAGATGCCAGGATGGTCAACGACAGTAATTTAGGACGGGTGGGGAGAAAGAATTGTCGGTAGAAACGGCCGTATGAGATGGAAAGGGGGAAGTGCGGGAGGTGGTTCTAGCGATTGACAGTGCTGCTCTAAGAGATATGAACTTCCTTTGAGGCCACTGACACTACCTAAAAGGGAAGATGCAACAATCGCCTGTGGCAGGTGTACAGAATTAGTTCTTTCGGCAGCTGGTCTCACCATTAGGAAAGAGGAAGGTTAACTGGGTGGGACTAGCAAGCTGCTCGAGCAGGAGGGCTTAGGGGGTAAAAGTGATACGGGGGAGTTGATGATTTCTTCATGGTAGAATTTGGAAGAAGCTTACAAGCTTTACATAACCCTCTGGTCATTTGGGGGGAGGGGGGGGGGGGGGGGGGGGGGGGGTCCAGGATAACTGAGTGAATGTATTGTCCTCGGTTCAGCTTTCGATTTTGCGATTCGTCATTAAGTGGGCAGCACGACGCGATGCCTTTTCGAAGACTATCAAGGCACTATTTTTCAGAGTACTTCTATTGCGCCTATTCTCGGTCAGAGACCAAGCTCCAAGCACCTTACAACCCACGCCGACTGAAGAGCTGCGTACTAGGCGCTACATTCTGTCGTTTCCCGTGTTACTCATTCTAAAATCAGTCGTTCGTTTTTTTTTTTTTTTTCATTCTTTCGGTGCCTGCGATGTGTATACGTGGCATCCATACCACCAGCGGCCAAAAAAGGCCTTCTCTTCCGAAAGTTGGTGATGGGATTTTACGTGTGTGTAAAATGCCATATGCGCGTTCACACACGGAACCTCGGTTTATACTCTCATTCGATGGACTTTTTGTGAAATGGAGTCAGAACGAATGTTCACTCCGCGGGGAAAAAAACCCTCTACAAAAACGACCCGATGGAGATTTGAACCCGCAACCCCAGGATTACCATTACCACGAGTCCGACGCTCTACCGAGAGCTACTCCGGTTCCGGGCATATTCCAGTGTACCCATCGTACAATAGAGGATCCATTATTGATACTCGCAGAATTTCCTTCCGGCTACGCTAAATAAAGTCTAAAGAGTCGCTGGTTCTTTTGGTAGTGCTGAAGGTATTCATGTCCTATCTGAGATCTTTATAGTTACACCAGAGCACTTAGTTATTTCATTATATTCACTTCACGGCCACGCAAATACCACAGTTTATTGATCTCTTTCTTTGTGGTGTGGAGTCTGGCATTTTTCTCGAGAAGAAGAACAACTTCAAGCTGTTTGGTCAATGTCTTGCCGGAGTTCTTCGCGTTCTTCGGGACTGACTGTCCTGTGGCGGTGAGTATCATCAGCAGAGAGTCTTGTGACCAAGAACCCCTGTCTGTCGAGGTCACTGATGTATGGGAGGAACAGTGCAGGGCTCAGCGCAGTGCCCTAGGGGACTCTAGACTCTAACAACATTGGATTCGATGAAGCACTTTCCATGAACACTCTGAGGTGCCTGTCTGACAGGGAGTTGAAGATCCAAGTGTTCACTACGCTCAAGATCCCGTGGTACCAGCACGTATGGATCAGGAATGAGCAGCAGACTTTGCCGAATGCATCGGAGAATCAAAATAATGATTTGTTCAAACGACATTTACAAACTTACTAATTCGATCAGTGACACACCTGACTTTTAATGTTCCTGTTATTTTCAATATCACATTTCTCACAAGGGCTTCGGTACAAACCAGCGATCACAAACTTAGGTACGCGTTCACACGCAGGGGTGATTGTTCACACAGATAGGTACTCGTTCACAATGCCGAATTTCAGAAATCGAGCATTGGAACGAGTACTCGTTTGTGAGCCTCGGTTAGTGTGAACAGTACGTAAGATTCTGAACGCTCCGAGCGCTATGATTACATCGGTCAACCTCATTTATCTAACGCATTTGAAATATCTCTCTCTCTCTCTCTCTCTCTCTCTCTCTCTCTCTCTCTCTCTCTCTCTCTCTCTCTCTCACACACACACACACACACACACACACACACACACACACACACACACACACACACACACACGCACATACATATGCGCACGGGCACACGAACACACAAACACACACGTATGCACACGCACACACACACGCACACACACACACACACACACACACACACACACACACACACACACACACACACACACACACATACATATGCGCACAGGCACACGAACACACAAAACACACACGTATGCACACGCACACACACATGCACACATACACACACGCACACAGGCGCACGGACACGCGCACACACACGCACTACACACACACACACACACACATATGTATGTATGTATGTATGTATGTTTGTATGCATCTATATATCTAACTATCTATCTATGCATCTGCCTATCTCTCTATATCTATCCATCTTTCTGCCTACCGATCGATCGATCGATAGATGGATATGAAGTCAGATACAGATTTACACTTTCCTCTCTCTCTCTCTCTCTCTCTCTCATATTCTCCAGTGACATTGCCCCCATGTCCCTCATTCCAGCTCCCCATACACAGTCCCGCCCAGCTTTGTCCCGGCTCAACCCCCAGCACCAGCATTCCACAGGAAGCAAACAGTATCGAACTGTCCTGAAACATCCCACCAGTGGAGACACTTCCCAGCTGCCGTATCACTTCGGTGATGTCCAGTAGTGGTCTGTTCCGATTCAACACTCGCAGGACACCACCTACTAGGCCCCTCGCTGAAGGCAATGATTGTTGACTAGCAACCCAGCCCGAGTGAATGTCTCTGGCCAGAGGATGCCACCATGTCCTTCCAGGCCTCGTGAACCTGCTGATGCCAATCGCTTCAACATGAGCTCATTGTGAGCATAGACGTGGCATGCAATCGGAACTGGAGATCACCCATGAAATCAAGTGGTGAAGAGAATTTCAGGCTCATCATCATCATCATCATCATCACATCATCATCGTCATTGTTATCGACATTATCGTCTCTGTGTATGTGTTCGGGTAAGAGTAAGAACTCAGAATTTTGCTGCCTGTTGATAAAATATGCATTGCAGCTGCATTACTGATTAACATGCGTTTTGTTTGAGAGGGTTGAGATATTATTCAGGGTGGTGTGATAGATTTATTAGTGACTGACAGGGAACGTTGATATCTTTGTCACATAGGGGCTCTTGTGTAACTCAGTGCATCACAGTAGGATTTCACTCACGCCTAACAGAGCACAGTCTTCTGTCTTCAATTTATTCCGATAGGGAGAACGTAGGAAGAACTCTAGGGAGAGCTTGACAGCAGAAGGTCTCAGAGAAGACAAGCACAAGAGGCGAACAATGACATTGTGTATCATGTCTGGAGACACGTCGTCCACGCGTCATTCCACTTCATCGTCATGATTCACCTAATCTGCTTAACCGGCCTGCGTCTAAGGACTGTCTGATTAATGTGGACATGTGGGAGGAAAATCGAGGACACAGGTACATCATTCAGGGCAGAAGCACTTGTCTGGGGAGGGCAGGGGGGGGGGGGGGGGGTTCTTCTCTGAAGACCTGCTGTCAAGCTGTCCCTTGATTGTCTTTCCTACCAAACAAAAAACGGGGTGACATAAGCTGTTCGTATCATTGTTGAGAACCGTTCAAACCTCAAGTGAGTAGACGCATCTGTGTAAAGCATCTGTCACACGTTTACACACAAAATAACAGACAAAATATGCTGAGAGAAGGGCACGAACTATGTCAATGGAAAGTTGGATGAAAAAAGCGGCCAAAGCTTGAAGATCACAATAAGTTTCTCTATAGTTCATGTACGGTTACTCAGATCGCCATGGCTTGTATTAAGCTTTGACGAACATTTTTGTCTCTCATCGGGCAAGTTGCTTTCGTTTCTGTTAGCACAGCTGGGTATCAGTCACCAGCATGTAGATGAGACCACATAAGGCTCTGCTGGCTGCTCACTGGTTGAGGACGGGGGCATCAGCTCGGAGTAAATCCAGTTGCCTGTGGTGTGGCCAGTCGGCGAAAGCAGACCTCCTGTGCCGTTTCCTGCGTACAGTTACGGTGACACATTAACTGCTCGCTGTTGGATTCATCTCCTGCCTCTCCAACCATACGGTTGAAACGGGTATTATGGCGGAGCGTTATCTCTCATGTTTGTATGAAAACTGTCAATCAGTGTGTGACTTGCATTTTTTGTGGGAAGTTTCATGGAGCAAAAACAGTTCTGAAGAATGGACAGAGATCCATGTGACTGTTACAATCAGTGCGTTTTGTGACTTACTTCTGAATACGCCTTAATGTGTATCGTGAAAAAATGACAACATTGAACAACAATTCTTCAGCACTATTTTTGAAATTTGTTTGATTCTCAAATCCAACCAATTGTGCAATATGGTGCTGAACTGTGGAGTATTAGCAGCTCTGCTTGTGAGGTGGAGAAGCTACATTTATACGCACTGAAGAAGTTTTTGGGGAGTATCTATATATACGCCTAATGATTTTTAGTCTACGGGGAAACAAATAGGTATCCTATATATTTAGTTTCTATAGTCAGTTCCATTCATTATTGGTTAAAGTTATCAAGAATGCAATCACATACATTACCCCATAGAGCTTACAATATGTTAGTTGAGTTTGATGCCAAAGGCAAGACAATTGCGCTTCGCGGTTAAGATTAGAATTGTATGAATATGGATTTGGCTTTGTATGGGAAAGTCAGGGTGTTGAGGACATACGCGTTTTATCCGTGAATTTCATCAGAGATTAATAGATTGTCGATGTCGAAGCTGGCATTCTCATGTTCAGGAAAGTGACAGATATGATATTTATCGTATGTTTAACGCAGAGCACAGATTGCCAGTGTATTTGTCTATAAACTTAGACAAACATTTGAGATACATCTTAACAAAATTCAGATCTGTATCACAGAAATAAGTAGTCATTTTAATCGTTATAGAGAACTCAGTGATGATCATCTCCTTTGCCCATTATGTCACAGAGGCTTTTGATTATGAAGTTCATTTTGTATTCTCGTGCAAGGAACTTTATTATGTTAGGCAAGAGTTTATTCCAGAAAAAAAATATTATAGACAACCATGTATCTTCAAGCTGATAATGCTAATTAGTTCAAGAAATGAAAAAACTTGTAAAGCAGTTTGCTCTGCTTTTGTGCAAAGCATTCATGATTCGAAAGTTTCTTACAGCCTACGTTCTTTTATATCATTAAATGCTTGAATTTTGTTTAACAAATTTACATATATGTGTTTAAGAGTAAGACAATAAGCAGTATAATCATTGATGCATCGCAGGCTTAAAACTTGTAACAATGTGAACGCTGTCGACTTGTTTTGTTTGTCGCATTAGAATATTACCTCAAGTATCTCCCTTCTGAGGGGCTATGGCCTAACAGAATAAAGATCTAAATCTGAATCTCTCTCTCTCTCTCTCTCTCTCTCTCTCTCTCTCTCTCCTCTCTCTCTCTCTCTCTCTCTCTCTCTCTCTCTCTTCAGCATGTATATGCATAATGCAATGTAAATCGCAAGAGCGCGTTGTCAAGAACTCTGTTTGA
>JADBJO010000160.1:490703-503203 GCA_016801955.1 Conus betulinus
AAACGACCAAGCTGTTTTACCTACGAAAATGACCAGGTGAGGTCCGTTCGGACCCCAGTAGATTTTTCTGCTGAAATGCTAGCTTTACTGAGTCAGTTTTCCTTTAAACAATAGTTTTTATTGCTTCTTTCAGCTTTCACAAATATTATCTGATATTCAAATGCAATTATGGTTTACTAAAAAAGACTGTGGACCAAAAAAAGTTAAACAACAACATGAAGAAAAAAAAAACATGTAATGAAAGAAGGGAAGAAGTAACGTTTATTTAAACAGATTTTGCCTGTTTCTTAAAAAAAAACATGTTTTTTTTTTTCTTTTTCATAAAAACAAACAAAAAAAAGAACCAAAACAAATTCAACCCAACTATGCATTCAGCGCATCATGTACACATTAGCAAGACGCTTTGATTCTTTGATATAAATCAAGATATCTTGTTTCTTCCATTCATAACAGTAAATGATAAAAGAACAAATGAAAATTTAACCAAGTTTGTCATTCAACGCATGTTGCTGCCATACCCTTGAGCCGATTTTTGTAAAAATGCGTGTGAAGTTCAAAGAGACATAGATTGACAAATACATGGCAGGAAACTTTTTTCTTACGAAAATCTCAAAAACGGCACATAAAATATGCTGTTGGGGTGCAAACGGACCCCACTGGTCGTTTAAGGGTTAATAGATCTCTATACTGCACTTGGTGAGCGACGTAGCCAGTCTGCAGGTTGGAAGAGTTTAGAGGATAGGAGAGGGGTTAACGAAAAGGAAAGGAAGAATGAAAAAAAAGACATATGAACATACACATTAATGTCAGCCTTCCTCGTCTAATGATGATAACCCTTGTCGCTATTCCAGTAATGGGAGAGAATAAACGTCGCTGTGACAGACGTTCATCAACAATATTTAAGAGTGGTTTTAGCAAAATGGTCGCCCTCCTCTCATACTTTATGTGGATGTGTTAGCTTCTCTGCTTTTCATAGACTTTTGGAGAGTATACCTGGTGTAACAGCCCGTTCTTACCCCCGGGGTAAGTCTGGGCTAGCCTGCTTTCACCCCGGGGGTCGTTCTAGGACTAGCTAGAACTTACCCCCCCCCCCCCCCCAGTTGGAACTTACCCCCCGCGGGGGTAAGTTGGGGCTAGCCTGGATTTACCACCCCCCCCCCCCCCCCCCCCCCCCCCACCACCCCAAAAGGGTCAATCTAGGACTATTTGGAATCTTCCTCCACCCCCACCCTACCCTTCAGACAAGAGAGGGCTATTCAGGGTTTTCCTCTGCCTTTTCCCCAACACGCACACCTGCCTTTAAAAAAAATTGTGTTCGCCTGCATATTTACACCCCCTCCCACCCCCCCCCCCCCCCCCCCCCCCCCCCCCCCCCCCCCCCCCCCCCCCCCCCCCCCCCCCCCTCCACCCCCCCCCCCCCCCCCCCCCCCCCCCCCCCCCCCTCCATTTCCTATATACAGCCAGTTGGGTTTAGACAAAGTGTAGTTCTAGACTCTTCTCAATGGATGGACCTCCTACTTCCCCAACCCCCGTCCCCCCTCCCACCCCCACCCCCCCAAACACACACAACCCTGGTCCACCAACAGATACGTATTAACATTTCTCGCGCTAGCTTACATGCATGGGTCAATATTGGGGTGTGTGCGTACGCCCTTGCATGCGTGGGAAAGAAAGACGGCTCACATGCCAATCTGTTTGGGTTTTATCAGATAGCATTAACGTCGTCGAATGCTACTTACAAGGGTTTACTTGTTGTGCGTAGCCTTGAGAAAACTTTTCAACCGTGACCGATGAGTGACATCTGTCCTGCTATTTTCTTTCCCTCACTTTTGGCAAGGCTGTTGGGTGTCGGTCACTGTCCGTGGACCAAGATCTGCTCTCTGTGGAACTGTCCGGCACGCGTGGCTTCACGGCATTTTGCGTCAGAGCTTCGTCCTCCAAGGGGAGGAGGTTTACTCACAACCGAGGATCTGATTCACTGATACCAAGGCTTGGTTCCCATTCTGATGGGCTCGTTGCACGCTCAGAGGCCCGATCAGAGTCGTCAAGTCCCTGAAGAATGGCTAATAAGTTAGATATGTCACTATGTATGGAGTAGAAGTGGGGGGGGGGGGGGGGGGTATCCCATCCTCATCCTCCTCGTCCTCGTCCTTGTCCTCGTCGTCCCCCTCCTCCTTCTCTTCTCTTCTCCTCCTTCTTCTTCACCTTTCATTCCGTGGTGAGTAAATGGGACGCCCCAATGAAGAACACTTTACAGGCTCCTTCAGTTCTGTCACTTGCTCGCCAAACTTTGGGTGTCTGCGAATGTTTTCTTTGCCCGATCTGTGAAGTTGTCAGTCCGTCGGGTTTTTATTTCAGTTTTCACTTCGTTCTTCCTCCGTCGGCGGTTCCGCGGATACTGTTTAGAGAAAACCATCGGCCCAGAACCCTAGAAGCAATGGCAGGGGCATCTGAAAACAGTTGTGGCTGGATCTAATCAAGGAACAACAAAAGTAAACTTCATAAGGCTTAAAGTTCCCGACTAGAAAAGGTGTTCCATAGCGACGTGGGTATGGCATCTGTCTAAAGGCGATGACTTGAGACGCCCATCCATCCCGAAGTGGCTAGTATGAATCCTGGCAACTCCAGGAGAAAAATGTTTTACAGCAGAAGGGCAGCTAGGAATATCGTCCTGGATGCGGCTCGGCTCGTTGAATGTCGGGAGTTCAGGGCTGAAATGCCTGTCTGGGGAGGGAGGGGGAGGGGAAGGGGGGAGGAGGGGTCTTCTCAAAAGACTTTCTGCTGTCAAGCTCTCTCTCAGAGTTTCTTCCTACTGACTCATGGTCAGACCACTGACTCTCGGGAGCAGACCGGAGACTGTCCGGGAAAGACAACATTTACGGCTCTGTGTGTGCTGGCTTCCCATCTTGCTCTTCCAAGGCTTGCCACCAGGACTAAAAACGAGAGATGCTCAAAGATTTGTCGAAAAGGAGAGAGAAAGACGAATTAATCGGTACCATGCCAATCTTGTCGGAAAATCACAGCGGGGCTATGAACAATGAGCAAGTGGAATTACCGATATATATGAGATCTCCACTGAGTGCGGCAAAAAGGTCTACAGAACAAAAACCAGTTGCAAGAAGACTCTCAAGAATTAACCACCGCGTCAGCCGAAAAGACGTCAGAAAATCAAGGCCAGAATTCAAAACCACAAGGACACCCACAGCGATTAATCAGACGTGGAATTTTCACCAGGCTGTCGAGATCAATCGCCAGAACCTCAGTTTGCCCTCCACTGCGTCAGCCGAAAAGACGTCAGAAAATCAAGGCCAGAATTCAAACCACAAGGACACCCACAGCGACTAATCAGACGTGGAATTTTCACCAGGCTGTCGAGATCAATCGCCAGAACCTCAGTTTGCCCTCCACAAGTGCTAAAGAGGAATGAGAGAAACTGGATGTACAGATAGTCCACAAACTGGAAGCGTTGATAGGAAAGAACACGCTAGAGCACAAACTGGCCATATTTGCAGACATTGTATACGGAACCTGTAGTGACGCATAATGAGTAGAACAATCAAAAGTGAGGACACCTCATCAAAAATCTAGACGCCATCGAGAGATGGACATCATCTGAAAGAGAAAAAAAGGAATGTCAAAATACAAATGAAGGCTTCCTCAGACGCTGAGGTGGAAGGGCTAAAGACGCTGAGGGAAAGCCTAAAAGCACAACACAGTGCCCTCAGCAAAGCACACGCAGCCAGCAAGAAGGTGACAAAGCACACAGAAGAAAACTCAAATATTGCTTCTTCAGAGATCTCTTACAATTCACCGGGAAACTTCGAGTGGCAAAAATCAGGGGCAATCGCAGTGGAGAAAAATTCTTTTGAGCAACATCTCAGGAAAAAAAAAATATCCCTGTATGAACACTGATAACAATTTACTAGTTAACCTATTGATGTGATGCGCTATGCGATTTGCTGAATGACAAAATCTCTCGAATGGTTCCCACTTGGAGCAGTCTTTAGCGGTTGGACCAAACATGAGAGGAGTACTTTCATGAACCTCAAGTTTCCAAATGCGTCACATACTGTTTGGTCAAACTTTCTACGGGCCTCGAACATCGATGCCTTTTGGACCTACTGGCTGCGGTTAACTACGTGTAGGAATAGCAGAACCTCGTCGCAAGCAGTCATAGTCTATCGAAAAAAAAAATAATGGCAAGCATAAAGAATACAGAATTCTGTCCGAGTTTCAACCTCTTCGAGCAAGATTTGTCTTGTTTGAATCAAAGATTCAGTGGATTTTAGATGGTTAGAGGCTGAGGCAGAGACGGGGCTGTTGACAGAAATCTTGTCGGTGTTGTTAGTCTGTATTTTATCCGTAGGTACTTAATTATATGTTGGGCTACACAGTTTGATGAATTCGGTTGATTTTCTTGTGATGAAAATCCCCCCCCCCCCCCCAAAAAAAAAAAAAAAAAAAAAAAAAAAAAAAAAAAAAAAAAAACTTCTCTACGCCCTTTCCTACGCCTTACTTCCTCACTCCGTCTAAAAACGCGTAACACTTGTGTGTAAGCCATTTGGGTTAAAAGGCATTTTAACGGTTTGAATTTGTGAACATTCTAGAAGACTGGACATGTGATTTCCCAATATCTCTCTTAGGGTATTAATGGGTAGGTTGTCTGATACCATACTTCTTGGTGTTACAGGCTTGGGGGAAAGTTTGGTCAGCTGTTCATTTGGGACATGGATGTGGCCAGTCGTGTGACTGTCAGGCGTGTGACTGTGAGTGTGACACGACAGACACCACTGCTTCTGGCAGTCACGTGATGATCGGTCTCTTCATAAAACATCGTCATCAAAATGTGCTTAACATCATGAGATTTCTAGATATACCATGCTAATATTCTTTTTTTTTATTCCTGATGTGTTCAGTTGTGGAAGAGTGTACTCACCAGTCTCGTCGATTATTGTGAAATACTCACACAATATTCTGACTCACATGGCGTTATAGAATTAAAATATGATGAAAGGGGGGGAGGGGAAGTCTCACGCACAGGACACTGTCATTCTGGTGAACCAATTAATCGAAAACACCTCCTTTTGCCCTGCAAATGATGTGCTTACACTGGTAAAAGTCAGCTGTAGTAGCTCATTGGGTTAGAACTATCCTATCCTATCTTAGAATACTAGTAATCAGTCTGTCAGGAACTGCGCCCAAGGTCCTGGTAGTTTCTTGTGTGGTTATTTATGAAAATAATATTTTGACGGAAAGTACAGCTCGCTTGTGCAAGCGAGCTGTCGAAAAAAAAAAAAAGGATTTCAAAGTGTTGTGTCTTGACCCGCCTTGACATGGAAATCGTACAGCTTGCATGTGCGCCGCACGTGCTTGAATAGATAAGGTGAGGTGGTTGGTTTGTCGCCTGCACGACGGGCAGTTCAATCAGGGGACAAACTGGTCGACGACACTGCATTGAAAGGCATTGCCAAGGGTGCATGCCGTGTGTGTGTGTGTGTGTGTGTGTGTGTGTGTGTGTGTGTGTGTGAATGACGTGGGAAGTGGCACAAGTCAATGTAAAAGCTATGACTGGCCGATGTTAGGCTCGGCAAACTTCCAGGAACCTTTCCACGGTTAGAGTAGAGGTAAATGTTCTACCTTTTTGCTGACATGGGCACATGCACCGTGTGCATTTTTCAAGTCCAGGGGGAGGTCACAGCGATAGAAAAGCTTTTGGGAGTGGCTGAGGCAAAAAAAAAAAAAAAAAAAACTGGAAAAAATTGCATTGAAGACCAGAAGTCTCTGAAGACCAGAAAAAAAATTGTTTCTGGAAATGAATGCACTGTGTGTCTCTGTTGATGCCAAACTTGAAAAGGTATTTTCAGTCTGTGGAAACATGTTAATATGTTCAATTGACAAAATGTTTGTGTAATCATGTGAGGTCATAGTAGAAAGAACGTCATGTAAATAATGTTAAAAAAAAATTCAATTCTTGATTAAAGAGGGGGAAACTTTTCTTTTGCCTTGTCAACTGTTTGCTTGTCAGAGTTGCGTGAGCAAGAGTCTGACGTAGTTAATACAGGAAAAATAGAGGAAGATGAGGCACACAGAGAGGGTGAAAAATGAGACAGTGAAGAAAGGCATGTGATGCAGAAAATAGCAAACAACAACAAAGAACAGCAAGAGAGACAGACAGACCGACAGACAGACAAAGAGAGAGAGAAAGAGAGACAGAGACAGACAGACAGACCAACAGAGAGAGAGAGAGAGAGACAGAGACAGAGAGAGAAAGACAGAGAGAGAGAGAGATGAAAATAGAAAATGCTTTATTCAGTATAGGCTGTAGCGCCTTCTGAAAGAGGAAATATATACAAGGACACATTTATAATAAATATAAAGACAATTCGACATAACACCAACAGATTCTGTCTTTATTTAACTAAAGAATACCATAAGTACATAATTTGTATTTACATTCATATTCTTTAATAACAAAGAGCCTTTGAACTCTGCCAATGCTCTATACAGATATATGCGCACATTTTTGGTGTACTCCTTTTATTGTTTGTTATTGGTAAGGTCACATGGAATATACCACGATTTGAAGAAAACGTTCGTATAATTATTTTCGCTCGGATCTGAAATACACGACGGAAATCTAAAATGTTTCCTTTTTGTCTTTTTTTTTTTCATTTTTGCTCAAGACCATCTAAGGAAAATGGAGAGAGAGAGACAGCGAGTGAGAGAGAGAGAGAGAGAGAGAGACAGACAGACAGACAGACAGACAGACAGACAGACAGACAGAGACAGACACCACGCGTACTGTATGCAAGTTACAAAAAATAAAAACGTCGGTGATGGGATTTCAGGATCGAAACAGAGCAAAATGAATCAACCTCTGTTAAAAAGACCTTTTCTGTGAACTTCAAACCATCCGTACAGAAACAAAACACGCGTCATATGCTCCCTCCTGTCAATCCCTCCCCTCATCTACGGATACCACCACCACCACCACCACCACCACCTCATTCGCTCCCTTTCCCTCTCCCTCACCCTTTTTTGTTTGTTTGTTTGACACACTAATTTTCTTCGTTCTATTGCAAGAGTCATGTCATCAGTCTTATTCTTTCAGAGATGGAGGTGGGGAGGTGAGGGGGGGGGGGGGGGTTTTAAAAAAGTCTTTGTCTTTCAAAAGTCATGAGTACAGAATTTGAGACCTTTTTGTGCTGATCAATGAGAATGAGGATGATGAAGATGATGGTGCAGATTTTTTTTCTGGTCCGATACTGCATGACAGGGCAGTACTCTACTCTTTCTTTCATAAACATATCCCGGCATCAACCAGGCCCGAGAGAAACAGACAACAGCAGAGTTTGTCGTGAAATTTGAGCAACACTCTCAGTGACGCTTCCTTTAAGTGGATGACACTCGATTACGTGGTCCAAGCCTTCCCAATTGAGCCCGTAACAAACTCAACTCCGGGTAGGACCCGGACGGGGCATAAAAAAAAATCCCACAAAGCTCTGATGGGAATCGATCCCAAGACCTCGCAGTCACGAGTCCGCGACGCTAACCGATTCACCACGGTGGCTGGCACTTCTCGTTCATCTTATCAGCTCTCTGTCTGGCTCCAGCTCACGGGTTGGGTGACTGTTCACCTCGCTTCGTCTCCAATAGTGTCGTGCTGTCAGGTTTGAAACACACACACACGGTGACCCGCACGCTGGCAAAGGCTGCGTGCAGGCGGTGGGCTTTTCTCGTCCAAATAGCTGCGTAAAAGAAGCTGCTATAGAGGCAACCTCAGCGGGCAGCACGACCAGTTGAACCATTTTGTCGTAGCGCAGGGTCACTGCTGGTGTGCCCGGAAGAGGTTATGACCTGGTCCAGCGAGCGGGACTCCCGAGAAATGTGAATGATGGGGAAAGCGAGGTGACATACTTATCTTTTTCCATTCACATCTTTGACTCTTCCAGATGTCGAAATGCAGGCATTTGCAGACGATGTCCTGGCCCAAAACCTGCATTGTTCAATAAGAATGTGCCTTGACTAATCCAGTTACGCTAAGTAAAGGCGCCAACGATGATTCTTGACTTAATATTCTCAGTCTGTTTATTTGCGGTCCCTCTGGTCACTTACAAAAGACAGGGATGCCTGCCTCCCTGACACTGCCCTCCATCCCCCCCCCCCCCCCCCCCCCCCCCCCCCCCCATCCCCCCCTCGTCTCGTCTGTCTGGCCCTTCTTCTTCAAGCCGATTGTTGAAAAGTTATTTTTAGAGAAGACAGCTTACACACTCACACACACACGCGCGCGCGAGAGAGAGAGAGAGAGAGAGAGAGAGAGAGAGAGAGAGAGAGAGAGAGAGAGAGAGCATCGAAAAACAGTAGCACAGGATAAATTATACATACTTATAAATTGAGTAACGCCGCTGAGAGTTGAACTGTCAGTTCACTGAGTGTATTATCCAGCTTGCCTTTCGGCTTGTCATCCAGCGAACCGGACAATTAGAAATAGCATCATCCTTCAGCCAAAAAAGGCAATACGTAATGACAGCTAGCGTACTTAGGGAAACATGATGGCAGCTAGTGTACACAGGATGATTGTGCTGGGGCCTGACTTAAGAGATTGTTGTTGAAGTTTGCTTTAAGTGTTGACTGCCTGGCGGGATGTGGGAAAATGAAACACACACACACACACACACACACACACACACACACACACACACACACACACACACTCACCCCCCCCCCCCCCCCCACACACACCCCAAACACACACACACACACTATTTATTAATTGCAATTCCGAAAATCATAGTTTTGTCTACAGTAAACATTGCGATTTTTGTAGCACAAGAATTTCCCCGGAGTTGGAGTATGGCTGCCTTAATGGTGTGATGAAAAAAAAAAAAACGATCCTACACACAAAACTTCACTCCCTTTGTTGGCTAGATGGGATTAATCCTTGCCTATTCATACAGCATGTGTCGGCAGGAGTATCAGCCTGCATACGCAGAAGAAAGGAAAGAAAATGTAGCACGAGAAGTATAAGGTGTATTTCATAACGATGACACAGGATTATAAACTTTGTCAGAAACTTCAAGCAGTTAGGTGCATGATTCAGTCGAATTAGCTCATTGTTAAAAAAAAAAAAAGAAGAAAATCGTTTGAAACAAAAGTATCCCCAAATGTCTAGATTGGAAAGTGCAAGTAGATGCGTTTGAAAGTATTGTTTTTGATACGGCTGCAAAAGATGGGGTTCAAACAAGTTCTTTTTTTTTTTAAATATAGGCCTATTTGAAATGAAGTACCCCTGTATGAACAGAATTAGACTTGCACAATCTGTGTATTGTCCCTTGTGAATGACTGTTTGTGTACTGTACGGGGGTGGGTGGTGGTGGTAGTGATAGTGGTGATGGTGTGTGTGTGTGTGTGTGTGTGTGTGTGTGTGTGTGTGTGTGTGTGTGTGTGTGTGTGTGTGTGTGTGTGTGTGTGTGTGTTTGTTTGTTTGT
The DNA here is from genome assembly GCA_016801955.1 of Conus betulinus. Taxonomy (NCBI): domain Eukaryota; kingdom Metazoa; phylum Mollusca; class Gastropoda; order Neogastropoda; family Conidae; genus Conus; species Conus betulinus. The sequence continues at coordinate 500,192 of JADBJO010000160.1, forward strand.
TTGTCTGGGAACAAAATTAATTTTATTACCGCCTCTTGTTGACAAACCGTCAACTAAAATCAAACATTTGTATAGAAAACGTCATGTCATGACGACGTTACCCCCACTTTCATGGTTAAAATGTATTTAAAACCACCTCCTTCGACAGTGTCTATACATGTCGTTCGGAAACCCTGTCTTTTATACACATTTTTACATTACATCGTAATGTTAGTACAAAATAATCTTCACCATATTTTATCAAGAAATGAGTAGACGGCAAAAAAAAAAAAAAAAAAAAAAAGATCAGCCGTAAGTGTTGTTCGTTGTCCCAAGCTTTGGCTGTCCCCTTTTTGTGTGTGTGCTGTCTTGAGCATTACTTCCGGCGTCGCTCATTCCGGTTTACATGTGTGCATACACAGACACACCCCGGGTACATCCCCTTAGCATCCACAGTACCGCAGTCCATGATTTATCAAGCTGATCTTTATCAGCATGATGGTTCGTGATGGTTGACCCAGTATGTACATTCGTCTTTGTTAAACTTCAGATCTGGTGTTGAAAATTTTCAGATCAATCAGACTGTCAGTTCAATATTGCTAGACAAAACGAAAACAAAAAAACAACAAAAAAAACAAAAACGAAAAAAAAAAAAAAAGGCTCACAGATGTAACATGTCGGACGTGCATGATGAGTGTTACTTTGTAAAACAAAGTTCCTCTTACTGTGACTGACGAGCCAAATGTTTCAAATATTTGTCGAACAGGTTTTATTTTCTGTCCGAAATTCTGTGTCCTCTTAATGGCATCAGTTCCACGCTATTCTTTCCTGCTCCTCCCCACAGGGGTATGTCCCAGGTTTGTCTCTTCGCACCCCAGAGCGCCGGCGATCCACAGGGAGTAATGACTATCAGGTCGACTTCAGACCACCCACCAGAGGCGATACTGCACTGTCCAACAGATTTCTCCTGCTAGCTCAAACAGATCCACAGCACTGGTGGCATATGTCTTCTGTTTCCCCAAAGCAGTCTTCAAATACGTTTACCAGACTGTTAGAACTAGCACTGGTCTCTCTCTCTCTCTCTCTCTCTCTCTCTCTCTCTCTCTCTCTCTCTCTCTCTCTCTCTCTCTTTTACCTGCTGTACAGTGGTCGCTTCCTTCGTTACTCTTCATCCATGCCAGCCCCGAACAGGTGAAATGTTTAACGTTACTGTTCACTGATGTGTGTGTTTGTGTGTTCTGCTTTGTAGGGGGGTGGTGGTGGTGGTGGTGGTGGTGGTGGGTGATGGCTGGGGTGGTGGTGATGGTAGTGATGGTGGAGATGGTGTGTGTGTGTGTGTGTGGGGGGGGGGGGGGGGTGCGCGCTCATGTACTTGCATGTGTGTGTGTGTGTGTGTGTGTGTGTGTGTGTGTGTGTGTGTGTGTGTGTGTGTGTGTGTGTGCGTGCGCGCGTGTGTGTGTGTATGCGTGTGTGTGGGGGGGGGGGGGGGGGGTGGCTAAGCTCTCTTGCTTTTTATGTTAACCTTCACACTTTTTGTTGCTTTTTTTTTTTTTCTTTCTTCCATTAAAGCAGTGTTCACCCAGCGATGACGGTCACTTCCACCGGTTCCGCAGACTCCGGAACAGGCGCGACCACATTCGTAGCGAAACCTGGCCGAGCAGATGCCGTAGACGAACGGGTTGACGGCGCTGTTGAGGTAGTAGGACCTGAACAACATCAGCAGCACGCTGTGGTCCACCTGCCACAGGGGGCTGTCCGGAGCCGTGGCCAGCAGGGCCTCCATGATCAGGTAGGGCAGGAAGTTGACCACGAACAGAGCCGTCAGCACGAACAGCATCAGCGTGGTGCTGGAAGGGATGCGTTTGCCCAGACTGGCGGGGGTCGGTGATTGTGGTGGGGTCACGACGACCGTTTCCGCGGAGGTGATGGACATGATGTCCGTGGGGGTCTTGTTGGATGCCTCCCCCCCGGGGGTGCTTCGGGAGCCTGCTCTTGTCCGTCTGCTGCTGCATTCGTAGCTGAATTTGGGGGAGAGTTGTCTCGTGGGGAAAGCCGGAGCCTGGTAAGAGACCGACAATGAGTCTTTGCCTTGCTGGTTCAAAGCCGCGTCGATCTCCACCTTAGAACTCTCTGAATTGCTCTTCACGCTGCTTCCAGCTCGATGGCGGAGGAAGAATCCGCTGGTGGAGGAGTTGCTGACTTTTCTTTGGCGTGCTTGAGCCGTTTTGTTATGATGCCACAGGTGGACGGCCACCCGCCCGTAACACACCCCCATGAGGATGACGATCACCACAAAGACGAGCACGTTGAGGAGGTTGTAGACCAGAGGGAAAACAGAGTGCAGGTGCTCGTCTTGAATGCTGCACTTAACCCCTGTCACGTTCGCAGCGGGGAAGGTCACGGTGTGACTACCGTACAGCGCAGCGCGGGGCAAGGAGAGGACTACGGCGATGATGCCGCAGGTGAGGAGAGCCACGCGCACCGTCTTGTCCGCCCACTGGTTCCGCGTGTACTTCCCACAGACCAGTTTCTGCCTGTCGAAGGCCACGGCCACCAGAACCAGCCCTGAGAAGAGCACCAGCACGCTCATGAAGGTTTTGGACAGCTTGCAGAACCAGACGGCATAGAAGGTGTAAGGGAAGCGGATGTCGAGGATCTCACTCAGCAAAGCCCAAGCGTTGGTCAGCAGGTCACACAGACTCATGGTCAGGACGAACGTTCTGGAATTTCTGGCTCTGTACTTTTGTAGTAGACGACGAACACGAGGCTGTTGCCGACCAGACCGATCAGCATCAAAACCACGATGTAGACCCAGAAAGAGAGTCCGGTTAGAGGCATACGCCAGGTTCTTGTCGTTGAGAAAATCCTCCACGACGATGTGGGTAATTTCTGGTAATGCTGCTGATGGTGGTGTTGTCATGTTGTTGTCGTCGCTAAGGGGTGTTGGGAGGAGAGTGGATGAAGAAGCCAGAACGTCGCTGACTCCACTGGTGGTTTTATTGCTTGCCATGATGTGATCAGTGCGTGGGTTGG
>JADBJO010000160.1:510703-518203 GCA_016801955.1 Conus betulinus
TTAAAAAGAAATCAGCAACAATGACATCACTACATCTTTAGTCTTAAACGCCGTAGAGAAAAACCTGTCGAAATTCACGATAACCTTATAACTTAAAACTAAGTTGTAACTGTTAACGAAACGTTCATAGATGTCTGTAATATTTCTATGGGCTAAGTTCTCGAACAAGTCACTTTAAGTTTTTTTTCAGCACTGGGCGATGGTGACGCCCTTGGTAGACCGGCACCACGTCTCAGGACTGGGTCTCCGTGGTCGTCTCTGGGAACTCGACGTAGAAATCTTCTTTTTTGTCTCATCCACCTCTGGGTTTCGAACACTGTCTTCCTTTATTAGTTTGTCTTTTACGCTTAAGACCTTGCTGTCGCTTCTGTCGCCGAGACCACTTTGCAAACAACCACTTTGCACCAAATGGACATCGAAATTACCCACTGTCTCCAGGGCCACTTTAACGCAGTAATTAGCCAAGAGAAAGCTAAGACAACAACGTCTACACGCATTCAATTAGCCTGACAAAGCATCAAGACAGTGCCCCACGGCAATACTGTCTGAACAAGCTCAAGCCTCATGCTCTTCACGGTCTGTATACAAATCAGCTCTAGCTGACTGTGTTTTTAGCGCCCACTCGATGCTCCGAGGTCCTAGTGGTTAAATTTCCTTTCCTTTCGCTATCAGGAAAGTTCGAACTCGGGAGGGTCCTCACTACCTTAGGTGCCATCTATTACGTGACAATTAATAACCTGACCCCTTCAACCTCTTTGACACAGTTCGACCGTAAGCGTTAGGCGAGGGCGTACTGCTAATCAACCCCTTTCCTATTTCTCCACCACACGCGGCATTCTTTTCCCCTAAAGCGCTTAAGGCCGTTTGTGAGAAGTTTCGCTCCCTTGACAGTTTGTGAGAAGTTTCGCTCCCTTGACAGTTACATGTGTGACAGCTTTAACCAACGCCGAACAGATCTAACGGCTGAAGTAATGAGCAGTGAATATCTATTGGACCCCCAGGAATACACCACATGACTTGAATCACGCCTGTCCAGACCAGAAACCTCTTTAAAGCAAATGAATGCACAGCGTCACAATGAACTATGTCATTATCTAAATTCCCAATGTTAACCTATACATCAAAGGCTGTATTTAGCAATCAATATTTTGTTAAGTAACGATTGAAAGCAATCAGTGTTGTTTTAAACATATCAAAGGTTTTGTACAAGCAAAGGTCTTTACAAGCAAAGGTAAAACTTAGGCGTTTAGAAAAACAGATCCCCAAACATTTATACACACTAAACACAGGTATCATCAGCCCTTCATACATCAGTCTTTTCCTCGCCACCACAAAAAAAAATCTCCCTGTCGAAACCCCACTACGTTCCTTTTCATTCAGGTTTACTTTCACTTCTAATGATAAGGCAGCCCTGATCACACTATTTCGTTGACGTTGCCTTTCTGCTATTAATCCTTTAAACAGAACAATGCTATCTGCTAGTCGCAGGATAACTTATTCTGACACATCTTCTAGATGTCGTTCACTAACAAGCCCATTATTCGTAACCTCATTGATACGTTCATTAATGAACATAGAAAATGATGCAGGACTATAGACACTACCTTGCCTTACTCCAGCAACACAGTTTTATACCATATACTGGAATCACGTCTTACCCTTGTCCTAAAAGCTTTGTACTTCGCTCTGATCCAGTTGAATGATTTCCCCTTGACATCACTTTTTTCTTCACTGATATTATTGCCCATGAAAGTTTTCTTTTGATGGAGTGAAAGGCTTTTTTCAAATTCAATAAACACAACATAAAATTTATGATCTATAGAATTTAGACGGTCGCCCTCACATACACCATTCACAATATATAAATCAAAAGCAATGCAGAGATTTAACAATGAATTACCATAGTTATCAATACCTTATTCAATTACCATAGTTAATATGTAACAATTATGCTGACTTTTTGTTCGCAAACAGGAATCGAAAACATCAGCAGCAGACAAGTCAGGAGAAAACTTTGCCGTCCGTCCGACTATTCAGATCTCCACACACTACGATATCAAATCACCATGTGAACACAAGCAATAAGCCAAACATGCTTCCAGCACAGAAATGTTATCATTAACATTGAAAAAAAAAACATGATTTATTTTCAATGTCCCCCGAAGCGTTTTTTCCAAGAAAATGGCACGCACGTTAGGGCAAAAACAACATCTGCATAAGATGGGTGAGGGGAACAAATTCTTTGTTGTTTTGTTTAAAAACAAAGCCTTTCAGGTCGTTTACCCTGATGGCAAAGTTTTCCTGCAGCCTTAATAGATGCTTTATACCTTACAAAATATGTTCGCGTTGTATGTTTCCATGAAGGCCTCTTCAAAGCATTACAGAAAAAGGCGAATTGTCAGCCCTCTCAAAGATCGCCTGCCTTGTTTTCACGTAGCGCAACTCCATCGCCCAGCTTACAGATCACTATTTCCAGGTCATAGTTCCTGGGACGTCATTCCGCCACCTCCTTTCTGAGATCCTTCACTTCTATCTGCAATGCAGCAGATTGATCAAAGTGGGTCTTCGCGTCCATGTTCACATCATCCAAATTACTGTCCATGTTCACATCATCCAAATTACTGTCCATGTTCACATCATCCAAATTACTGTCCATGTTCACATCATCCAAATTACTGTCCATGATCACATCATCCAAATTACTGTCCATGTTCACATCATCCAAATTACTATCCATGTTCACATCATCCAAATTACTGTCCATGATCCCATCATCCAAATTACTGTCCATGTTCACATATTCCAAATTACTGTCCATGATCCCATCATCCAAATTACTGTCCGAAGTTGGTTTTTTTTTTCTTTGTTTTTTTTTTTTTTTTTTTTTTTTTTTTGGCTTTGTTTTGTTGGTTCTGTCCATTTTCTGTAGCATGATCAATGTCGATCTTGGTCGGTTCGACTCTCGTCGGTTTGGACACAGGAAAGTCATCAGAAGAGGCAACACACCTGACCTCACTGGCGTAGCACGAGACAGACGTGTCTGCTTCACGTCGTCTGACGTGACCGGGGATTGGGGGGGTAGGGGGAGGGGGGCAGATCGAGGGTTCCGCTCAAAGTTCCCACACCGCAGCAACAGCCCCAAAGCCTCCAGAACAACAACATGTGGAGCACACCTGCTAGCACACCGTCAGTCGGTAGACGCAGTTTCAAAGTGGAGATCCACACAAACATATACATACAGGCAGAGAGAGAGAGAGAGAGAGAGAGAGAGAGAGAGAGAGAGAGAGAGACTGACAATTTGACAGTTTTCTCGACAATAGCCTAACTGGTCTTCATGCCAACTGGGGGGGGGGGGGGGGGGGGGGGGGGGGGGGGACAATTGTCAGTAATCTTGTAAATGGCACACAAAATACTACTCACACATACACGCAGACAAAAGAAAGAAACGAATCAAAAAGTAAATAGCACTACAGCATTCTATCAGCGGTCGAAATAATCCACCTTGATGCATTACAGAGGGAGTATAGGTCAATACTCAATCAAAGTTACAGATGATTAAGGACCATCTGACGGTAATCACGAGATCGTCAGATATACTGACATTACGACAATTTGTTACGCTAACTGTTATAAGCTTTAAAAAATTGTTCACCGGTTCTTTCTCGTAAATGAGGAAAGCGCTTCACGAGGAAAGAATTGTCTTTCATTGTTCATATGCATCGGCGGTAAATTTCGCAAGCGATTTGACAGTATCTCCATCTGCTGATGAAAAGTGTTCGAACTGAGTTGTGTCTTACGATGTAGGACTTGCACGATGTGAGACATAAACACTTGACAGCAGATTCCACGCAAACTTTGTTCAGAGATGTCCCATTTGACGTGAATTTCTGAAAGAGATTGACATGTTTCATCTGATATAAGATTTTATGGAAAAAAAAAATTTTTTTTCACGAAGTTTCTGGTGCATTTTTAGGTGTATTTTTTAAATGTGTGAATGTTTTTTTTATGTTTTGTTTTGTTTTGATGACTTGTGAATTGACGCCAACCTGGTGACAGCCCTGATATGGCCCTTTGCGGTCAGCTGGGCTATAAGCCACATTACTTTACCTTACGTTTCATATCATCGCTGAAAGGCGATTGAATTCAAACGTAAATCTTCATAGTCCCTACAGTCAAACAGGAAAAGGCCTTTGTCTTCTACACCGTTTGAACATAAAGGACACATGACAGATTTGTATCAAATCATCTTCTGTTTGCATAAAATCCTAGGGTTCTAGTTCTAAACTTTGCTAGATTATTCCGATGCCATTTATGTGTTACTTCGTTAAGGTATTTCTCCGGCTGAAAATGTCTTTAAAAGAACTGTACCACACACATTTCTGTGTCTCTGGTATACGAACATGCCAGTTTTGTTGAAAGCAATCAGTAAGCCGTTGTCGGAAATCCGACAAAAAATGTATTTTCCTTACCTACCATCTGGGTAACCCAAACTATTCCAAATCCATTTTCATCAGAATATTTTTTATGTCAGGAACTCAGTTGCAATATGCAGTTGATAACCCAAACTATTCCAAATCCTTTTTTTTTAATCAGAATTATTCTTTATGTTAGATATACCAGTTGCAATATCCAATTATATCTTGTCTGAAAGGCATGACATATGCCTGGCTATATAAACGTTTAGAGAGAGAGAGAGAGAGAGAGAGAGAGAGAGAGAGAGAGAGAGAGAGAAGGGCACTGATAGACAAAAAGCAATTACCCTACTCCTGAGTCGTCAATGTGTACTCAGTCCAGCACCGAAAGACTCGACGAGGCTAAGGAAGCCCAAAAGCCACTCAATTCATTAATGCCTTTCTTCTTCTTCTTTGCTTTGAATAAAGCATGTCCATTTAGCTGTCGGTCTGGTCATTATGAAAATGATCGGATTCAAGGAACCCACACCCATGGATACGAAGAATCATTTCCTTGCTGCTGGTAATACTCACGTGACGCTGTTTTACTCTATTTTTTGTCCTCGAAATTACAACACATCAATATAACACGGAGCGTAACACAAGTATAGTTATCTATAAGGATAAGGAAAAGATGATGTTCGGCTTCCTTACATATATAAGCCGTTATAGCTTTGATGTACTTGATATACATAAGCCGTTAGAGCTTAGAGCTTTCGATTTACTGAAACTTAATGAGGTATACGCAGCAGGTAAACTGGTTTACAGTCACGGCGTTATCGTTGCAGACTCCCCGTTTAATGGGAAGTATCCTGTTCATTAATGTTCGTCCAAATTCGGCTTGTGATAGATCATCAGATTTTTCTGTTTGTCTGTGTCTGTGTCTGTCGTCTGTCTCTGTCTCTGTCTCTCCCTCCTCTCTCTATCTCTCTGTCACTCTTCTGTCTGTCTGTCTGTCTTCTCTCTGTCTGTCTCTCTCTCTCTCTCTCTCTCTCTCTCTCGTCGTGTGTATTTGAAGCGTCTCTCCGTCTCTCTCTCTCTCTCTGTCTCTCCTCTCTGTCTCTCTCTCTCTCTCTCTCTCTCTCTCTCTCTCTCTCCACACACACACACACAACACACACACACACACACACACACACACACACACCACACACACACACACCAGAGTTTATATGTGTATGTATGTGTTTGTGTATGTGTGTGTGAGAGAGAGAGGAAGAGAAAGAGAGAAGAGAGAGAGAGAGAGGGAGACCCAGGGAGAGAGACAGGGGGAGGAGAGGAGAGGAGAGTGAGAGAGAGATGAGGAGAGAGAGTGAGAGAGAGAGAGAGAAAGAGAGAGAGAGAGAGAGAGCGGAGAGGAGAGAGAGAGAGAGAGAGAGAGAGAGAGAGAGAGAGAGCGAGAGAGAGAGAGAGTTTTCATAATTACCAGATCATCAACATGGGCATGGGCCCAAATGTGTGTGCCAGTATGTGCAGTGTGCGAGTGCATGTGCGCGTGTGTATGGTGTGTGTCTATGTGCGTGCGCATGTTCATGTGCAGTGTGTGTGTATGCGCTCGCGCGCGCGCCCGCGCGCGCGCGCGCGCGCGCGCGCGCGTGTGCGCGTGTGTGTGTGTGTGTGGTGTGTGTGTGTGTGTGTGTGTGTGTGTGTGTATGCGCGCGCATGTGAATGATCTGTGAGCATGCATCTGCAAATGTATGTTTTACATTTATGTGTGAATGTACCTGCTTGTGTGTGTATGTTTGTATACGCACGTGCGAGTGCACGTGCTCGTGTGTGTGCGTATGTGTGTGTGCGCACGTGCGCGCGCGCGCGTGGTGTGTGTGTGTGTGTGTGTGTGTGCGTGTGTGTGTGTGCGCGCGAACGTGTATGCGTGTACATGCGCACGAGTGTGTATGCATGTATGTGTGCATGCTTGCATGTGCATGTGTCTGCGCGCGCGAAAGCACGAGCACATGTGCGCGTGCGCACACGTGTGTGTGTGTGTGTGTGTGTGTGTGTGGTGTGTGTGTGTGTGTGTGTGTGTGTGTGTGTGTGGTGTGAGCGCGTGCATGCGAGTGTGTGCATGCGTGCACCTTTATTTGTGGGAAATCAATGTTCAGAATACATATACGTACATATATACACACTGACATAAGAATAACAACAAACAACAACCCTCCACACACGCACACACGCACACACACACACACACGCGCGCGCGCGCGCGCGCGCGCGCGCACGCACGCACACGCATACACACACACACACACACACACACACACACACACACACACACACACACATACTCACTCACTCACTCACTCATCATACACACACGCGCGCGCGAGCGAGCACGCATGCGTGCACTCACACACACACATGACTTAGTAGCAACAAGAACTATAACAACAACAACAATAACACACGCTCACACACACACACACACACACACACACACACACACACACACACACACACACACACAACACACATACACACATCAACAACAACCTCCCAGAGACAGACAGACAGAGGAGAGAGAGAGAGAGAGAGAGAGAGAGAGAGAGAGAGAGAGAGGAGAGAGAGAGAGAGAGAGAGAGAACATCTTCACACTAGGAAAAACAGTCAACAGGCCAGAGGGAAAAAAAAAAAAAAAAAATGTTCCAATCAACAGCACGTCTTTAAAACCTCCAAACCAACCTTTGAAAACACTGCAAGCTTTGTTGGACTGTCCAGAGGTCGATTGAGTCGAAGACAGTTGCGATCAAAGCGGACATCACTGGTGTACGCCTGGCCTGTGGCGCATGAACTTTTCAGCTGCGGGAAGGAGGGCAACGAGCACGGGAAATGTGAACCATCGGCCATCAGATTATTATTGGATCGGAAAACTGTGTGAAATCATTGTCCAGCTACAAGGAAGTAAACGATGAAGACAGGAAACGGAGTTTGTCTCATGGAGGTGACAGAGGCGGCGGAAAACACACACACACACACTGTCACGAACTGTCGAGTATTTTAGGGCGTGCGCCTATACTCTGCGTGTTTACACATGTTTGCGTGTGTGTGT
>JADBJO010000160.1:530703-538203 GCA_016801955.1 Conus betulinus
AATGCCCAGTGTTGACCTTGCTCTATCATGAGAAAGGTATTGAGATGAATAACTTTGATAATGTCAGTACTGTCTTATTTGGTTCATTATTTTGCTGAAATTGCCATAGTTATTTTGCAGTCACAGGTTGCAATTTTTTTTATAAAGATCAACAATTTTATGTACCACTAGGGTATTTCATACTTGTGCATATGCATATATCAGATGTGGATTTGAAAGTATTAACATGGATGATAAGTTGAGTGTGGAGTTTTTTGTTTGTCTGTTTTGCTTTTGCTGTTGTTGTTTGTTTGTTTTAGATAAGTGTCTAACATCCTGTAGTCTGATTTACCTCTGTTCAAGAGCAGTTATGTCCCTTCATATCTTAATGGAGTGGCCTGCGCGTGCCTATACCCATCGTCAACACAGCGCAGCCTCCAAGGGTGGTACAGGACTGCTCTAAAGGCAGGTGAAGACAGTGCTTCTCTGGGTCCTCCCCAGCACTTTCGGTGTTTCTTTTTCTTTTTTTCTTTTTTTGTTTTCATCTGGCGATGAAAATACATGAAATAAACCACTGAACTGAACTGTTAGTCGCAGAACCATCCTGGTGGAGCGTGACCATCTGGAGTGGCCAGCACTACCACGTTCATGTGACAGCCACCCCCATGAACCCCTTCACACGGAAGACGTCCACATGAACTCAGCACGTGCACAGACACGAAGAGAACATTGAAATCCTGGTGTCTGATGTGGAAACAAATCCGGACACAAATCTGGTTCTCCTTTTCATGATGATCAGCGACCGTGTTAGTGGTGACAGTGACACCAAGAGTCCCAGTCTGGTGAAGGGACTATATTACACAGTTGTTATCTAATCTTCCTGCTACCTTCCGGTATTAACCAGGAGAAAAATGCAAGAGCTGCTGGTAGGGTTTATTACATCAGATGGCATCTCTACCTTGATGATATATTCTGCATATAACTGACTCAAGGTACTCTGTTATACTCAATGTAGCAGGTTTGCAACAATAATGCCTAGATCAGGTGAAATGATGTCAAAAAGTTACATTCATTTAAGGCGGTCACGACGATAAAACATCCCCCCCCCCCCCCCCCCCCCCCCCCCCGGCCCTCCACTTTCCAGTTCCTCCTCAGAAGCTTACTGCCTGCTCTATTCTTGTATAGCTGCCAACATGAAGTTGCTGAGGATTGACACCTTTTCAGAAACGAGGAAAAGAAAACAAATATTCTAAAACAACATCCCATTGTCATTTCAACCACCAGGCTAGACATATCTGAGAATAGCACTCTATACAGGTGACCAACAAAGATGTTGCACCTGCAAAGAATATGCAGTCGCCAGAATGGGGCTGAAATAGCAGACTTTCGGTAACTTCCGTGCCTCTACTAATTCATGGTTCAAACAGCAGTAGCGCACTTGGAAGGCATGTAGAAAAATCGGGTGGAAGCTCTCTTCGCCATAACCCCTACCCGGGTGAGTTAGGAAAAAAACAACTATCTGTGTGGAGTACACCCAGGATCAAGGCAAAATCCAAGACAAGTTGCTCAGGCCTGTCAGAGTCAAGGAGCAGGCTGCTCATCCGCCTATAGCCTACCTATGGCGGCGCGCCACTTCAAGGAAATGCGTCAACTCAGATGAAATGTTTGGCAATACGATCTATATGTTTTGAATGTTTTGATGGTTAAAAGCAGTTTCGAAAAATTCGATTTTATGCGAATACAATCGTCTATTTCAAACTGGTCAATCTCCTCCAGCAGTGAACAGCTTTCACATTCAGTAAAATTCGGTTTTCTCAGTGTGATTTCTGTTCCATTTTATAAACAGGCAATAGCAAAAATAGGGAACAGAACCAAGCCCTCCAGCTGGAAGGACTCGTCATTTCCGTTTCTTTTGCATAAATACACAAGTACTACGTAAACCGAAAATACAATGAATTAGTTTATCTACTAACTGTAAACAAAATTCAAGAATTCGAATTTTGATGTCTTTCCAGACATAAAAGTGAAAGGACACACACACACACACACACACACACACACACACACACACACACACACACACACACACACACACACACACACACACACACACACACACACACACACACATCTTCAATTCTAAATGTGGAGTAATGAGTTGTCCGCTGTAGAGATTTTGTTTCAGAGATGATATTATCAGCCACTTGGAACAGACGGTATACTGACCATAAATACACAAGCAAACTTATCGAATTCTAAAAATAAAGTCTGTTTTCGAATATAGTTTTTTTTCCCCTAAGTAAAAGGCCACTTTTGCATATCAAATCGTGAAAAAGACTTGTTCACGAGTATGTCGTGGATGACTAGTTGGTTATAGCCTATATTACCAGATAGTACGATCTGGAGCTTCCTACACTTCACCCCCAGGCCTGCAAACCAGCTAGCAGATGACACACCTGCCACGTGCTGCCACGTGCTGCCCCCCCCCCCCCCCTTGCCATGTTCTCCTCCACCCCCACCCCCACCCCCTCCCCGCATTCAGACCTCACTAATACACTCCCGTCTTCCTGTTTCCTTCCTCCTCTCCTCGTTGATCTACCATGGTATGTTTCAGACATGCTTCAAACTAACAGCCACAAGGATGTTGTACAGTGAAGCCAACTATTGCACTATGGCTGTCAATTAGGTTGTCGAATGTTGATGTCGAGGTGGTGGTGGTGTTTGTTGCTGCTGCTGCTGATGATGCTGTGGTGGTAGTTGTGTTGTTGCTGTTGCTGCTGCTGCTGCTGTTCTTGCTGTTGTTGTTGCTGTTGTTGTTCACATAATCTATGCATCTCTTTTCAGGTGTCTGTGTGTCGTCAGTCCACTTCGAGCAAAGCAGTAGCTGAAGACCAAGGTCATGGTCATTATAATCGTCCTCATCTACTTCTTCGTCCTGTCCAGCTCATCGATCTTCAACGCCAAGTTCGCCATCACGACTAAGCAGGATACAGACCCCAACGACACCATCTACATTGCAGTCCTCGCTGACTTCTACATCAGAAACAAACTCCTCGTCGACGTCGTCTTCCACAACATCATCATGATCACTTTTCCGTGCTTTTCCTTTATCGTCATCATCATCATCTGCACCAGCGTTACCGTTATCTTCCTCAGACAGGCGTTGGCGTGGAAACAATCGTCTGCCAACTTAACGGACGCGCTGAATAAAGAGATGGCCGTGTAGTCTGTTACGCTTACATCATCTTCATGACGCCAAAGGTTCTTATCGCTTTTCTCGTGCAGTTTGTGCAAGGCTGGGGTCCTCTGGGCCGCAACGTAAACGCTTTTTATGTCTTCGTCGCCCTGATGCATTTGTTTAGCGCTCTCAATTCGTCTCTCAATTTCTTTATTGGTTATTTTTCGGGTTCGAAATTTCGAAGTACTGTTCGCAAGCTGAGCTATTGTGGGTGATGAGACATGATGCTAAAACAGTAGGGGATACCTCTGAAATCTGAACTTAAATGTTGGTCTGTTGTTCCTCATCAAACATCCAGTAATAAAGACTTTCGTGAAAATGAATAACTGCTGTCATTTGTTTCGTGTGATTTGAAACATATATCATCATAGTACTCACACACACACACACACACACACACACACACACACACACACACACACACACATCACCACCACCACCACACCACATCACACACGCACGCGCTCATTCTCTCTCTCTCTCTCTCTCTCTCTCTCTCAAGCAACATTTTAAAGTGCTAGCATCTCCCTCTGTAAACCAAGGTGGCTGTGCGCACAGTCTATTTTGCTTTCACTGGCAGACAGTAAAGCAGAACAGGAGGAACTCACCCGAAGACTGGAGAAACAGTAACAAGACGCGGGAATGATAGACAAGCCAGAGAACAGCAAAGTCTAGGTCAATACTTTCAGTTACCATATTCAGCAGTCAGAATTACGACGAGCGGACAGACATGTAAACCATGGATGCCTTGAAGAATCTTGCGTCGAACGAGAACATCGTCAACGTTGCTCTGAACGATGCTCGGCCTGTATCTGCTTTCTTTGACAGGAGGCACACCATTTGTAGTAACTGGTGGTAAACATCCTACAATGCGGATGTGAGAGCCGGACACTAACTGCAGACGGCAAATAAAATATCCAGCCGTTTCGAAATAAATGCTCGAAAAAGCTTCTACGTGTCTAGTACAAAGAACATAAGACAAAGGACAGTCAGGTGGAACTCAAAGCTTGAGCAGATGCAAAAAGAACCTTCCCTGACATTTGTCAGTGATGGAAGCGTGTCTGGAACGGGTCAGGTGACTTGATTTGACCTGTACCTAAGAGATTCTAGTGGAGGCTGAACGTGCCAAAGTGGTCCTGAATGGAAAAACATGAAGAACGAGACTAAACGTGTGTGTAATTCATTTAACGTCTTTCCACTAATCGTGATATTAGACGACAGAGACTACTACACGTATCTTTACTATTCTGCTACTGACAGAGAACGATGGCTGTGGGATATCCCTGACTTTTCAAGCTATGTCAAGTACTGACAAACTGCCATGGAGCCATGATACCAAGTCAAGGATCTTGATAGAGGGGAAATGGACAGCTGAAGTGCAGCAGATGGAATGAGGTTAGGGTATGGGTTGGAGCTGGAAGCATGAAGAAGAGAGGGGGTCTGATGAGTACAAGTGAAACATTGAGTAAACTGTATAACCTTTGGCTGAACGATACTCATGAGTGACAGTATGCCAAATGAAAGTGTATTCTTGACTCAAATGTAAAAACTACTCCCTTAAGAAGCGAGAATTACCATTGTGTGGCAGAGAGAACTGACCTTACCCATCAAGCTGGGTTGAAACGGATAAACTGAACACCTACTTGCTGCGCGTAACATGCACAAAACCTGTGACAGAAAATAAAACAAAACTGAAACTAAAATTACCACCCACCCACCCAAAAAACAATCTCTTACCTGAGTCAATTCTCAGATGAAAAAAAACCTGTGTTGAATTAAACACGTGTTTTCTGTCGATATGTTTAGTAACCATGACTTCAGGGCGAGGTCTCCAGCCGCAGTGACTCCGCCATTCCAGGGCGGCTAGGCAGAAGAGGCGTTCACGACGTATGGCTGCTGACCTAGACAAATATTGTCATCAGTAGAGGTGGAATGGGATGGCTATCTCTCGAGGACAGTGTCTTGCAAGTAGTGTCAACGTCAGTGAACACGACCCAAGTGACAAAATGGAAAAATGTCCTATCAGTTTGATTGATGAGCGGGACAACAAGTAATTGCAAGATAGTATTCTCATTTGAGAGTGGAGACCTCACTACTTTGAGACGCATAGCTGGCTGCAGATGTTGCAGGTGAAGGAGTCTGGTGAGATGGGAAACAGCTTCCTCCTCATCCTCTTTGTCTGAACGACAGCCGCTTTGTCAGCTTGAGTCTTTGTATCCTAATGACGCAGGTGTTTCCAGTGGGTTCTGCCAAGGGCAGCATGTTTTTCAGATGATTACGTCCATATTGTCAGCTCTTGATATTAGTCGTTAGTGTGTCCTTGTAGCTCATGAGTGATCTGCCTTGCTCATGCTCCCCTTGCTTCAACTGGCCGCACAGGAGCACTTTTTTGATCGTACTGTCCTCGCCCTGACTTGATGTGTTAAGTGGCCGATGTTGGGAAGTTCACACTTTTCAAGAACCTGAAGTCTGGGCACAGTCTTGCCCGCTTGACATTGCAGATCATTCCAGCTGTCAATGAGTCGTCAGCTGGTGGTCCAGGAACACGGCAATATCAGTGGAGAGTCTGATGCCGTGATTTTCCCAGTTCCTTTGTGAGCCTGCCTAAGGCATCACTAGTGTTTGCAAATCGAATGGTCTTCTCTGTGTCTGAAGATCCATTGTTGTTCACAGAGCTGCCAAAGTAGTAGAACTTGTCCACAGTCTTGATGTCTGTGTTGTTTGTTTTAAAACGATGGTTCAAACACAGCCTCAGACCCACTGCAATCAATCGTAAGGCCAAAACGACTGGATGCTGATGCAAATAGTCCCATTCTGAACTCAATGTCCCCATGTAGGTTTGCAACCAGTGCACAATCATCCGCGAAGAATTCACGCAGAAGGACTTCAAAGATTCGTTGTAACCTGAAGATGCCGCCTAAAAAAAACGTTTGTTAACTCTACCACGCTGGAAAAAAACATCCCTTTTACGAAATCTCCACAGTCACCTATCAGGATTGCTGCACGTAAGATGAATCACTTAATTTTCACTGGGAGTGGGTATGATGTTTTTCCAGTGTTTCGTTCATTGCCTCGTGTCACTCTGATAGAAGAGATCATGTCATGAACGTCTTGGCACATCCAAACCTATGCAGGATCTTTCAATGGCCATGCTGATCCATGATGATTTCAAATGCCTTTTTCAGATGAAAACGCCAGATGGAGTTCTTGATTCTAGTCTCCGTTATTTTCTTGCAGCTTGTGGTTCACAAAAATAAAAAAACAGCCAAACAAACGAACGGAAACCATAAACAAAACAAACAAACAAAAAAATATTTCTGGTGGACCTACCTACGTGAAAACCACACTGAGATTCAGTGACAATGATGTCAGCGATGTGCATAAAGATTCTCTTGAAGATAAATCTGGCATGTACTTTTTTCATATACTACATATACTACAGAAGAGGAAGATTCCACGATAATTATCACAAGATCTCCCCTCTTCGCAAATGTGCACAATAAAGGCAGCCTTAAAGTCTTGCAGTGCATTGCCATTTTCGCAGATGGTTTGGAACGAGGCAGTAATTTTTTTTTCCTACAGAAAGGCTCCTATACTTTTGTAAATATCCACAGGAATGTAATCAACTCCAGAAGCCTTACCAGCTATGTTCTGCTTCGGTGCTTCTCAACTTTCCCCTGGAGGTCAGGTCCGCTAGTGATTTCTTCATAGTTTTGGCAAATGTTGCAAATCGCCTCTTTTGATAGCAATCCATCTCTGCTCAGCAGTATGCTGAATTGCTCTGCCCTGCTGTAAGTATGCCAGGCTTCCTTGCCTACATTGTAGACTGATCAGAATAACGAACAGAAATGACGATCGGATACCGACTGTCTTCGGTAAAGGCGCACCGTTTCACATCCATGTGTTGGCGTTTTCCATCTCTCTGACAGAACTGTTAAGCTGACTGATGATCCACATCATTGGTCATGACCACTAGCCGCATTTGTCCCATGAAAACGGCGGGTTACTCTTGCTGAACACGAATTCCGACACAGATTACCTCTCTTTCAGATTTTCAAACATAGGTCTATTAATCAGAGGGAGATTACGTAATCGTAGTTCTTGAAGCGCTCTTCCATAGTTTCTTTAATTGCTTAAGAAAGAGAGAAAAACTGTACATTTTTCAGAGTTCATTCTTTATTAGTTTCTCTGGTAACTTGCATAATTCACTTCCATTAAATACGTAAGCTGTATTTGTCCATGTTATGTTTATGACCAGTTTCCTCAGAAGTATGGCTTTGTCA
>JADBJO010000160.1:543203-560703 GCA_016801955.1 Conus betulinus
TGTCTAAATGCGAATTTAAGTCATTTTTGTAAACCGATGAACATTTCATGGTGGGATTAAAAATGGTCACATAAGCAAAAACCACACCAATGGTGATCCTCATTAAGGAAAGGATAAAAACTGTCAGGTGGACAGGGTGTGAAGAGGCTCCAAAAAAGCGACCTTTGTACTTGAACCAGAGAAAAATGAAACTTTACTCTTTCCCCAACAACTACATTCCACTGATTGAGTGGAGACAAACCCAGCCAAACTCTTTTTTTCTCTCTAAATAGGCTTTCTTTGCGGTGGATTCCGTATTCAGTGCATTTATTACAATACACATGTTTTAAGCTTAATCGACAAAAAATCCCAAAATGTACGCAAAGCGCTCTTTTTGGGACTACTGTGAGGATACGGCTCTGCTGTGAGTGTAGGGTGCCCACACAGGTCTGCACTGGGTACTTAACTGGGTGCAGTTAAGAGCCATTCGTATGAAAGAAGTATCAGGGAACCAGCCTCAGCAAATTAACATCGTTAGATTCTTCAAAGTCACACCCTTCCTCCTGCACAGCATCACACAAAATGGCAAATTCAAAGTCGACATTCTCTGTCTCAGGACGTGGCTGGCCACAGAAGATATCCACCAGCTCCTGAGGAAGAATGCCCTCTTGACATCTGCTGAGTTTAAAAGTTTCTTCTGCTGCTGTTTTCCCTAGACTCTACTTGCAGGGTCTTCAATGACTGGTTCAGTCTGGCATACACACTTCCGTACTTTGACGTGTGAACAAATACTTTGTTTCGCTTAAATTGCAGACATACTAGTAAACTTTCATTTTTAGGATCTTACTTCAGCATAGAAAAATTATGCTGACAATATTTGATGTAAATGACCGGGAAGAAAGTAATCGAGGTTTTTTTCCTTATTCTAACACTACTAAGAAAAATATCGAAACCTCAGAAACTAAAAACAAGGAGATTCTATTTTACCTGATAATTGGCTCGCTCCATGTGTTTTCGTAGCAAAGACTTGCAAAGAGGAAAAACCTGAGATCAGTACCATTGTAGTTTTCTAACAGAGGTCCTCTTCCTGTGTAAATATGTTTCCTTCAGTATGTCAAAGTGCATTAGATTGTCATTCTTAATTTAGAACGATTTTGCAGACCGCAAATAAAGTTCTTCAGACTTGCAGATGCGTCAGGGGACAGTACGGGTGTTCCAAAAACACGGAGAGTGTTCTGGAGGCATTGGTACTTTGTGAAGGTGTACGTGAGCCTAACCTTTATTTTCTACACAAACAAAACTTCCCGAATGATTTCCTGCAGAGGCATAGAAACCCACCGCCACTTTGCAACAGTCTTTACCCCAGTTCACACTGAGACCACACATGCTAATCGGTCTCCTGCGATTCCCTATGCCGGTATTAAGGAACACTTTTAATATTAGTTGGAAGGAATAGAAAGAAATTATCTGTGTCAATTGATCTCATGATGATTCAACCCTTACATCTTGATCTTGATGACAGCACTGGGGAAGGATGTGCATGTCAGCTTTCTTGATTTAAATTCCTGGATGGGAGTGGCTTTTGTCGTCCGTTAATATCAGTTTCAGGCTTTTTTTTCCCAGATGTGACAGACACCTGTCTGAAAAGTCTATTAGCATAGCTGTCTTTTCTTCGCTCAAAAAGATAAGAGCGGTTCAGTCTGCTGAATCTTATTGTTACCATCGACCATGAAACTTTTTTTTTCCCCAACTCAGCGACCTTTGTACTTGAACCTGAGAAAAATGAAACTTTACTCTTTCCCCAACAACTACATTCCACTGATTGAATGGAGACAAACCCAGAGAGTCTCCGGATCAAAGTCAAGTCTTCTTGAGGCTGGAGAGCTGTGCAGGACCTCACTGCCATGCCTGCCAAAATGATTGGCAGAGCAGAGAAGGGCCACAGAAGACCCATGTCTTTGAGAATGGGACTACACTTGCTGCAAGTCGGAAGGAGAATATGTCAAACTCTTTTTCCAACGCATGCATCAGCTTAGACTTGTCAGTTATCACGGGCATCACATCAGGTATTGCCAGAGCCCAAGGTATCTGACTGACTGGCTAAGGCATGTTTTTTTTTTTTTCTAACTCTATGTCGGTTTCCTTGATAAACATGAAAAGATAATCGAACATGTGTCTTCGAGCTGTGACTTGAAACATTGTGTTTGAGGAAAATCACAAGGTCTTGTTCTTATACACAGTTGCTAATGTCTCGGGTCCTGCTTTCTTCAAGGAAGTCTGGGAGATCAGGTTTCGGTTAATACACATTGGTGCCATAATGAATCTGTTGATTTCTTCGCCGCGGGCATCTGCTGTGAGCAGATGTTGTATGTCTTTTCGAGTTGGCATACCAGATGAGAGACAAGAATACGCCAACCCCCCACCCCCCCCCCCCAACCCCCCCCACCCCTACCCCCACCTCCCCCCTCCCCCCTCTGACAGCAGCTGGTAATCATGACACTTCGAGTACTAAAACGTTTTCACGAGTCTTTCATATGTTGACATTGTTTTTCTGAAGAATACACAATCAAACCAAGTCCATATCATGGAGATGTGTTCGTAAATAGTTCCCTGTTACTTAGAATAGGTCCATTCGTATGTGGGAGACGGTGAATGGCAAACTGTATGCAGAACAAAGCACCACTGCTGGGCGCTCAGACAAACGCATCATGTCATGGCATGATTAGACGTCATATATGATAAAACGAGGCCGACTGGGAGTGAGGAACGACAGCATGATGACCATGTGGATGCAGCTTCTCGCTGTGGAATTCGACTATTGTGAACTTATTCATATTCCACTGAAGTTCACATTAACCGGATACCACGGAAATAGAAGCAGCGGCACCAGCACCAGCACCAACAGCTCCAGCACCAACACCAATAGCACCAGCACCAGCACCAACAGCAGTAGCAACAGCACCAGCACCAACAGCAGTAGCAATAGCACTAACGCCAACAGCAGTAGCACCAGCACCAGCACTAGCACCAACAGTAGTCATAGTAGTAATAGTAGTAGTAATAGTAGTAGTAGTAGTGGAGGTGGTGGTGGTAGTAGCAACAGCATTAGCAGCATCAGAAGTAGTAGTAGTGGTAGTAGTAGTACTAGTAATCCCTATTGGAAGTATGGTTGGTGTTCATGCTGCTATTAGATTAGGAAAAAATATTCCTCTCTCTCTCTCTCTCTCTCTTGAAAGTTGAGAGAGAGAGAGAGAGAGGAATATTTTTTCCTAATCTGAACAATAGCAGCATGAACACCAACCATAATTCCAATGTCAAATACGTTTTCTACACCTTAAAAAAGAAATATAATTGATATCCCCTCAGTGTTCTGAACTTTCATTCATTCACAATTTTCTTCCGCGTATCTACAGCTTCTGTTACATATTTTGCAGCATCTTTAACAGTGTTTCATCATTTGTTTGCAAAATACTGTTAAGGTTTCGACTCTTGACTGTGTTATGAGCAAATAGTCTTGATTTTTTTCTAATGTTCTCATAAGCAGGACAGTTGAACAAAAAATGTAACTCGTCTTCTCTAATTGCAATATCATTACACAATGGACATGAATCATCAACAGCATCATTATCTAGATATTATCTTTTATTAGCATTTAATCCCAGTGTTCTATTTCTAAATCTTACAAGGATACCTCTTTGCCACCGATTAGATACTACATGTAAAATACTTTTCTGCCTCCAAGTTACTTTTGAAGGACAGGAACCAGGTATATCTATCATGTTCTTCTAGTTGGCTGTGCCAGTTTTGTTTATACGAGGGAAATTAGTCTATCTTTGAATTCAGACACAAAAACGGTTTCGTTTTCGACTCCCTGGTTCATCCATACTATTCCAAACCCATTCTCTGTTAGCACTTTCTTTATTTTAGAGGCCCAGTTAACATTTCCTGACTCACATTGTTGCAGCATCATGTCGTAGGCTTGCCTGCTCAGTCTAGCTTCTGGTAATCGTATTACTTTACACCAGTATCTAACACACTTACAATACATCTGATGTACAAAGGGTACCTTTCTGTTTCACCGTAAGCTATTTTATTGGTGTGAATGAATCGGAATATTCAGAAACCGTTTGATTGCATAAGTGTGCACTCTTTCTATTTTTAGACTATTTTCAAGTCCCCATATTTCAGCACTACATGTAAGAATCGGTTCAATCCGGGTATCAAATAGCTTCCAAAATATGTCTGGATCAGTAGTAATTAATTTCCTTAATGTTCTCAAAATTTCTATCACTCCTCCTTTTTTGTCTTTTCTACTTGTTTCACACCAGCCTAAATTCCAACTTAATTTTGTTGTAAAAAAAACATACCGAAGTATTTATACGAATTGGTCACTTTTAACTTCAGAACTACCATACCACCAAACTTCATTCCTAGCTAAATATCCACCTTTACGAAACACAATAATGTTGGTTTTTATCAAGGTTTACTGTCAACTGTAGTTTATCAGCCTCTGTTTCAAAACATTCAGTTGGTTTTGCAATCCTATTGCTGTACTAGACAACAGAATTACATCATCGGCAAACAGCATCATAAAAATCTCCACGGCACCTGCAATAATCTGAATACCATATTTACCATTTCTTGAGAAGCTTGATGGTTCAAGTGAATGATTTATCATAATATCAATCAAGATGACTTATTTGTACAGAAGAATATGTGTGAATGGGGAGAAGGGAGGATAAGGATATAAATGTGTGCGTGCAAGTCGATGGAAGATAGGATGGATCAGAATGCGTGTGTGAAGGGAATGGTTGTTGTGTGAGAATGATTTCGTACTAGATATTACACAAGAAATGCAAATGAGTGATGAAAATGGAAATAATTTCTTAATTTTTGCTTAGTTGTATAGACACCTAATTTGCAGTTTTCCTTTTGTTTTCTTTTGTTCAAAGCAAAAAAAAAAAAGACATTGTACCCCCTTGACAAAAAGGCTATCAGCCAATTTGAATAAAAGATGTCAGTGTCAGTGTCAGTGTCTCTCTCTCTCTCTCTCTCTCTCTCTCTCTCTCTCTCTCTCTCTACTCTCTACACACACACACACACACACACACACACACACACACACACACACACACACACACACACACACACACACACACAAACACACGCACGTGCTCTCAATTTAGATGGTTTTTCCTTTTCGTCTGTTTGTTTGACGTTATTTTTGTTTCCAAAAGCTATTTGATGCTGTAAATTAAGTGACACATGACACACGTTATCATTTTTTTCTTCATCGACAGAAACTCAAAACTGAGATTATTTGAGTTACAGATGTAAACTGCATGTTACGTGTCAGTTTCAAGAATGCAACAAAACAGGTCCTGGCTATTTGCTTTTCTTCTTTTCTTTTTTTTTTTTTAAAAGAAAATAAAGCTAGCCAAGAACTGGTTGTGTTTTCTTGGTTCCTACCCTGTTCACCGAGCTTTCTGTGGCTTCAATGACGTCTACTATGTCATCATTAGTGACGATTCAAGGCTTGGTTAGCCACCCTGTGGACTCTGAGGAAGTTACCTTGGTATGTAGACACAAAATCGTACAGGTTGTTTTAAATTCTTTTTCCACTCTGATCTATCTGTCTATCATTTTTTTTTATTTGCTTAAGAGAGAGAGAGAGAGAGAGAGAGAGAGAGAGAGAGAGAGAGAGAGAGAGAGAGAGAGAGAGAGAATGTATGTGAATTCAGGTTCTTATGTGGGATGTGGTTTTTAATAAAACTGTGTAATTGAAGATTCTTTTATATAGAATAAACTCTGTGTGTGTATGTGTGTGTGTGTGTGTGTGTGTGTGTGTGTGTGTGTGTGTGTGTGTGTGTGTGTGTGTGTGTGTGTGTGTGTGTCTGTGTCTGTCTGTCTGTCTGTGTATGTGTGTGTGTTTATGTGTGTGTGTGTGTGTGTGTGTGTGTGTGTGTGTGTGTGTGTGTGTGTGTGTGTGTGTGTGTGTGTGTGTGCTCTTGTATACCATTCTCTCACATTTCAATCAGTCTTTTAATAACCTTGGCGAGTTTTTATTCATTCCCTGCTAGGTTACCGTCGTTTGCAAAACGGAAGTTACTGATGGTCCTTCTTCCAATGCTAATGTCTTATTATGCTTTCTACGTACACCAGCCACTATGCGTTTACACACACACACACACACACACACACACACACACACACACACACACACACACAATATATATATATATATATATATATATATATATTGAAAAGTGTGCGGGATAGAAGACAACCCTGACAAACACCAAATGAAGTATGGAACCACCTTCCAATATCACGCTGTGCCAGTGCCGCACTGGTTGCTTTGGAGCACTGTCGCAGGATTGCGTTGTTTAGCTTTTGCCCAATCCTAAATGTCTACATTGAGGCCCATTGTGCCTCTTTCCAGACTCTGTCAAATGCTTTCGTAAAGACAATGCCAGAAATCACACAGGTCTTAGACGAGTTTAACGCAGGTTAAAGAACAGCCTTAATTTCTCTTTCCCTCAGTCTTCTTGAGTGTTTAAGCTCCTTCTGGTATAACATATCTCTCACAATATGTCGTGTGTCCATGTTCCATATTCATCACTTTAGTCCAAGAACCTCTATCGCTGTTTCAGTCAGCTCTGGTCGATTGTTTGTGAGGGTTTTTGAGGTTTCTTCCAGCAGTAGTAGTAGGACGAATGTTTCTCCTATTGCCGCTTCGAACTTTTCAGCTATGTTAGGATCTTTCAGTTTGTCATGACTTAATTTGAGACAGCAATTTTTCAGTTTCATGTTGTTCTTTAACTGTGCTTTAATGTTCGTCAGGATAAGATCGTAGTTACTGTAAGGTCAGTCCTCGAAATGTGCTTGTTTTAGCTCAGATCATACCAGGACTGTTTCGGTCCTTCATAAGGATAAAGCCTTTCTGATACTGACCGTTAGGGTCGTAGCATGTCCATGGAGCGTGCTGCCATGAGCCAAGTCACCACCACTGGCAAAATTCAAGCAGGTGCAATTAGTTTCAAAGCGAGGTGACTGCAGGCAGAAATGAAACAAACTGCGCTACCAAACGAACGAAACAAATACATATCGTTTTCTTGTAGTGTGTTTATTTATTTCGTTCGGCGGCATAGTGATTTTTTTCTTTCCAGCAGGTGTAGTTTGTAACGCTGGTGGTCTCGTTACAGTCGGGGCCACAGTAATTCCTTCAGTCTTCTTGGAAATACATTCCAGTCTTGGTGTGAGGGTGTTTTTCTTATCAACCTTGTTGATGACCGGCAGAAGCTGAATGTAGAATTCTTCAATCTGGTCATCATCATAGTGTGATGTGGGAGCATATGCTTGTATTGCTGTGATTTTGCATGGTCGCGCTTCTAGTTGTATATTTATGATTCGGTTGGATACAGGGCAGTAACCCACACAGCATCCCTGATGCTCTTCTTAACTAATAACTCCACTCTGTGTACATGTACATTTTCTTCTCCATTGCTGTACAGGGCTGCCTTTTTTGCCTTTGTATCTCCGCTATACTTCCATCTAATTTTGCAGAGGCTGAGAATGTGTCTGGGTACCTGTCCATTCTGTGAGTCCATTCTTTCAATTGTCCAATTCGTCTGAGCGATCTTATGTTCTAGGCTGTGAATGTGGTTGATTTCGTTTTCAAAATACTCTGTGGTTTTGCACCAGGAGCACACTCATCGGGTTCGCCTTGCGGGACGCACAGACAGTGATCAATGGTTGGTTGAATAGTGACTAATTGGCTGCAACCTATCTCGGTTGGTCTCTGTTTTTTTCTTTTCCGTCATTGAGCATATTGGGGGCAAGTGGGCCCATTTGTCTCCGGGATATATTTCCTTGTAGGGGTTATTTTCTACATGAGGCAGATTGTGCTGCGTTACGGAGAAGAACCACTAACTTGACTGAAATGCAGATTCTGGACCAACGTCATGGCCAGTAGTGCCACCATCTTCACTTCTGATATAACTGTCCATTCACAGTTCAACGGTTCATTCACCCAGGATCCAGCTTTAGCAATGGGGGATCCAAATCAGAAATCATCTGAAGGGCAGCAAAGGCAACATCACACTATCCAGACTGAAACCTCTGTAGGACAAAAACAGTTTCGTCAAACACAAGATCAGGCTCCGTGCGTGCACTGGTATGGTTCCATCACACTGTACGGGCCTTAGATATGGACCCTCACAAAATGATCTGGAAAGCAGAGTTCAAGCTATTGAGATGAGGAGTTACTGCAAGCTGTGTAACGTCATATACACAGACCATATCACTAACAAAAAAAACAAGTGCGCCAGACCTTCAGGCAGCACATTGGAGCATATGAAGATATGCGGACAATCATGAAGAAAACTGCGTCGGTATGCTCATGCAATAAGTTCCAATGGTCTTGTTAGCAGCTTTCCTCCAAGACGTGCTGCAAGCGAGATACTGTGGACCAGACAGTAAAGAAACAGCTGCAGCAGCAACTCTGTAGAACGGACAGGGAAACCATTGGCAGAGACCCACGCTTGGCCACACAACCGACAGAGACAAACCTGGTGAGCAGTTCTCTCGTACGGCGACACGATGTTTCCACACGGAATCAAAGGAGAAGAAGGAAAAAAACGTATTCATTACCCAAACGTGGCATTAAAGCAAAAAAGAGAAAAACACCAACCGATGATGGCAAGGCGTAAGGAAGGCGCGAGGTCAAGCCGTGGTCGCCCAGTCAAAATGTGAACTCAATCAAGTCACAGCCAAAATGGACCAGTTTGTCTCTCAGATCACACGATTTTTGGCAATTTTCACAAAAAAACATTAAAAATCAACCACTTCACCTATGAGCATGAAACATGCACCACTGGATAGAAAAAAAACCTATGTTTATCAAAAATGCTTCCTTTCAGTGAGGAATCTACACAGTTCACATGATGTATGTAATCCAAAATGATACCTATTTGCAGAAGAACAAAAACGTTTTGTGCACACTGTAATCCACTTCTTCATACTCTATCCACCCACAGAAGTTACACTTCTGAGCACTTGATATGAACTACAAAGAATGGTATATTTATGCCAACTGCATAAAACACAAGAATTTGACCAAAAATGCTTGATCCACTCAAAATCATGTGATCGTGTCCAAATCGTGTGATCGCGGCAACTGAGAGTAGGACAATTCAAATAAAATAAATATATAAAACTACTACAGAATACACGGAGAAACGGTCTAGAGGAAGCAACTGCAAAAAAAAAGGGCCCTAAGCTGTCCCTGAAACGAGATTTATAGCCCTTTAATAAAAGGCGGTATGACTTAAAAATCGTCAAACGCTATCGGAAGTATGTGTCCGATACACCTTCAAGTGATGTGAACAGTGTCGGAAACCCGCTTCCGACAAGACTGGATTGAGTTGATTAACCTGGTTGAGGAATCTCTAACCTTTAGAGTTTTAACACAGAAGCAAACAAGTCTGTTTGGGAAAAAAAAAAAATCAAAATCGACAGAAGAGGAGAAAATTAGCCACTTATTTGCTAGACAAATGAACAATTGTGAGATGGGACAAGATTTTCGACCCTGCGACAGAAACAGAAACAAATTACACCGTGGACAGCGGCCACTTGATGATTTTTCTGTTGTCATCTAAGTGAGTGTGTTGACGTTAGCTCAGTCGAAGAAATATTTTTCAAAAATCGTATCAACTGATTCAAGACAAAACATTCCTCAATACTTCCAAAATTATTTCAGACGTCCATTTTTTTCACAGGCACAGCACAGTGTATCCACGTCGTCGTTTCAAACCAGCAGTTTCCTCTCATGTTTTGGTTGTGCTGGAGACCGTTCGCAAGTTACGACACGTTCGAAGATCGTAGGGCCGATGGAAACAGAAGAGAGACCGCTAACCAGTAGGGCATTACACCAAGTATGGAGTCCCAGTCAATAGGATCGATTCGTTTCATTTTCAATTCTTGATCACTGGTGTTAGCGTAAGGAAAAGGAATCATGTATATTAAGAACAAATGTTGGATGAAAATTTTTAGCATGTGGATATTTTAGTTTAGTCTGTATTAGGTTTGTTGTTGTTGTTGTTGTTGTTGTTGTTGTTGTTGTTGTTGTTGCTGTTGTTGTTGTTGTTGGGGAGGAGAGGAGGAGGAGACAAGGTACGGAGGGGGGACGGGTGTTACATTCTGTCTGATCAGTGAGGCAGTGGAGTGCCAGTTTGACTCACTGAGACATTTCTCATGTATTCACTAATCAATTGTGTGCGTTGTTTCCCAGGATATGTTGGGGCCAGGATTCAAACCTTGGGACAACCCCTACAACTTGATGGACCAGACAACATCCCAAACCACGGAGACGGTCATCAATGTCGGTTTCTTGTCTATTGTTGTCGTCGTTGGTGTCATCGGCAATGTTATCAACATGATTATCTTTGCAAGGCAGGTAGGTACAAAGAACTATGAGAGTGACACAGGTACAAAGAATTATAAAAAGTGACATAGACTTTTGGGGTCTTAAGGTTTTTTCTTTAAATAAAGGAAAGGAAATGGACTCTCTCTCTCTCTCTCTCTCTCTCTCTCTCTCTCTCTCTCTCTCTCTCTCTCTCTCTCTCTCTCTCTGCTTTGTTCTTCTGCCTTTTTCTTGTTTCGCTGTTGGGGATTTAAAATCTCAGGCAGCATCTACCATGGAGACAGAAGTTCCATTCGACGTTTCCCATGGGGAGTACAGGCAATGCTTATTGTTGCAGTTATTATCATCATCATCATCATCATCATCATCATCATCATCATCATCACCATTATCATCATCATCATCATCATCACCATTATCATCATTATTAGTATTATAATTAATACTGTTTTTTATTATTCGCATTATAATTGTTGTTGTTATTATTGTTTTCATCATTATCATCATCATCATCAACCATTTTCATCATCATCATCATCATTATTACTTGAGCGCATAAACAGAACCAGGTAATCTTAATGATGAAATGTAACAGATTTTGCAACTTGATCACATTTTTGTTCTGCAGTAGAAATATATACATTCAACGTATTCTATTAGATATACATTTTCGAACATTTTCCATTTGAACTCTTTATGAGAACACCTGAAAACCTGGAAACAATACCTTGGTTCGCAGACTTCTTGTCTGATAGGAAACTGTGTGCAGTGTTGAACAGGAGATTAGCTACATTTTACATTGGAAAAGTGTAAACAACAAACATACAAACAAGAACACACCTAAAAATGGCAAACTGATAATGTCAGACTCAAGGGGTAGTAGAAGGCCTTTATACACACGGACAGACTAACACGCTAAACCATTGCCCACTCAGGGTCTGCAGGACAGGATCAACGTGTGCCTGTTCAGCCTGGCTCTGGCAGACTGTGGCTACCTCCTCGCCCTCTTCATCTACAAGTCCTTCAGCCTCCTGACCCTCTTCTCCGAGACTCTGGGAAACTTCTGGAAGGTCCGGAGCCTCAACACCATCCTTGGGGTCTTCTGGGGGTTCTCCACCGTCTCCAATCTGTTGACGTTGCTCGTTTCCGTGGAGAGGTATGCGTTGTTTCTTTGATGGAGCATTCAGTCTGTTGATAAGATAGATATTCATCATACGATGTTCTATACTCCTTGTCACCGCATTTATATGTGTCTTGTGCTTACAATAAGCTACCTTTTCAAAACTGGTCAATTCATTTTGTGACTCTTTTTCAGTATGTTGATAAATCTGTATTACATATTGGCGATCTTATCTACAGTGTTGACATTGGCGACAGCTCTGCATGTTTAGCTTTTCTTCATACAAATGTCTGGTATGGTTGCAGTTCCACCTTCCTGGAAACATGAGACTGGAGAAAAGCATTTCCTGATCAAGCAAATTACTTTAAATATCTAAAAGGGTTGCTTAGCAGGTCTGCTATGTTCAGCGCCATGACAGCCACTTAATATGTTTTTTTGACGTAAACACGTGTTTTTCAGATGTCTCTGTGTGTGGTGAACCCACTTCGGGCTAAACAGCTGTTAAAAGACCAAAGTCTTGGTGATCCTCATCATCCTCATCTACTTCCTCATCCTGTCCAGCTCATTGATCTTCAACGCCAAGTTCACCATCACAACCCGAGAGGACAGAGACACCACACCGCCATCTACACGGCAGTTCTGAGTGACTTCTACCTCCAGAACAAGCTGCTCGTGGATATCGTCTTCTACAACATTCTGATCATCACTCTGCCTGTCTGTTCCTTCATCGTCGTCATCCTCTGCACCAGCGCCACCGTCATCTTTCTCAGACGGGCGTTGGCATGGAAACAGGTCTCCGCCAACTTGACCACCGTGGTGGATGAAAGAAAAGAAACGGCGGTGACCAAGATGCTTCTGCTGGTCTGTTACGCCTATGTGTTCTTCATGGCGCCAACGGTTCTGAACGCTTTTCTGGTGCAGTTTGTGCAAGGTTGGGAACCTTCGGGACGCTACGTGAATACGTTCTATGTCTACGTTGCTATGATGCATTTGCTCAGCGCTCTCAATTCGTCTCTCTCATTTCTTTATTTATTACTTTCGTGGTTCTAAGTTTCGAGGCTCTCTTCGTCAGCTGTGCTGTGGCTCACGATGAGACGTAAAGTTTATGCTCTCAAGGATATTTTGAATATTTGAACATCATCGCTCCTGTTTGTCATCACAGTAAAAAATGAAAGCACTCGAAAAACGAACCAATAGTTGCCGCTTGTTTATTATGAGACTGATACGAAATGTTGTTCATTACATATAAAAGAACAAAATTATCAGATTTGCGCGCACATCTGTACTTGCATTCAGGCATAAATACTGTGTGGGCATGCATTTGTGCTTCTTAGTGCATCACGATCGGGCACACAAACACGCGCGCGCGCGCGCACACACACACACACACACACACACACACACACACACACACACACACACGCACACGCACGCACGCACGCACGCACCACGCACGCACGCACGCACGCACACGCACGCACGCACGCACGCACGCACGCACGCACGCACGCGCACGCACACACACACACACACACACACACACACACACACACACACACACACACACAGAAACGCAGACACACCCACAGAAACGCACACACGCACGCACGCACGCACGCACGCACTCACGTGCACACACACGCGCATTAATATATGCGCACCCAGACTTTCTCTCTCTCTCTCTCTCTCTCTCTCCCCTCTCCCCTCCCCCCCCCCTCTCTCTCTCTCTCTCTCTCCTCCCCTCTCCCCCCCTCTCTCTCTCTCTCTCTCTCTCTCTCCCTCCCCCTCCCCTCTCCCCCCCTCTCTCTCTCTCTCTCTCTCTCTCTCTCTCTCTCTCTCTCTCTGTGAACATAAGACCTGCCACAATATCAGACAGCAGGCCAGTACTTAAACTGACAAGAAAGGAGAACCGAGTCTTTCCTCACGAGTTTCAGGTGCAGAAAGCTTGCCTGGCCCGGGCCCGGTGTCCTGCCATGGCTCCGCTCCAATGCCACAGGATAAACTGAACGGTCCATGGCCCAGAAACAAGGGAAGGTCATTCTGGATGGAAAATACCAAAGGCTTGATTGCTGTTTACAGTACTTCTGCTCCGTGGCGCATTGCATGGGATGAAGCGCTTTGAACATGCTATGAATGTCCCCGAATCGTCGAGCGTCTGTGATGCCTACGATGACTTACAGTCATTGAACAATACCATGGTCGATCTCCAGGAGAGAAGAGAAAAAACGGGGCATGGAAGGGGGAGCATGTGAACGCAGGGTAGGGAGGACGCGAACATGAATAAAGAGGAAACCAAGTATGGGTAAATTCGTCCGTTGTTTACATAACACCGTCTTCCTCGTCAACAAACACAATTAAAGTACAATGGTAGCCAGGTAGTACACTACTTGTGAGGTACGCGAGAGATGCCAGAGTTGGACACCGCAGAGATGTCTTCCTCCTCCTCTAGCTTTGGTTGGAATGATAAACTGAAGTCCCACATGCAGAATATGCTTAGTACATGCATCACAAACTCTAACAAATTTGAAATAGATCCAAATGTAAAAATGGAGCAGAGAAGTCATACCTGAGCTGTTAGGGAAAACGCCTACAGAAACCCCACACGCAGCTTCTACTTTACACATGCATCACAAACTTCAACCAAAATCAAAATAAGATTTGAATTTGAAAATGGAACAGAGAAGAAAAGGCACGCCACAGTCCTGAGTGAAGCGCCATCTGTTGGATCAACACTCATGCTGTCTGTCAAGATTTCTGGTGATACCAGCCGCCGTGGCGAAGTGGTTAGCGGTGCGGTCTCTCGGATGGGAAGTCGTGGGCTCGATTCCCATCAGTCATTTATTTGTGGAATGGTTTTTTTTTTTCGGACCGACCGGTTCTTTCCCAGGGTTGAGCTTACTATGGGCTCAGTTGGGAAGACTGGGACCTTACAGTCGAGTTTCATCCACTTACTGCATGCATCTCTAAGAGCAATGCTCAAATGTCCTGCGTTTGTTGGATCAGAACAGGCACCACTGAACACCACCGAAGTGACTCGGCAGCAGTGCAGACTCTCCTCCGGTGGGTTGCCTCTCGACGACTTGACATCGACTGCCGCCTAGTGGATTGCCGGTGCCGGGGCAGGTCTGTGGCTGTGGGCAGGTCAACGGGCCGGTCTGTGGCTGTGGGCAGGTCAACGGGCCGGTCTGTGGCTGTGGGCAGGTCAACGGGCCGGTCTGTGGCTGTGGGCAGGTCAACGGGCCGGTCTGTGGCTGTGGGCAGGTCAACGGGCCGGTCTGTGGCTGTGGGCAGGTCAACGGGCCGGTCTGTGGCTGTGGGCAGGTCAACGGGCCGGTCTGTGGCTGTGGGCAGGTCAACGGGCCGGTCTGTGGCTGTGGGCAGGTCAACGGGCCGGTCTGTGGCTGTGGGCAGGTCAACGGGCCGGTCTGTGGCTGTGGGCAGGTCAACGGGCCGGTCTGTGGCTGTGGGCAGGTCAACGGGCCGGTCTGTGGCTGTGGGCAGGTCAACGGGCCGGTCTGTGGCTGTGGGCAGGTCAACGGGCCGGTCTGTGGCTGTGGGCAGGTCAACGGGCCGGTCTGTGGCTGTGGACGGGGCGTCGGAAGGAGCGGCATGGGTGCAATTCCATCGAGGTGGCACGGCAGATGGGATAGCACGAAAAGTGGCTTTGGTGATGGCTCCTTACGCACGTGGACACCCATTGCAAGGCTCCATTCAAAGGCAGTTCGGCTACAGACCTACACGAGCGTTGGCTTTAGTTGAGTAAACGGTTAGCTGCGTGCTTTTTTCCTGGACAGTTATATCCTATGAACGGCAGGGTCGAGTTTGATGGGTGGCCTTGAGGTGACTTGTCTTGAAGAATCCTTACGAACTTGAAAGTTCTTTGACTTCACGAATCATGTTCAGTACTGACTCCTCCTCCGTCAGTCTAGTGCGTAAGCTGCACAGGAGCTGACCATAGAAAAGCACGAGGCTGTGGGTGTTTTGTTGTTGTTGTCGTTGTTGTTGTTGTTGTTTGCCTGTCACGTCTTCCATGATTTCAATTCGACACTGGCCCTGCGCCACTAAATCCAGCTGTCCTGATACACATCATGTTCAACTGAAGAAGTCCATCTCACTGGGAAACTGTACATTGTTAATACGGTTTCGCTTCTACCTCCTTCTTGATTGCTATCGAAATGGCAGTGGTGATTATGATGATACGACGACGGTAACGGCGTTAACTTCAGACTTGTCACCAGTGTCGTCGCCGTCATGGTCATCGCCGTTACCGTCGTCGTTATCATCATAATCACCACTGCCACACACACACACACACACACACACACACACACACACACACACACACACACACATATATATATATATATATATTAAGCACAGTTTACATGTACCCGCATAATTTCCAAAATATAAAAGCCACGATTTTGAAATTGGGAACAGATTTAATTCATTATCTTGTTCCAACGTACATTGAATTTCATTGGGATCGAATGAACGGTTGTTGATTTACAGACAAATTAAACAAAGGATGGGTCGAAATCAAAGTTCGCAAAATCTGTTCAGTTCACAAAATCATTTCAATAGTGGGTGTGGCCACCGCCATTGGCGAGACATTCCACGCAGCGACTCCTCATCGAGTTGACCAGTGTTCTGATGACCCTCTGAGGGATTCTCTGCCATTCCAGTTGCAGCATTTGGAAGAGATCCTGGCGGTCTCTGGGAGGTGGATGGTTCTCCTTCACACGTCTCCCCAACTCATCCCACATATGCTCGATGGGATTGAGGTCGGGACTATACGCCGGGAAGAATCATCCTGTTGATGCCGGCCTGCACAATGAAGTTTTCGGCCACCCGGGCCCTATGTGCCGAGCATTGTCGTCTTGGAAGACTGCCATGGGTCCTATCCGTTGCATGGTCGGAACAACGAAAGGCGCCAGGATTTCATCCCGATAGCGGATGCCTGTGAGGTTTCCATCAATATGGTAGAATGGTGTCTTGTGGTGGAGGCTGAAGGCACCCCCCATACCATAACAGATCCTCCCCCAAAGGCCCTGGTCTGGCGAACAGCTGCATCAATGTAACGTTCACCAACACGCCTCCAAACTCTAGTTCGGCCGTCATTGTGTTCAAGACTAAACCGCGACTCATCTGAAAAAGAGGACCTGGGACCACTGTTGTTGGTTCCATCTCACATGACGATGGCAGAAAGCTCGGCGAGCCAGCCTATGGGCTGCTAGCAGTCGTGGTCGAACAGCTGGGCGATGTGATCTGAGGCCGAAGTGGTTAAGACGGTTTCGTATGGCTTGACGGCTGAGGATGGTGTTATTTGCCATACGAAGCTGCCTTTGGATGCTGGTGGAAGTGGTATCCCGCTGCAATAGGGCCTGCCTCTCGATGAAACGATCTTCTCTGGGAGTAGTCTGCCTAGGCCGACCTGACCGTGGCCTCTCTTCAACGCTGTTGGTCGCCCTAAAACGCTGATTCAGTCTAACAATAACTGAATGATGCACACCAAGTCGTCGCGCCACTTCAGCCTTTGCAATGCCATCTTGTATCCACGCAATCGCCCTGGTTTTGTCAAAGGTGCTAAGTTTTCTTCGTGGTGGCATGGTGAGAAAAGGGCAGACAGTAACCAACCCCGCGCTTAAACAGCCAAAAGAAGGGGCATAAAACTCACTTGAGAGACTGCTCTTGCACGGGAAAAAAGAATTTTTTTCATTTTACACATCTTGTGTCGCCAGCAAGCTTGATGCAAAACAGGCACAGTTAACGCAACTTTGCACTTTTTTATCCCGCGCGGTAACGAGGTCACCAAGACCCCCGTGCGCACTACCAGTTGACACAGGCTGGATTACACACTGCTGTGTGAGATTCCATCATTGGTTGCCGCATAACAAAAAAAAACAATGTTTTTTGAAGGGATGAATCAACCCCCTGTGTGCAAAGGCCTGTGCTTAACTTTATGTGACTATATATAT
>JADBJO010000160.1:570703-593203 GCA_016801955.1 Conus betulinus
TCGCCATTGTTAAATCCTCGGACCCTTCTCTGACGTCACTTTGTTGAATGTTTTTCGCTCCTACATCGCTTAAGGGACACTATTCATGGTACGCCACGGTCCGAGTAGGTAGCTTGCCTCCCTTCAGTGTAAAAAACACCGGAAGGTTTTAACTCGCCGCCTTTCGTTTCTTGTCAATAACCACCAGATAGATTCGAACTTCTTGAGCATCTGAGGGTCTGTGCAGACATGGACCGTAACGTCCTCTGTGTTAATGAAGCAGCTGTCGTCTTAAACTGTCAAGCTGTACTTAAACTGTTGTTTTGGAGTCACTGACATTGTGAGAGTTTCGGCTCCCTTGCCACCTTCTGTCTTTCATTTTCAGACCTTTTCTTCTTTCTCTTTTGAATGCTATGAATCCGGTAAAGGTTATGGCCCTAGTTTCAATAACTCTCTCTCTCTCTCTCTCTCTCTCTCTGTCTCTGTCTCTCTCTCTCTCATGATTCTTTATCAGCCTCACTCTCTCTCTCTCTCTCTCTCTCTCTCTCTCTCTCTCTCTCTCTCTCTGTCTCTCTCATGATTCCTTAACAGCCTCTCTCTCTCTCTCTCTCTCTCTCTCTCTCTCTCTCATTCTCATGATTCCTTATCAGCCTCAGCCTATAAATCAACAAAGGCCTTTCATTGTTTCAACATAGAAGTATGCATATTACGCAAGGTAAAGCAACAGAGATGATGTACATTCCTGACATGAACATGCGAAGGCAGCAACACTCTGGGACATACTGATGAACTGAAGTCAGACTGAAGAGCACAACACAACGCAGTTCAACAGAACCTGGAAGCACACACATACAGTCATATACGTACGCATACGCATGCTTGCACGCATGTGTTCACACATACGCACGCACTCACACACACACACGCACGCACACACACACACACACACACACACACACACACACACACACACACACACACACACACACACACACCACACACACACACACACGTACACACGCACACACATACACACACACGAGCGCGCGCGCGAGCACATACACACACACACACACACACACACACACACACACACACACACACACACACACACACACACACACACACACACACATTAAGATAAAAATGAATTCATGAGAAAAATGCAATGACTACTACACGGTCAAGCAAAGACAGACATACACACACTCACAATACTCACGCGCCCGTCCGTGTTCTTGCACATATTCACCTGTGCGCGCACCCACACACACACACACACACACACACACACACACACACACACACACACACACACACACACACACACACACACACACACACACACACACACACACACACACACACACACGACACTCTCACACTCTCCCACTTCCTCTCACACACACACACACACACACACACACACACACACACACACACACACACACACACACACACACACACACACATCTGTGCGCGCGAGTACACACACACACACACACACACACACACACACACACACACACACAGAGAGAGAGAGAGAGAGAGAGAGAGAGGGGGGTCGAAAGCGAACATTATCAATACTGAGCGTGCATCTTGCTTGCCATTCCATAAAAAGTCGTTATCGGGTTAGTGGTATCCATTGTTTTTGAGGTGGCAAGCCAAAGTACAGTGTAAAAGGCACGCTGAAGCATTGATTTACATGAGGTAAAGTGCATCGGCAGGGCTCTCTCTCTCTCTCTCTCTCTCTCTCTCTCTCTCTCTCTCTCTCTCTCTCTCTCTCTCTCTCCACTTTATGACAGATACCCCATATCTTTGCACTTCACTGTTAAATGTGTCAGGTACTGGTTAAAACTAACTCAGATGGCTGAAAATAGATTGCCTCATAAAGCGTATAACATGCTGTTAGAACTAAACAATAGAGGCAAGATGAACTGGGTGTCGGATGTTAGAAGGAAATTATACTGGGTGTGTATGGCTTAACCAAGGTGCAGGAGATATCAGCGACTTTGTCCGTACGTTTAAAGGAAGACTTATTGACTGTAGATGGCAAAACTGGAAGTTTCATGTTCAAAATAGTAACAGGTTTAGTTTTTATGGAACATTTAATGATCTGCATTCTCTCTCAATGTACATGGCGAAGCGTATGGACAGGCACCTGAAGTTTATAATGACAAAGTTTTAGAACTGGAGTGTCTGTATTTTTGTTCATTCATCATAATCGTTATAAGCAAATCAATAACTTTGATCTGTTATGTCCATTATGTCGACAGTCAAGAGAAGATGAAGTGCATTTTGCATTAACTTGTCCAGAATTACAAGATTTAAGAGGAAAATTATTCCACGGAAATTTTATACAAGACCTTGCCTGTTCAGGCTTGTCTTGCTAATATCATCTAAGAATGAAAGCATTGTAAAACAGTTTGCAATTTATTTATAAAGCTTTCAAAAGGCGAAGCGTTTGTGCAATGTAATCATTATATTGAAACCTGGTGGTGCGGCTTTATTATGTTTTATGTGTATCCCCCTTCTGAGGGGCCAAGGCCTATAAGAATAAACATCTGAATCTGAATCTGAATCTCACCACTTTATGTTCGCAAGACAATCTGTGTTCAGTTTTGGAGCTGGATGGAGGTCTCTGAAAAAAACAGTCTTTTATCTCAGTATTTCAGCTTCTTCTCTTTCTGTGTAAATCAGCGACGAGACGCCTGAGAGGTTTGCCGTTTAAACATGAATACTTTATGTTCTGTTTCAGTCTTGACCTGTTAGTCTTGACCTGTTCTTTTTACCCACTCTGCATTGTGCCAAAGAATGGCATTCTCCCCCTGTGAACTGCAGAATGAATCGTGCCATCCTTGCGCCTTCTAGCAGTACTCTGAGAAGATGAACCATCCCCTGACCACTATTGGGCTGCCCACTGGTTCCTCCTTTGAGCCCTTGACTGCTACTGAATATTATGCTGGTCAGTAGGAGACTGTAGCATCGTATATGGCACGCGAGAGTACTTTTGAACTTCAAACTATTGGGTGGAGTGGCAGTATTTATTAGTATATTAAATCTTTCCTGATAGGGAGATAAATGATCACAAAATCGGGAATGCTTTGTCTTCTTCAGGGGCAAATCAACATGGGGATTCCTCAGGGGTGTATAATCGCTCCTTTACTTTTAACGTCATGTTGTATGATTTACCAAAATATCTGTCTGCCCAAATCCATTAATGCAGTACAGCATGCCAACGATACAGCAATGTGGATGCACGTCCCTTTGAGGAAAAAGACTGGATTACGCTTAGTTAGTCATATAAACAGATTACATCAGATAGAGCTTGATAAATTGAACAAATATATGATATTTAATGTATTAGAATTTTCAGCGCAAAAGACTAGCATGGTTCTTTTTAACAATGGTGCTGATCCAAAAAAGCTACCGAAATTTCAAGTTAATAGTCAGGATATTACTTACAAAACTGAAGTAAAATGTTTAGAGCTTTATCTTACGCCAAAATTAAACCGAAAAAAAAAAAAACACTTTCACGCTATGTTATTCAAAGGAATGAAAAGTGTGAGCGTTTTAAAGAGATATAAATAAACAAACTTGGGGTAAAGACTCGAAAACTTTTGTCCATCTTGCGATTTCACTTGCTACATCTGAATTAATGTATGGTCAGGAGGTATTCTTTTCTGCTCCAAAGACGTTCCTAAACAATGACAAAGTTTAAATAGCAAAGCTGTTAAACTGGCTTTAAGTGTCCCTCTTCATAAGAGCACAACGAAATAGTATAGAATAGCTGGTGTTTTACCCCGTAATAAAATGAGAAAGCTGACATCAGCAAAGTATGTAATAAGAGCGAACACTGTTGAAAATTCATTTCGAGCAAAGACAGACATAAGATTTGATTATGATTATTCAAAGGAAGCAGGGAAGAAAAAATAATTTGCAGACTGTAGGACATTATGTCTCTGAATTATTTGAGGACTCCAATATCACACACACCCCTACCCCCCCCCCCCCCCCCCCCCCCCCCCCCAAAGTGTTGTCCCCATGCATGATGAATGTCACGCCTGTTCCTCCTTGGGAATTAACGAAAGGTAGTTTTGACTTTGATTACACAGATATACGAAAAGATGACAATCCAAATATTTGAAGTACAGCAGTTAAAACAAATGTATCTGAAACTTATTTTGATCATCGTAAGGTTTATACTGACGGTTCTGTATTAGAAGATCATTATGCGGGCTCTGGCTTTGTTCTTCCATCTTTAAAAGTTGAAAACGCGTATCATTTTGGCACAGACATTTCGAACTAATAGCTATTCTTTTGGATATGTCAGATTTGATTAATCTATAATGACAGAAGAATGTTAGCCTGCACTTGTTTTCCCCACTACTTAATTATTCAGCATTATGTTTGATTAATCTACCACTAAATCTGTTAATTGTTCTTTTTTGTGTCGATTTTAGATCAGTCTTGCAGTCTCTTACTTCATCATTTAATTGCAAGATCAACGTTATCTTTGAAATAAAATATTTAATTCACTGCATTCAACTGAAAGGGTCCACTGTTGACTTTTGTTGGATACCATCCTATCGTAGATTCATTACAATGAATATGTTGACCGTCTCGCAAAAAATAGGACGAGAAACACTTTGAATGCTATTGAACTGCCTTGCAGTTTATCTTCAGTTGAAATGTGTAACATAATAGAAAATAAAACGATATGATGTTTTTTTCTCTTCTGGGACAAAGTATTTTTCATTATTGAATACTCCATGTGCAAGTAGATCAATTGTTACCTTGTCGGACAATGCTCTGCAGCACAGAGGTGCGGGATAGCGCGATTGTCTTCCATTTTGCAAGTGAGATGAAGTACATGTGTACA
This sequence comes from Conus betulinus, assembly GCA_016801955.1. Taxonomy (NCBI): domain Eukaryota; kingdom Metazoa; phylum Mollusca; class Gastropoda; order Neogastropoda; family Conidae; genus Conus; species Conus betulinus. Next base: position 575,565 of record JADBJO010000160.1, read on the forward strand.
TGTTCATAGACACACACACACACACACACACACACACACACACACACACACACACACACACACACACAGAGAGAGAGAGAGAGAGAGAGAGAGAGAGAGAGAGAGAGAGAGAGAGAGAGAGAGAGAGTCTGATTGATCTGTAATGCTCAAGAATAAAGATTACCAAGTCGAGGCCTGGCATAGCAATGTGCCCTAGTCATGTATACATCATTTCATTAATACCATTCATGCTGGCGATTTCACATAACAAGACTATTATGTAATTTTGACACCGACAAGCAGACTATTCATAAATGTGATAATGACATGGTGGGCTGTCAAACAGAAGAAACAAAAGGAGAGACAGACAGACAGACAGACAGACAACAGACAGGCAGACAGGCAGACAGACAGACGTACAGACAGACAGACAGACAAAGACAGATAGATAGAGAGAGATGTGGGGAAGGAGGAAGGGGAAGAGGAATGAGAGAAAGAGGGGGTATGGGGTGTGAGCGGTTTAATGGAGCGGAGTATGTGTCTAGACTGTGTATCAAAGTTTGCTTTACACAAGAATTTGCAAATGGATGTAAATAATTGTCATTAAATCAATTTTTTTTTAGTCATGAAATGTTTGTGTAAATATCTTGAAATGTCTGAACCAATCAGTATTTTGTAGAGTCGGTGGAAATGAGTTCCAGGCATATGGTCCACAGTAACTAGGTTTGTTTTGTATTACTCAATGCGTGGGTATGGGGGAGAAAGATTTTTTAAGCCAGAACCGCTGATCAGTCTTGTTTAAAAAAAAAAAAGGGGGGGGGGGGGGGGGGGGGGGGGGCGTTGATATAACATGGCACGGTACTTCTCGAAATTTTAAACACAAATGCTGCCCCGTTGATTTCAAGTCGTTTACACAGACAATTTGTTTCGTGATTTTAGATGTTCATCTGTTGTTAAAGGTGCAGCTAGAAGGGGCAGCTTTACTGTTCGTCAATGGAAACAATTCGTCTTTTTGTGAATATCACTACTCTTATTCTATAATGTTGAAGCGTAACTAATATGTTACATTATGTGCGCGTTGAAGAATAAGTTTCAGCGCAGTAGTCCTGACACAGCGGTTTAGTGGGAGGTAACAGGAAAACGTTTTATTTTTAGATGATTTGTCAGTAATCATTAAGATGGAATTACTATCTTTATTCTTCTTGTTTGTGCAGAGGAAAATATGTTCATGGATGTTACTTTTTCATCCGTTGTTAGAGATACAGCTAGAAGGAGCAGCTTTGCTGCGTGTGCATGCAAAGAATTCAGTCCTTTTTGTGGATGTTACCACAGTCATTCCATTTTGTTGAAACGTAACTGATGTATTACATTACATGTGCGTTGAAGAAACGTTTCAGCGCAATAGTGCTGACACAGTGCTTTAGTGGAGATAGCAGAAAAAAAAAAACGGTTTTTTTTTTTTTTTTTTCTTTCTTTTTTTTTGTGTGTGTGTGTGTGTGTGTGTGTGTGTGTGTGTGTGTGTGTGTGTGTGTGTGTGTGTGTGTGTGTGTGTGTGTGTGTGTGTGTTGTTGTTGTTTTTTTTTTTTAGATGATCTTGAAGTCATCATTGAGATGATTTTATCTTTTTTATTCTTCATCGATCTTTACACCTAAAATATCATGCTCATTTAGCTGTTCGATAGAAATGCCGTTCAAATGAAATTTCATGTCTGAGGTGCGAACTGGTATTTTTGATGGATAGCCATAATGATAGATTTGATTTTGGCTGGGGGTATAACCACTGAGTCTGAATTACAGTCAGACACTTCATTTACACTGTGCTAGAAGAAGTGTTTCTATTGCTTGTAGATTGCTGCCGTTTGTTTGGATCGACGAGTCATCACAAAATTATCCAGTCGTAGCTTTCTCATTGGATATGAATAGCGGTGTAACATTGATGATTATGCAGAACTTTGTGGGATTCCTTGTCTGACAAAGTCGGTTGAGGAGGTTTTGCCGTTAAGCAGCACATAATGATTTCTGTTATGTGGGTATGATTGGAATAATAAAACCATTAAAGAATGGTTCAAATAGATAGTGTCTTTCAACGAACGGAATGATCAACAAGATCAAACGCCTTTGTGAAGTCGTGAAAGACAACTCCTGTCATTTATGATTAGTTCATATTCAAAACCATGAGTCACACATTCGAGATAATGCTGGTTAGTGGGAATGATTAGATTGGAATCCAGATATCAGAATGTGCAAATGAGTTTCTTTTTCGCAATTAACTGAAATGTATAGGTATGTGTCTTTCAAGGGGTTTGGAAAGAACAGTTGGTAAGAACATTGATTTTTGAATGCGTTCAAAGAGAGAGAGAGAGGCGGGGGGGGGGGGGGGGGGGCGGCAATTGTCTTCCGGTGGATCGAATATGAAAATAAACGCATGCGCAATGGTGCAGCTGAATCTTAAACTTATGAAGCTGGCTGCCCTAACCAGACCACACACACACACACACACACACACACACACACACACACCTTTCTTCTGTGTTTCTGTAGTTAGTACGAAGGTAATAATTAGAACATCTTTCCTTTTTTTGTTCCTACACACTTCTTTTGTGGGGGACCCTTTTAGCGACCACGATGAACGCAGTGACGTATGAAAACCCGGCTGACGCCAATACAGAATTTACGTCGGTATGTACAAATATGTGTTTCGTATTCTATCTTGTGGTTTGTGCTTCATTACGTTGATCGTGTCACCAAAAGCACATTTTATTGCTACAAGTTTCAAACACACACACACACACACACACACACGGAGGGGGAGAGAGAGAGAGAGAGAGAGAGAGAGGCAGACAGAGAGACAAGTTAGCGAGCTCGTCTTTAGCCCTGGAAAGTCTCACCCTCTGAACAATAGTAGGCTACAAGACGAGCTTGAAAAAGGTATCCTATCAAATTTGACATATCTGCGTCTCTTTTGAGAAAAAAATAACGGTGTCTATGTCCAGAAATCGTGTGAAAGAAAATTATATCTGTTGACATTTGTAACAATGTACAGATGGAAACGAGTAGCTCTGAATAGTAGCCCTAGCTATAAATCGTGCGCATCGTGGTGTCAAAACTTAGCAGATGTGGAGTGGCGTATATGGACTAGTCCGCACGCAGTGACACCTTGATGACACTGAAACTGAAACTTAGCAAAAAATAAAGCCACCGAACCATACTTACATCTTAATCGTAAATAACAATTGAACTATTATGGAACCTTTTCGGAATTCCCATAGTTTAAGGGCCTATGAGTTGACAAAATAAATGACTGCCCGTTTGGCCATTATAAGTCTTCCGCTCGAACTAGTTCTACATGATCATATACGTGACCAGCTGGAACGGCTAGTTTCAGCTTCTACAACAGTCGTCTATGCCACACTCTGTCGTAAGCGTTCGTGTTATCAAAGAAGGAAGCAAGAATACTTTTCCGTCCGAAAACTGTTTCTTGATTCGCGTGGGAAGTTAAAGTCAGGTGAATCGCTGATCTTTCTTTTCTAAATCACATGAGATGAGGAGACTATTATATTTTATCACAGCAAAATACGGTTTTGATATGAACTATGTTCTCCACGACTTTTCCGGTGAAGTGGGTGAAACGGATGTATAGCTTGAGGCTTTAGTCCGAGGCTTGCCCTCTTTAGAAGAAGCATCACAATAGAAGTTTTCCAGATGTAAAGGATTTGTCCATATTCCCAGCGTTCAGAAATAACGTATGTGAAATTAGTGTCCATTTCACTGGCAAATGGTTGACCGTTGTGTCAAAGATTCTATTCATGTCAACAGACATGTTTTTTTTTTTTCTTTCCCAGCATGTACTCTTGAGCTTCTACTCAGATCGTGTTGCATTGATAGTACTTTCATTACTTAGAATGGGACCACTAGATTTGTCAGTAATCTTATTTCTAGTCTAAATGACTTTTGCTTAATTGAGGAACTGTCCACACTGCATGTTTTGAAAGAATTAAATGAATCTTTTCACGGGAGACATGAATCCTTTATCCTTTTTTTTCTGATTAAGCAGTGGCAGTTTGATACATTACTTCGTATCAGATCTTCACGTTCAGATACTTCATTCAACCAGAAGTGGCAACAGTACTGTCCTTTTGCTTTGATAATAGTCTGTTTCCTTTTAATGTTGCTGTGCGTATTCCCTTATGAACTTTTGACTTGTCGTTTGATTAGGTACATTTTGAAGTTTTAACCATGTCAGATAAGCTAGTTTCTTTGCACTAGCAGCCTTCTCGTGTGTATGATTTCATCAGACATTTTTAGCAAAACTTTCACTCCTTTTTTGGCCATTTGATAATTTCAAATTGTTTCTCAGCTTGTCTGCGAAGGGTTAAAAGTTCGGTATTTCATCCTCCCCGCTGTTGGTGGCTTGGTGACAGGTCGCCATGTTGACCAGCTGAAGTCTGTTGACGAATCGGGGACAGCTGGCCTCCATGTTGACCCGTTGTTGACTGCCTAGGGGAGGACGATGGTAACTGGTCACTCCCATTGCCATGCTGAGGGCTGTTTGATCTCTCTGTCTCTGTCTCTGTCTCTGTCTCTGTCTCTCTCTCTCTCTCTCTCTCTCTCTCTCTCTCTCTCTCTGCCTTCTCTATCTGTCTTTCTGTCTCTATCTCTGTCCCTGTCTCTCTCCTTCTCTGTCATTGTCTCCGTCTTTCTAGCTCTGTTTCTCTGTCTCTCTCTCATTGACTCTCTCTCTCTTCTCTCTCTCTCTCTCTCTCTCTCTCTCTCTCTCTCTCTCTCTCTCTCTCTCTGTCTTCTCTATCTGTCTCTCTGTCTCTGTGTCTGTCTGTCATTGTTTCTGTCTGTCTCTATCCCTCTCCCTGTCTCTCTCTGTTTTTGTCTGTCTTTTCTGTCTCTCTCTCTCTCTCTCTCTGTCATTGTCTCTGTCTCTCTGTCTCTGTCTCTCTCTCTGAGTGTGTGTGTGTGTGTGTGTGTGTGTGTGTGTGTGTGTGTGTGTGTGTGTGTGTGTGTGTGTGTTTGCGTGTGTGTGTCAGTGTACAGACATACTTGGGGTTTACACATGATACAACAATTGTGTATGTCCAAAAGAAAAAAGGTGGATGTAGTAGCCTTCAAGCCATGGGATAATCCAAGGAATCTGATGGATTTTGCCACCTTGCAAACTGTGGAGACCATTATCAACGTGGGCTTTCTGCCTGTTGTCGTCATCGTTGGTGTCATCGGGAATGTCATCAACATGGCCGTCTTCTTTAAACAGGTAACAGTTTCCATGAGTATGACATCCTGTGTCGTAACTGCTTCTGGAGTGAGCACTAAGCCTGGCGCCCCCATCCTTCTTCGCGACTAAGCAATTAGTGTCATCCATGAGGGGCTTAGCAGGTGGTCCTATGTATGTTGGATCGGAGCAGGCACCACTGAACACGATCGAAGTCACTCGGCAGCAGTGCAGTTAACGAAGAAAGTCCCTGTCAGAATCATGTATTATTTTCCACCAATTCTGGCGCTTTAGACGAGATGATACGATCCATAAAATATCACAAGAAAATAGGTCGTCTTTTGAGTCAAAAGGAACTAGGAGCTGGATTGAGGAGGAAACCTGCCCTGATCTGTACAAATAACGAGGAAAGAGGCCAATTGTTTCAAGTGGAAGTCGGAGTGAAACATGTCCTACCTGACTACCTGATCGCTGCCTCTCCTAGTCCCGTTTTGCTCGGGCCTGGGGGGAGGGGGGGGGGTGGGGGTGGATGGTGGTGGTGATCACATTGGCGAGTGGGCGTGCAGACAATTCATACGCACGCACAAGTTCCGGAGTTTCACATGGCACCAAATGAAACTCCTCCGTCTGTTAAAAACTACTGGACATTTCCTTCACTCCTGCTCCCTGTCATTGTACACTGTGTTGCTTTGCCCATGTGATGGTGTTGCTGGTTTCTCCTTCAGCCTCTTGGAATGTGTGTGTGAAGTGAAGAGAGAGAGAGAGAGAGAGAGAGAGAGAGAGAGAGAGAGAGAGAGAGCAATCCAATGATCTCATAGTTTCAATTCATTCCAGAAGTACGTGAATGGCAGAAACGTGACAATTTCAATCGTAGTAATCATCTCTTATTCATTTCATAACAGATGAAAAGTACTTTTCCATTTCTAACATTTATATCGATGTGTACGGTGGACACACATAAACTGTCCTGTGTCTTACGGCTGGTTTTACAGCAGCTAGATTTGGTCAGTTCCGCTGACGCCAACTTGAAAGAGAAGCCCCATGAGTAGGTTTTTGATTTCAGTATTGTTCCCGTCCTTTCAGTTTGATCCCGCAAACCCATACTCACCAGTCCTCCAGCTATGTCCTGTTATTTTCTGCCCTAGCTGATCAATAAAGTGACTGAACGCAGGTCACCCACAGGGTACCTCCCATTTTTGCAGAGCTGTTACAGAGGTCTGGCCGGACAGAGTCGTCGTTTTGTCGCCGCTGTGTAAGACAGAAGGCACGATAAAGTCAACTACGAAGCCACACTGCTATGTAGTGTAAGTAACAAGCTGTACGTGGAGGGTGGTCCAACTAATTCCAGTGATCACAGAAGTACTTTTTTCTTACATTGCTTTGTACTGTCAGTGGTAGCTTAAACAGTTCTGTGACTTGCGAGGTGACTTCAAAGCGGCGACAGCCCTGATATGGTCCTTTGCGGTCGGCTGGACTATAAGCAATATTACCTTACCTTACCCAATCATTTCTGTAAGAAACATTAGCTTGATAGAATGTATTGAAGAACTCGATGTGATTAAAAAAAAATGCTCAAGGACGATCAATCAATAAAAAAAAAGCACTGCACCATAGATCAGTGTTGTATGAAAAGGCGGGAGCGGGGAGGAGGTAGGGATGTGGCAGGTGCCCCTAACTTTGCCAGCTCTCATCCCTCCCATCCCCCCTCCTAAAGTTACCCAGCTTTGAAGAGAACACCAAGAGAAAAAAAGGATAGCTGGAGTTTAGATTCTCCTAAGTACAGGTTGACGCAATGCTATTGAAGGTCTGGACACTTCAAAATCATATTTCCCACAACGACGCTCTGGTAATGTTAATCGTATACCACCACCGGTCCCTCCCCTGTCTGCCCCGTTCATATTTTCCCGTCCACATCTCTGCACCCCGCCCCCCCCTCGCCAATCGGACTTTCGCATTGTTTGTTTTTTTTTTTCCGTCAACAACTCTGCCTCCCCCCCCCCCCACCCCCACTCTCCAACTCCCATCATCCTTCCCAACCACTTCCATCCGATCTTCCCGCCGTCATAGCCTCCATCTTTACCCCCTCTGGCTAGTCCTGTCTTCATCCCCTCCCCTGATCGCTGTAGATCATATGTTTATATTATGGGCTGTTTTTTATATGAAAAAAAAAAACTTTCATACAACTTTTTTTTTTTTGGGGGGGGGGGGTTGTTTGTTTTTTTTGTTTTTGAGAGAGAGAGAGAGAGAGAGAGAGAGAGAGAGAGAGAGAGAGAGAGAGAGAGAGAGAGATTTGGTGCAGAAATAATAATAATAATGTCCGGCACGGTGTACATTTCTCGCATAAATTTTTTTGTTTTTGTTATCCGTCCTTCTCTTTACTGATGTTGTTTTGCGAAAGTCTGGTTCATCTGGAGGTCTCCAGACACAGTCTAAAACTGAGACTTGAAGTTAACATAACATGGATAAAAACAGCTCTATCATTTTCGGGGAAGAGAGATACTTATCTGTTTGAGAAACGTATTCTGATGGCGCTAGGACTGCTGTGGAAAAAAATACGTCCAAACGATTTGTTTCTGTTTTACTGCACAGCACATCTTCAGGTTCACTTATGAAGACTTGTTATCAAAAGCGAAAAAGTGGTTATCAACATTCCCTCCGAATAAACTAGAAAACTATCCAAGAAAAAAAAAAAACACATGATGAAATCATTTGATTCACAGACCCAGTCTATTGTATAATATGGAGCTGAAATTTGGGGGGTGTATAAAAAGGTGTAATATTGACCGAATTCAATTATTTTAGATGGAGTGAGTTGGATGACAACAACCAAAAGAATATTTTGTGAGAAGAATGTGGTAGTAACAGAATATTGTGAATCGACTCGTAAATTATGAAGCTAGATTACCTGTCAAAGCACATCAATTACTTGTAACTTAATCTGCAGCTTCATGTACATGAACGAAGCTAGAGTACATGTCAAATCACATAAAATTAGGTGTAACTACTACTACATAGCTTTATGAATGTGCGTAGGATTTTGTTCATGTTTTGGAAAACCATGGTGCTGATTGGTGAATCATTTTAAACAATGTGTTTAACAGTGTCTCAGCAACTGTCGCTAGCAAGAATGGGACAGTCGAATTAACAGTAGTCTTACATTCTTTTTCGTTAATAGTATAATAGAACCACAACTGGCGCTGAGCCACATATTAGAATGAATTAAGAAACGGTGTACCGTGATGTATTTTTGAATCTAGAAGTGGTGTTTTAAATATGGAGTTTTAGTTCCAATAGGTCCAAGTATCTCGTTAAAAGACAGCCGCTGCAGGGCTTTTGCATGACAAGTTGGGAAGATGATAAGCTTTCTTGAAGGTTATCCTGCTGGGCAAGAATTGCACAGTGATTTGAAATTATCTCGCTTTTAATCCCATCAAGTGCAGATCCGTAAGTATCACAAGTTTTGGTCTTGGAATGTAGGTTTCTGAGAAACAAAAACTGGCAACGTTTCTCCGTAAATACAATCTGAAATTTCATGACATGGTTCCGCAACAGCAGGCTAAATATGACGTTTTTCTGTGCGTTGAAACGCGTCGCTTGTGCCCTGTCTTGTTCATGCCTTTCCTTCGCAGCCCTGCCACACAATCGTGATTGTCTAACTTTGGATGAATACATACTACTCTAAAACAATGCTTGTTACATTGGTACGTATCAAATCACCCTGTGGTCTGGCCGCATGACCCTATGACCAATGCAGGGTCTGCAGGACAGGATCAACGTGTGCCTGTTCAACCTGGCTCTCGCGGACTGTGGCTACCTCCTCGCCCTCTTCACCTACAAGTCCTTCAGCCTGCTGAACCTCTTCTCCAAGACACTGGGAAACTTCTGGAAGGTCCAGAGCCTCAACACTGTCTTCGGAGTCTTCTGGGGCTTTTTTCTGCCGCCTCTGTCCTCTTGACGTTGCTCGTTTCTGTGGAGAGGTAGGTGCCGATGATTTCATTGATCTACTTATCCATTTGTTTCTATGATCTATTGCATGTTATTTTTCAGCTGCCACGTGCTCCATGCCCTCTCAGCCACATTACCTCCACGCTGCTCACTATCAGCATGGTCACGCCGCCTACATTCATGCTGTCACAGTCTCTGCAAACGCCGCCTATCCAGTGATATCCAGTGTGAGGTTGTCTTGAGGCAACCCACAAGAGGAGACACTGTACTCATAAGTCAATTTTTCAGTCAGCCAGTCGCGTAAATCTTATTTTATTGGAACAGGATATACACTCCCATTTTCATTTCAACTGGGGAAAATAGAGAGGTGTCGTGTTTAGAATGTGCTAATCAATATTGATAAACAATACCTCCGGAAAAAGTCGATCGCGGTAAACTGAAGATAATTAAATTATAGATAAGTATAAAGCTGAATTTTAATAGAAATTAGGAGGAAGCAAAAAATCGAGGGAGTTAACCCTACGCTACAAAGCAAGGCGGATTGCGGAAGGAGAAAATCCGTCCAAACGTTTTTTTGTAATCTTGAAAAAAGACGTTATATCAGTAAATGTACGAAAGAGTTGACTACAGATAACGGAAATGAAATAGACAGCCAAAGTGAAATAAACAAAGAACAAAAATCGTGTTATGAAACTTATATAAAAAAAATGACTGAAGGTTATGAAATAAATGATATGGTTGAAATAGTTCCAGCTATCACCAAGGAAGAATCAGATGGTATAGAAGGAGAAATTGGGCTCGAAGAAGCATCATACACTTTGGAAAAACATGTAAAACAATAACAGTTTAGGATCGGATGGATTTACGACGGAACTCTTTAAGTTCCCTTTTAAGTTAATAGGTGAATTTGTTGTGCGGTCATTAAACGATGGTTTTAGGAGTGGATACTATGTGCGCGCGCACGCAAATGTATGTAGGTGCGCGCGCGCGCGCGCGCGTGTGTGTGTGTGTGTGTGTGCGCGCGCACAAGTGCGAGCGCGCTTGCGCCTTCGATTATTTGTGAGAATCGAATGTTAAGAAGATGACATAACAACAAGAACAACAACTACACACACACACACACACACACACACACACACACACACACCGACCCATGCACACTCACATCTCTAGATTCTCCAATTTAAACACCTGCATTGCCCTACCAGTGCACACCCACCAGCGCACACACGTCTACAATATGCACTGGGGTCCCTGAGGGATTCAAAGTCTTACCGCAGTCGACATGTATTTGATCACTTGTGTCTGTTACTGGAAAGGCCCAGTGTGAGTCTATTTCAATCTCTAGGAGTCTTCGCAGTGTTGGCCTTGAGTTTATTTCAATATTTGTTAAATTGGTGAGGTTTCTTGCTCTTCTTCCTTTAAGTCTCGATGTGCGGCCACTTCCCCTTTTTTTTTTTTTTTTTTTTTTTTTTTTTTTGCTGTCTGTCCAACCTCTGCGCCACCTCAGAGGCAGTGCACCCACGCCGCTCATTCCGACACCCTGTCCACAGCCACGGCCCGGTCGACCCCGCCGCAGCCCCCCGGCACCGGCAATCCACAGGCAGCAGCCAATGTCAAGTCGTCAAGAGGCCACCCACCGGAAGAGACACTGCACTGCTGCCGAGTCACCTCAGTGGTGTTCAGTGGCGCCTGTTCTGATCTAACATACGCAGGACACCACCTACTAAGCCCCCTACTAACGACAATAATTGCTTAGTCGCGGAGCCGGCGTGAGTGAGCTCTCCTCCGGAGGGCGCCACCACGTCCGTCCAACGACAGCCCCATGGACCGCCGATACCGGTGACCCCGACGGAACCAAACCAAGGCCACAGACGTGGAGAGGACATCGAAACTGAGGTCACCATGAGAGCAGGGTATGAAGGGCCACAGAACTTGAGACTTTTTTTTTTTTTTTTTTTTTTAATGCTGATCGATGAGAATGAGGATGATTATGATGATGCTACGGATTTCCATTTCGGTCTGAGACTACATGACAGGGCTGTACTCTACGCTTCCTTTCATAATATATCCCGGCGTCAACCAGCCCGAGAGATACAGACACCTGCAGTGTTGGTCAGCAAATTTGAGCAACACTCTCAGAAACGCATCCATTAAGTGGATGAAACTCGACTGTGTGGTCCCAGTCTTCCCAACTGAGTCCGCAGCAAACTCAACTCTGGGTAGGAGCCGGTCGGGGCAGAAAAACCCACATGACTTCTGATGGGATTCGAACCCACGACCTCCCAGCCGGGAGTCCGCGACGCTAACCACTTCGCCACGGCGGCTGGTGCCACTTCCCCTCTTGATGTTCAGCTTTTCTCTTGTTTGTTGAGGTAATTCTTTAGATTTCTTATCACATCAGACGGTCAAGCGGTAATCCAGTTCATATCGTTTGCCCTGCCTGCCAGTGTTAGTGCTCTCTCATTTCCTTTAACACCTGCATGTTCTGGGCAGTACATCCCTATGAGTCTCTCCAATGGAAGGTTGCGCATCACTGCATGCCAAGGAGGGCTTCCCATTCCACTCTTCACAATTTTGAAGTAGGTTCATGGAGTCGGTCCATAACCCGAAAGTACAGCCCAGTTAAACAATTGTACAGTACAATAATGCAGTGTGACAATGATGCCCGGGTGTGGCTAGTGACCTGCGCGAGTGACGGACAATGTAAACGCTCTCCATCGCTTTCATTAGTCATGTCACATTCGTTTCCCACCGCTTTGTCATAAATGTTGTCGCTTTCGTTCTGTCCTGTTCTGTCACAGCTCGTGTGACTGTCACTCACCCCTACTTGTGTCACAGTTTACGTCATTCTCGTTCTCCCCAGCAGTGTCTCAGTTCGTGTCTCTTTCGTTCTCCATCAATACGTCACAGCTTGTGTCTCTTTCCTCTCTCTGAATACGTCACAGCTTGTGTCTCTTTCCCTCTCTGAACACGTCACAGCTTGTGTCTCTTTCCCTCTCTGAACACGTCACAGCTTGTGTCTCTTTCCCTCTCTGAACACGTCACAGCTTGTGTCTCTTTCCCTCTCTGAATACGTCACAGCTTGTGTCTCTTTCCCTCTCTGAACACGTCACAGCTTGTGTCTCTTTCCCCTCTCTGAACACGTCACAGCTTGTGTCTCTTTCCCTCTCCACTGCCGTTTCACAGGCATTGTCTCTTTCGTTCTCCAGCTCTGTCACGGAGTTTGTCTCTTTCGTTTTCCGATGCTGTGTTACAGTTTTTTGTCTCTTTTGTTCTGACCTGTTGCGTCGTCACTGCACGTGTCTATTTTATTCTCAATCGCACACACACACACACACACACACACACACACACACACACACACACACACATGCAAACGCAAACACACACATCATACGCACACACACACACATGCGCTCGCACAAACACACGAACCCGTGCCAACACATCCATATACACACATGTGTACACTCACCACACACATATACAATGGTAATAATGGCACAATCGGTGTTAGGTAGGTACTCAAGGTCTGACCAGCACGTTGTGCTAATGCATAGGTCAGACACCTGCTAAGCCTAGCCACGAGACCCTCCTCTTAATTTAATTCATTTATCCATCAGCTTTAAATCGTGTGCGATGTGGTCTCAAAACCTAGCGGATGTAGGGCTGCGTATATGGACTAGTCCGCTCTGAAACTGATCATTCTCATGACACACTTCATGTGTCGTGTCATTCTTTACTCCTGTTTTGCAGCTGTTGGGCTTCTTCATTCTTCCCTGCTATGTCCCGACCCCCACCTCTTGCACGTGCACTATCTATTGTATCCTGTTCCTTGCGCAGGTGTCTATGCGTGGTGAGCCCACTTCGAGCGAAGCAGCTGTTAAAGACTAAGGTCATGGTGGTCCTCATCATAGTCCTCATTTACATCTTCATTCTACCCAGCGCACTCATCTTCAACGTCAAGTATACCGTCCAGTCCAAAACAGATAAACTCACCAACACCACTGTGTACAAAGAAAGTCCTTAGCGACTTCTACGTTCGAAACAAGCTGTTCATCGATATCCTCGTCTACAACATTGTACGTATTCCCCTTCCCTGCATTTCGTTCATCGGCGTCCTCACCTGTACCAGTATCACCGTTATTTTTTTCTCAGACGCGCAGTGGCATGGAAGCAGACGTCTGCTAAGATGGTGGACGTGGCGTATACAAAAGAGATGGCTGTCACTAAGATGCTTGTGCTCGTCTGTTTCGCCTACGTCTTTTTCATGACGCCCACGGTTCTTGCTGCCTTTCTGGTGCAATGTCTTCCTGGCTGGAGTCCCGTAGGCATTTCTTCAACACTTTTTATGTCTACGGGGCTTCCCATCATTTCTTTTGTGCCATCAATTCCTCACTGAATTTCTTCATCTATTACTCACGTGGGTCAAAATTCCGAAGCACTCTTCGAGAACTGTGCTGTTGTGTCGGGTAAAATGTAGTGTGTGCTTATTGCTCCTTACACTGACTAAACAGAATAGGTGAATGCATGCACGCCTACGAAAATAAATGATAGATATTACCTCCCTGTATATGATGCCCTGTTGCGCGTATATAGGTTAAATATTTTTGCCAGATTGTAACAGACTTAGCTACTGATAACCATTTTCTGGTGTAGTTAGGAGGAAAAATGTCGTTGAGGGCAGATGACATGGTAGGAAGGTAAGAAGGTTGTCGCTCTGCTATTTCCCCACGTCCTTCCAGGGGTATTTCTCTGAACAGAGGCAGGGATTGGCCGACTGGTTTGTCTCGTGACCAGAGGAGATCAATCCATATGCTTGCGTGGCCGGCTTTTCACACTTCCTTTTGAATTTTAATCACGATGTAGATGTTTTGGGAGAGAATGAAATCATTCTTAACTCAGTCCAAGGTTGTTGTTGTCGAGCTGGTGTCGACGCGGTTCAAGTCCTGAAGTCGTGTTGGTGGTGTCGACAGGCCCCGTGATGCCTTCAGGGGGTCTGTCTTCGTTGAGTTGTGTGCTCTTTCTGTGGCCAGGGTCGTCTGTACTTGGTCTCTTACTGTCTACATTCTGAAGGCTGACATAGGCCAGTGACAGCTCTTGTCTGTGCGTCCGTCTGTTTTCAGAAATGCACCCTTAAACAGGCTGGAGACTATAATCATCTTCGGCCATGCCCTTGTCGCCGTGTAAGTATCTCCCGCGACGCTGGTGGAGGTTCTTCTTTGGCACAGCCCACCTGTGCTGAAGAGCTAACCGTCCTGATGCTCTTTGGAGTAGGACTCCCGCACGGATCCACTGCAGTTAGGTCACCCATGGAAGGTCGAACCCGTGGTCCTGTCCTGCAGCAGTAATAAGAAGTATTGACCAGGGTGGCCCATTAGAGGCTGGACTGACAACACGGGTCTAGAGATGCGCCAGCGGTGTATGTGTGGAAAAAAACGATAATTCATTTGTGCAAAGTGGGTGTAAAACATGCATTGCCGTGCACACACACTGCAGGCCGCACTGTGCTCTGAACTATTGACTCTGGACTTTAGCTCCCTAATCCAATCGTTACATCGGCTCCCGGCTTTGCTACTCAACACCATGGTTATCTTCTTCCCTCCCTTTTCCTCTGTATTTGCTAAATATGGAAGTTAGATTTGAGTAAATCAATGCATACTAATGATGAAATATAGTTTAAAGTTATTTACACAAAATCTAGTTAGATGTGATTGTGTCAAAAGAAAGACAAACCGATAGATAGACAGACAGGAGGCATGCGGACAAACAGGCATGCAGACAAAGACAGAGAGAGACAGCGACAGAGATAGAGAGGAGAGACAGAGAGTGAGAGAGAGAGGAGTTGACAAAAGTTGCCATTTTTCTTTTAAATGGTTCTGATATGATTGTCAGGTAAAAAAAAAACAGAAAAAAAAAAACATGAAAGCGAATGAACCATTTTTTTTAACACATACAAAGTCACTGGGGCAGTTCAACAACACAATGCCCTGTCTCAAACACCATGGCGTAAACACTCTCCTTCCCTCCTCTTTCTCATCGCTCCCTTTGCTAAAACGTTGGCCGATCAGCGATCGTGTACTGCCGTAGAAGTCATAGGACATTTATGGGACAACCACAGTGCATTCGTGGGGGTAACAGACAAACCTCATCACCGCCATATTCATGTCTGACAGATATACCTAGTTTGATTAGATTTTCAACACAGGTGTATACGTGTGTGTGTGTGTGTGTGTGTGTGTGTGTGTGTGTGTGTGTGTGTGTGTGTGTGTGTGTGTGTGTGTGTGTGTGTGTGTGTGTGTGAGACAATTAAACTGAAGTGGCTACTGCATTACCGTGTGCGAAGAGTGTGTGTGTATGTATGTGAATGTACATATATACATAGAACAACAATCTAGTAGTGAGAGAAAACAAGCGGAGGCTAACAATTCCTCCGTTATTATATTAATGGTCTGGCCAAGATTTGAAGGGGAAAAAATGAGAGTGAGGGGCTGAGGGCTAAAGAGAACGTAAAGTGAAGAAATTACAAAGTTACAAGCCTTCACTGTGGGGGCCATCGATACCGATCCGAAAACACAGAACTATGCGATTGTGTGCTACGCATAAATTTGTTTTGGTACAGTGCCTTCGACATGTAACTGCCGTTGTTGTTGTGTGTTTGAGGGGGGGGGGGGGGGGGGGGGGGGGGGGGGGGGAGGGAGATAGAGTGAGTGTGTGTGTATAACACAAAATGAAAAGAACTGAAAATAATTAACTCTTTTGTTTCATCTATGTTGTTTTCTTAGTATATGCAACACATCAGAGTGAATGTGTCAGTACACTACACATCAGAACATTAACAACCCAGACACTTTGTATCAAACGCTAAAACACTAAAATCAGCAATCATGTGTCCATCTGTAAGAGAACATACAGACTATGCATGGTGTGTATGAGACTGGTTTGGGGGGGAAAAAAAACTAGTAGTGGAAATTTTTTTTTTCGCAGATGAAGAGGACAGTGTGAAGCACCAAAAAATGAAGAGGTGGATTTGGGCATTAGGGAGAAGAAAACAAAACCGCCTTTGGTGCTCCATTGACCGATAACTGATGCAAAAACAAACAAACAAACAAACAAAACAAAAAAAGACAGAACTATGCACATTGCCTGCTCCAAGACCTTTCGTTCGCTGGATCGGACACGTCAGGGAGGCACGTCTGATTGTGCCTCGCTCCCTTGGCATCATCAAATAGAGTTAGATCACAGTCTACAATTCCGTGGTATTCTCACCACCAAGGCTTCAAAAAGGGAATCCAAAAGCACCCCACAGCAACTAGCGTAGCGAAGGACAGAAAAGCCAAACTAAACGAAAATGTGGTAAAGAAAGAAGTTGCTGAAAAACTAATGTCATATGCAAGCCTATAAGTCATACGGCAAATCTTTGATCCTATGCTTGAGGATCCATTTAAGGGTCTAAGGGAGAGGTCAAAAAGTGTCAACTGTTAGAGTGGTCAGCTCGACTGTTAAATAACCCAAGCATTATCTGTAGCTAAGAAATGTGCAGGACAGCTTTTACTTTCTCCTAAGACATGCAATGTCCCACTGATTGACCAAGCAATGATACTGTAAAGGGTACGATTCTGCCCAGTCTTTGAGACAGAGAGTTGTAGTGGTTAACCCCTTAAATGCGGGATAGAATCGCAGTGAGGGGCAACCTAGCTGGTAGGCTGGAATGCCAGTGAAGAGGCTGGTCAGTCAGCAGACAATTTGCCAACGGCTGGTCTGGGCAGACTGGTTTTGGAGAGACAGCCATTAGACTTCAGCCACATCGTAATTGGTGTCGCCTTGGCTGAGGGGCTCTTGAGAGCCTCCCTTTGACCATGGCTGGTCTGGATGGTTTGGTCCGGGAGACTGAGTATAAGCTGAGGTAGACTTGAGATTTTAGGTAAACATCTTTTAGGTGGGATGCTGGACCTTTGCCCTAGGTACAAAGTCTGAAGGGTCTGTTCCTCTGCACTTCTACAGATCCAGCCACTTACATGGCGGTCGGCCCAGTTGGTTGTCAGACCCTAGGGGATAGAATGTTCGTTGAAGAGCAGCCCACAAAGGCCAGATCCTAGGCACTTAAGACGCTTGTAGTCGTTCTATTGTGACGCAGACCACAATAGACTTTCTCGAAAGATCTTGTTCAATGGGGTGGAAGGCCTATATACTCCCAGCGTTCTGGCTCTGAGATCATTTTCTTCACTGAGCAGAATCGGGTGAAGGCTGTGACCTGGTTCAGGTGTTGTGAATGTAAAGGTCGGTGGTTTGGTTATGATTGGTTCAATCCAACATGATTTAAAATAAAAAGAGAGAGGAAACCAACGAGCTGGTGTTGGTGTGGAAGTTGATGTGTCAACTCGCTCTCTTCCCCATCTCCTACCCCTCCTCCCTCCTTATTCATCAATCCACCACTACCCTTACAAAAGTTGAACAATTTAGTGGTGAGAAAAAGCAAGTGCAGGCTAAC
>JADBJO010000160.1:595703-607262 GCA_016801955.1 Conus betulinus
GGGATTAACCCCGTCCTCCACGATGTCCAACCGATGTTGCCGGTCCTTGGTGCCATTGCTTCCCATGCCTCACAGCTTCTGCACACAGAGGAAATACAAACGGTCTATCACAATAACAAACCCCCCAAAAAAAAAGGAAGAACCTACTTGACCTCGGCATCAATGCTTCTCTGCAAAGTCTGATATGGTCTTCTTACCAGCGATCGGTTCCATCTATCTCTAGGCTGGAAATGAAAATGCTGGTGAGAATTTTTATATCAGGCCCCGCAGAGAGCGTTTTCTTCGTGACAACAGGTTGCATGGGGGGCGGGGGAGGGGGGGTGGAAGGAGGTCATGGCATTCTGCACGTGAAACTTGGGACACGTTTCAGTCTGCGAACAAGAAAGACACGGCACAAAGATGCTGTTGTCACAGTTTTGTAATGCACTGTATACAACAAACTGAAAAAAGAGGTATCTTGGAGAGCTGGACCTCCACCGAATTACTTCTTCCGTGATGTCAGGATCCCACACCCGAATCCATCATACATCTTTCGGTAGTAGAGCGTCAAACCTGTCACAGGTGGATCTGTCTATATCCAAGATGTTTTTGCCTGGCCAAATTCTGTCTCAGGCACACTTGGTGGCAATAGCGGCTTTCCAGCTTAACTGGTTACCGTGCAGAAAATGAATTTACATCTTCGCTTCCTTTACTGGAATCGTAAAAAGCTTCTATGAATATCATTTTCTACTGAAGAGGTGTTCCACGTGCGTTCGCGCGAGGTAGAGAGACAGAGAGGGGGAAGAGGGAGAGAGGGAGGGAAGGGTGGAGATGGAGGATGGGGTGAAGGAGGGGAGGGACGAAATTCTGAGCCAGACTTTCAAGAATGATCGGGCACTACCAGCCGTTTTCCTATTGACCACAGAAGGGCCGTGACAGACAGCAACAACAGCCCTGTTGCACGTGCTGACTTATCAAGACAATTGGCTGTCCAGTTGTCTCCACCCAAACCTGCCTCCGCCATCCCTTTCACTCCTTCCCTCCTCCAACCCACCCCTACCGACGACACACGCACACACACACACACACACACACACACACGCACGCACGCACGCACGCACACACACACTCACACACTCACACACACACACACACACACACACACACACACACACACGAACGCATGCATGCACGCACGTTCGCACGCACGCGCACGCGAACGCACGTACGTAGGTGCACGCGCGCTGTCGCTCGCGCGCGCACACACACACACACACACACACACACACACACACACACACTTCACACACACACACACACACACACACTTCACACACACACACACACACACACACACACACACACACACACACACACACACACACACACACACACACACACACACACACACACACCACACACACACACACACACACACACACACACACACACACACACACACACACACACACACACACACACACACACACACACTTCTCAACAGGCTGCACACCATTTCTTCTCCTTTCCCTCTTCTCCCCCACCCACACCTTCAACTTTCCCATCGTACCATTCCCTTTGTGCCCCCCCCCCCCCACCCCACCCCCCCACACACACACACCCTCCCCACCCACCCCTGCACCTTATTTCCCTCTTTCGTCCATTCTTCCTAACTTTCCTTCTGTCTCAGAGATGAACTTACTGTCGCTGCTGACGCGGGGAGCAGAGGACTTGAGCTGGCACCAGCCCCGTTCACAGTGATAAAAGCCATAGCACTGGCATTCCCTGTCGTCTCCGCAGGGCTTGGTCATGATGACGTCACAGTCGGTCTGTCAACATCCAGAGAGGGAAGATGGGGAGGGGAAGCGTGGGGGAAGGGGGGGGGTGGTGCTTGAGATCACGAGGAAAATGAACGGTAGGAACGAATAACAGGATGAAGAAGAAGAAGAAGAATTAGAGGAAAAGATGACATTAGTCTATGCTTTTACTGTGCCTATGACTCTGTGTGTGTGTGTGTGTGTGTGTGTGTGTGTGTGTGTGTGTGTATGTGTGTGTGTGTGTGTGTATGTGTGTGTGTGTGTGTGTGTGTGTGTGTGTGTGTGTATGTATGTATGTGTGTGTGTGTGTGTGTGTGTGTGTGTGTGTGCGTGTGTGCGCGCGCGCGCGCGTGTGTGGATGGGTGGGTGGGTGAGAGGGTGGGTGTACGCATGTGTGTGTGTTTTAGTGTTTGGGCGTTGGTGCGGGTGAGTTGTGTTTTTATGTGTATTTTTTTAATCTATGTAATGTATTATGTCTTATGGATTTAATGTTTATTTCTTATGTGTATGTGTGTGTGTGTGGGGGGGGGGGGGGGGGGGGGTGCGTGTGTGTGCATGTGTGTGTGTGTGGGGGGGGGGTGTTGATGTATATATAGATACATGTACTAACACAGGCTTTTATGTAACGATTTATAATCTCTTCTTGTAATGTCTTATGTACTTGTGAAATGATGTGGAGCAGAAGAAAAATTTCCGATGTACAATAACGTGGAATGGATTGAATTGAATTGAATCGAGAGAGAGAGAGAGAGAGAGAGAGAGAGACAGAGACAGAGACAGAGACACAGAGAGAGAGACAGACATACAGAGACAGAGAGATTAAAGGAAACAGAAACAACCAGGAAGATACATGAATGAAAGAACAAACAAATGAATGAAAATAAATGAATGGGAAAACAAACCGGCATAATGAAACAGTTGTCATAGCTATTTCAAAATATCTATAAACTGTAACCTTTATATATAAGAACTCAACAAACAACGATGATCTTTATAGTATATAAAAAAAAGACATCACGTGTTTCACCAACAGACAAATAACTAATCGACAAACACTCTTCTTCGAAGACTGACGAGACCAAACTCAGGAAAAGTATCAAAAAGCATATAGGCTTGCTCCGTAGTTGAGTGGCCGGTACTGTTATTGTGGGGCAAAGGCGTGTGCGAAGCTGAAACAGAACAGTCATCTCTACACACCATGACAAATGTGACTGAGCCGCAGTGCGGCGTCTCCTCTGGCCCGTTGCTTTCTGCCGATCTGCAGACTGTCCGTCATAGCACTGCAACAGGATGATCTGGAAGAGGTTGTGTATATAAGGAGAGCTAAAAATGAGCTAAAGTCAGCAGTGTAGGAACATGATCAAAAAAATTAATGACGAAATGAACAAAAAAATCCAAATATCTGTAAGCTAACATTTTTTTCCCCATCATGTTTTTTTTTCCGATTTTCCATAGCAGAAATAACTGTTTCCGCATAAATCCGCAAACCAAGAAGCACAGATTTCTTTTGTCTTTTAAATCTGCTTTGATTCATTCAAATTGGTTGAATAGCTTTTTTGAGTAAACTTTTTGAGGAAACTCTCTCTCTCTCTCTCTCTCTCTCTCTCTCTCTCTCTCTCCTCTCTCTCTCTCTCTCTCTCTGTGTGTGTGTGTGTGTGTGTGTGTGTGTGTGTGTGTGTGTGTGTGTGTGTGTGTGTGTTTGTCCGTGCATTGAGGCAGTATGGCATTGACGTCATGTATAGTACACGTTTGTGTGAATATTGCTATACTGCATAATGTCTAGTGTTCCTCATATGAGCCAAGATTATCACTGTCTATCATCTTCATCATATCATCATCACCATCATCATCATCACCATCATCATCATGTTCATTATCGTCACCATCATTATCGTCATCACCAGCAGCAGTGGCATTAGCAATATCATTGTTTCCGTCTTTGTCTGATTGAAAAGTTTTGTTTGGGTTGAATGGAGATGCTCTGTACCTTTACCGACTACCCCCGCCCCTTCCCTCCTTCCTCTCCGCATTTTTTCTTCTATCACCTTCCCTTCTCCTCCCACTCCTCTATTTCTCTACCTTTAGGGTTCATATTGGTCAAGAACTGCACGTTGATGGGCGTAATATTTTACAACTGTTTTCTATTTCGGCTGTGTTGACTTTTCCTGTTGTGTGCTTCTTTTTATCTGACAGCCCCATCCACCATTTTGTTTAATTAATACCTTTATAAACTACTTTTTTGAAATACTTATTTCACCTTTCTACCCATTCCATTGAAATTCATGAAGCAAACTGTGTAACGTTCAAATGAAGTGTGGGGTTTGTCACTTTAAGGTATACAGTTATCACCCTTTGTGTCTGAGCACAAGACATCTCGCCTTGTTCATGTCCAGTATTCAAAGCGCTGACGACAAAATGCCCCATTCATTTCCAGAAGCATTTTCAAACGAAACTCAGAGCTTTATTAATTTGTTCCAAGACCTTTGTATTTTTTTCTTCTTCTTGTTTTTTAAGTACATAGCTTGCTACTCCTGGTGTAATACGACCTTCTGAATAGTTTACTTCATAACTACTTAATTAAGGGATATTTTTGACCGAATCATATATTTCACAATCCTCAATATCTTTTTATGTAATAATTCGTATAAATCTTTTTGCTTCCTGCAGAAAATCTGTCTGGTTGTTCTAAATACCATCGTCCATATCAATAAATTCAGTCATGTTCTTACTGACATACTGTCTAACTTATTACAGAAGAAACTGCTGACCTTGTCACCTTGAGAAACCCGTCTGGTTCTTGACCTGGGAAGTACTCACATCGTTCTTTCCTCTGTTGTATCTTTTAAAATGTTGATTCTTTTGTTCGTTAAGTTCTTGTTGATTTTCCTTTGACATTCTTTTCAAGAGATTGTGTTTCTTTTTCCAGTATTAGTTTTTCCTCTATTTTCTTGTTTTTTGTTTGTTTGTTTGTTTTTGTTTGTGTGTGTGTGTGTGTGTGTGTGTGTGTGTGTGTGTGTGTGTGTGTGTGTGTGTGTGTGTGTGTGTGTGTGTGTCTTGAGGCGTAGGATATTGTTCTTGTCCTCATGTTCATCAACATAAAGTCCAAAAATAAATCATCAGAAATGTAAAGATACAAGTCAAATAGGAAAACTATGTCGGTTGGGTTTTTCTAGCAAATCGACTTAAAGCGTATTTTTTTTTTATTGTTCTAAATTTCATTAATGTATGCGTTGTCGTCTAGTAATAAGGCACCAAATTTATAACAGGTGAGACGTTTTTTTTTTGCTTTTTTTTCACTGAACTGCATTCATATCGTGATTGGAGAACTGCCGTTCTGTATCCATTCTCAATGTCTGTATCATCAACAAGACTATAAACCGGATCTGAAAGAAGTCTAGCCTGGCTTGCTGAAGTGCTTTACTTCGTCTACATGAGTAATCTTAATGATCTGGATATAAGTCTCGCCATGTATGTCTACATGAGCAGTCTTGATGATCTGGATATAAGTCTCGCCATGTATCAGTAATCACTATTCTTGCGTCAGATTTTCCGCGGCTTCTTGATCTTTAGGTTTATTTATTCTTTTTATACTCATATAACTGTGATCGTTTTTTGGCGGGATCAGGTACCACATGAAAGACACCAGCTATCATTACATTTTTGGCATTGAAATGTTTTATTATTTGTGTTAATGTATTCTAAAAATCAGGATCATCCTTGTTATGTCCATACACATGTACAAAATGAAAATCTATAACCGTAGTTTCAATGAGCATCATGATGAAATTTCCACCATTTCCTTCGGCAAGTCTTTAAAATGTGAATATGAAAAAATTCTTTTAAAAACTATGGCGACACCTCGCGCGTTAGAAGCATGGCTTGAAAAACTATCCTCCGTGACCCCGTTTGGCCACAACAAAGGGTTCCATTTTCTTTTCAAAATGAGCAGTTTATTTTTGAATACATAAAGAAACGGAACACGACAATTTAAAAAAAACATAATGAAATACGTCTATCCTTTTTGTTTTAATCATTGAGGCCTTGAAAACTTAACTGATAAAAACTGGAAGTGGACGATCCATTTTCTTCCATTCAATGTTTTTCTTTAAGAAAATAAAGCCACCCTAACACAGCACACAACTGAAAATGACAAAAACTTGAATAGAGTAACCCCAACACAAAACAACTGAAAAGTGACAAAAAAAAAACCCTTGAAAATATCCCCAAACATAATTACAGAACACGATTTTCCATGGTTCTGAAAATCTACATCCCAATAACACAGCAAAAAAAAAAGACAATTATACAGAAACACGGTACGTGAAAGGCAAAGACTGATATATACTCAGAAACAGTTACATCAACCATCTTCAAGACCAAAACAAAAAGACAAACGACAAAAAAGTACACGAATTTTTTGCGTGAGAACTACGAGCGAGCTGGGGATGCATTGCCGTATTTTCTCATCAAGGAGCACTATAGAGATCATCCCCGATTTAAATCAGTCACAGCAAACTAAGGGGGTGGGGGGTGGGGAGGGGAGTTTTTTTTTTTTAAAACAACCAAACAAACAATCAATCAAACACACGGTCCATTTCACGCCAGGGAGCAATGGGAAACAGCGAAGAGGGATGGGAAACACTGTAGGGGAACACACACACACACACACAAACACCCACAAAACCATAGTATAATATATATATATAATATATATATAGATATATTATATGTGTGTGTGCTGTGGGTGTTGTGTGTGTGTGTGGTGTGTGTGTGGTGTGTCGTGTGCAAACAGAGGGCTACGAGGAGAGAAGGCGCAGCGCGCGGCGCGCGTTTTTTGGGTGTGTGGTCTGGTGTGTGTGTGTTGTGTGAACACATAACTGCAAAAGGAATTTGAATGTATTATACGTAGCCAAACCCCTAGCCCGTTGTTACCATCCTTTGTCCCCACTCTCCACAATCCTCAACCCTCTATATCTCTCCTCTCGGCTCTCTCTCTCCCTCGCTCTTCTCCCATCTCTACTCAAATGTATCTATACGCGCGCGCACACCAGCCAGCCCTTGAGCCACGCGCCCCGAGTAGCGTAGCGGCAGTGAAAAAAGCACGTTGAACTCACACATGTCACAGTACAGTAAGTCTATTTTGCAGTGCAGCTTCATTGTCCATTACTGACTATCGCCAGTCTGCATGTCTGCATCATGAATTGTCTGTGTGCAACATTAGCAGCCACAGATAATGCCATGCAGGAAAAGCAGAAGCCCAAATCCGAAAAACACGAGTCATAGTCTTTTTCGCTCACCCCCAACCCCATCCCTCCCCTCTACCCCTTCCCCTTAACACCCAAACCCTATCCCTCCTCGTGTTTTTAAAGAAAAAGCAAATCCCCCCACCCCACCCCACCCCCACCCCCACCCAACCCCGCCCCCCATTCCAAACCCCTCTCTTCCTCCTGTACTCACCTATGAAGGAAAAGAAGAAGCCCAATCCGAAAACACAACGAGTTAGTCCATAAGTCCTTTTCGCTCTCCCACCAGGCCCAACCTTCCTCTCTCTTCCCCCCCCCCCCCCCCCACCCCACCTTCCCTTCCTCATCCCCAACTCTATTCCCCTCCTGTTTCTCATTACGAAAGAAGCTAAATCCGGGAAATCCCTAGTCCAGTCATAAGTACCTTTCACCCTTCCCTATCCCCCTCCCCTCCATTCTCATTCCAAACCCCATCCCCCCTTCATGTTTCTCACTATGAAGGAAAGGAGAGAAGGCAAATCGAAAAAGACCACATGTCATAAGTCTTTCGCCCTCCCCAACCCCATCCCTCCCCTTATCCCTATCCCCCCCCCCCCCCCCCCTTCCAAACTCTATCCCCCTCATCTTCTCCACTATGAAGGAAAGAAGAAGGCCCAATCTGAAGAAAGAAAAAAAAAAAACACGAGTCATAAATCTTTCGCCCCCCCCCCCCCCCCCCCACCACACACACACCATCTTTCCCCTTTTAACCCCATCATTCACAACCCCATCCACCCCATTTTCCTATGAAGAAAAGAAGCAACAAAATTCGAAAAGCACGTGTGCCATAAGTCTTTTGCCCACCCCCCAACGGTCATCCTTAACCCTCTAACCAACCCACCTCAACCCCTGCCCCATCCATCCTTCTCCGTGATTGCCCACGTCCGCACTCCATCGTTTGTGTGTTGCATGGGAAGGAGTGGGGTGGGGGTAGGGCAATATATCACTTTCTAACCCGGTTTCACTGAATGCAAAAAAAAAATATATATATATATTCCCTAAAACACGGCTGGCTGCTGTAAGAACTGTTTGAAAAAATGTTCACGAAGACAAGACAATAACAACACACAAAAATCTAGTTGCAAATGTGAGACGACTGCAGGCGGAAATCTAAACAAATCTTAAAATAAATGTTAGCGATCCGTCAAGAGAAACGTAGACAAAACGAGCCACAAGACAAACAAAACACGGCTCGCGTTCGACGCTCATAGGTCTTCTTCAGGCAAGACACAAACAAGTATGAAGACGAAAATGAACGAATTTTGGTACTTACTCAGCTTCGATCTCTTCACTCTTCAGCGCAAGGTAGGCAGCGTTAAGCTGTAACAGCATGTTACATATGTAAACAGAACAAAATGTGGGGCGTCAGGATGCCCGGAAGGAACGAAACAAGAGAGCGCAAAACAACGCGAGTGCGGACACAAGACAAAACACGTGCAACACCCGGCCGGTGAGCGGAAGTCGTTTTAATGTCTTCTCCTCTCTCTCTCTCTCTCTCACTCCTCTCTCACTCCTCTCTCTCACACACACACACACACGCACGCACGCACGCACCACTCTCTCTCTCTCTCTCTCTCGCTCTCAAAAATAGGGATGTTTTTCTTCTGGCGTTCCACTCGAAATTTCTAAGCTGCTTTGCATCTCGTGCAATGAGAAAGAAAGAAGATAACCTCCTTGCATTGGCTTTCAACGAAACAACTTCCCCCTCTGCGCTCCTAACGCGTTATCCAGAGAATTGTCATTTATAGGAAGAGAAGTAAACAACAAATACAAACATCAAGCTTGGGTTCTCAAGCCTATTCTTTTTCGTTGCCAAAAAGCGGAGTGATAACAACCGTGCTTTTTCTAGAAAATGTTTGTTTGTTTTCAATGTTTGAACAAATGACTCGGCTGAAATTTCGCATCAAAGTTTCCAGGCAGCAAACATTCAGTGGCTGGCTGAAAGAAGATCCCTCGTAAAAGAGAATTGTGCAATTTTTCGCTGTCGTATTCTTTTTCAGAAAGTCATTTCCTGTAGGACAGGACTATTTGGGGAATGAACAATGTGCATGCACGCGCCCGTGCGTGTTGTGTGTGTCTGTGTGCGTGCGAGCGCGCTGTGCGTGTGCGTGTTGCATATGTGAATTGGTGTGTGTGTGTGTGTTGTGTGTGTGTGTGTGTGTGTGTGTTTAAGCACGCACCTTGGTGCCCATTGTGTATTTTTGCGCGCGGAATAAATCAGCCACCATGACAGCATTGGATAAACAGAACACGCACCGTAGAGCTTTGAGCGGCATACCACGCAACAATATCAACAACGAAAAAGTAGAATCAAACCACTTACGTCATCCTGGACGAAGGAGCCCATGCCGAACAGGAGAAATCAGCAGACATAGGCTGAGGCCCTTTTCCACCCAGGCCTGTTCCCTCTGTGGAATCCCCGTCTCTCTGTGTGTCGTGCCGGTCATTCGCGCCCGCGCCAGTGTTCTGTGTCAGCAACGGTCCAGTTCCCAAGGTGTCCTTGTTCTGGAAGTGAGCGCTGCTCGCACCAAATGTGTCTGAGCGGTCCGGTGCCCTGTTTGATGGCTTTTCCCAAATCTCTGGCATTTGTTTTGCCGAGACCTTTGATAAAGAATGGCCCAAATTTTGAACAGCGGGTTTTCACGGCGCCTTGTTTGCGAGGGATACCGTCTGATTCATGAGCAATTTTTAGTCTATCATTGTCTATTACCTGAATTTGATTTGGGATTTTTTGCCAGCATGGTTTCTAAAGAAAACAAAGGCTGTTTGGGGGCTGTCTTCAACGATGTGTCTGTAAGAGGGTCTCATATTGGGTTTATTGAGAAATGGAAAATGTTCGGCTGGATGCATGGACAGACCTTCATGTCCTCGTGACGGTTCGTAGTACTAGTCTTCAGAATTGTTTTAGAGGCATCTGATCTGATCGGGTTCATAGATGACATTGCTTCTTGATTCCTCTGATTTTTTGTTAGACTGTCTGTAATTTTTGCGATGATATCGTATTTGGGTCAGCCACTTCTTTCCCTGAATCTTTACTAGTCAGTTTGTTGTCATTTGTCAAAGAGTACCCATTGGTGGGGATGAAAATGTGACTCAAAGCAGTTAGGTAGGGAGAGATCACATTGTTGTCAAACGTTTGGATTGTGTTGGGTCAACGGACCGAAGCTGGACGCGGTGGAAACTGTTGCCATTTACCCCGTGATGTTGATCATGAAGATGAGAGGGCAAACTGTGCATCGAGGATTTGACCGCTACCGCCTGGAACACCTAAAAGTGTCAACTCCTCCGCCAAGTTCTCCATATCTTCCACGAGCTGATCGTCTATGGACGATTCATAGTTCACGATGTGTGTCATGAGGTCGGCGAGAGCATCAATCATACAAGGTAGATGGATTCAGGTTGGTATGACTCAACGGATCCCGAAAAACTGCCCAGCGATTCGTAGCTGGAGGGGACGTCGGGCTGAAGGCACTGTGGTGTGTTCTGAACGTGTCTGACAGCGCCATGTGCGGAGATAGCAGGAGCAGCAGCAGGCCCGTCATCTTCAGCACCAAAGGGTCGTCTGATGCAGACCACACTCGTGTCGTGATGGAGTCTGGCGGGTTCCATAGGGACGTCACTCACTTGTTGAATACCCAACCTGTTTTTGAAAAGCGCGAATAAATCACGGATGTGCACACGGCGGCATGTTGGAATATGTGACAAACATCAACAAATCGAGAATGAAATGACGTATTCGTGTCACAGAACATTTTGACATATAGTGTGCGTTTGTGGATAATTTGTCTTTTCAAAAGGAGACATTGATAATCCAATAATAAAGAAGGCGTTTTGATCTCACTAGCGTAAAACAGTGAACTTTGAAATGATGTTGTCAATGGCAAGTTACCAGAATGGACCGATGAGGATATCATCACCGGTGAGTAAAAAGCAGACATAAAAACACATATTCGACGTGAATCATATATTGACATATCTGGACTCTCAGTAGTTTCATATAGTAACAAGCTTAATGTAGAGTTCATAGCTTTAAAACTTTAGATTTTTTTTAAAGACTTTAATTCTATCTATGAAATTACTCTGGTCCCTACTTTGCTTTTTTAATGGAATCAGTGGTAAGCTATTCAGAAATACGCAGGTATGTATGAAAACAAAAAGTGAAATAAGCTGTGAAACCAAAATTTATGATGGCCATCAGACTCTCAATAGGAGAGAATCAGGGAGACGCGTGCACCCTGCTCTGTTTGTATCTTTTCATTACGGGTCAGCGACCAACAGCAAGAAAAAGTGCGATGCTATCTCACACATTGCATTTGACGTGGTCTATTTACTGTTAGCTCTGATGGTATTGTTTCATTGCCAGAGACAGTTGTTTAGGTTGCAGACAGAGCTAATCAATTGCATAGTGCTGCTTCTCCACTCCACTCAAGGAGTAACATTTAAAATGAAAAAAAAAAGATGATTGTATATCGGGGGGGGGG
>JADBJO010000160.1:618898-621398 GCA_016801955.1 Conus betulinus
AAGACTGCTCTGCCAGCTGAACTGGGACCCTAAGTGTGGACAAAGGAGTTCTTGAGCAGCATCTGAGAAAAACATACTCTGACTCACAGAGCAAAGCACCACTCGACATTCAAGGTCTGGTGTGGCCAACCAACCCTGAGGAACAGTTCAATGACAAGCCTCCAACGTTGGCGGAAATCAAGAAGTGGTCGACAAAGCCAGAGCCAAATCATCACCAGGGCCAAACGGAATACCTTACCAGCTGTACAAGAAATGTCCCAAGGTGCTGGAGTGGCTCCACAGGCTGCTGCGATCAGCTTGGAGAAATCAGAAGATCAGCGGCCAGTGGATGACGGCAGATGGTGTGTACATCCCCAAAGAGCAAAACTCAAGTGACATCAGCCAGTTCAGGCCAATATCACTACTGAACGTCGAAGGGAAAATCTTCTTCTCTGTCATGGCAGCAAGGCTGACCAAGTACCTCATGGAAAACAAGTACTTGGATGTGTCAGTCCAGAAAGGTGGCATTCCAGGCGTGGCTGGCTGTGTAGAACACGCCACAATGATCTGGGACGCAATCCAAAGAGCAAAAACAGAAAAGAGAGACCTGGACGTAGTGTGGCTCGACCTGGCAAACGCATATGGATCTGTACCCCCATGAGATGATACAGTTGGCTCTTAAGATGTACCATGTGCCAAAGAACATCCGCGACATGCTCAAGAAGTACTTCATGGCTTCTCTCAATGCGGTTCTCTACCAAGGAGTACACAACAGATTGGATCAACTTGGAAGTGGGCATTGCAATGGGCTGTGCATTTCCCCAATACTGTTCGTGTTGGCAATGGAAGTCATCTTGAAAGCAGCAACAAGCAACGCAAGACAAACAGACCTTGGCGATGGATACAAGATGCCCCCTCTCAAGGCCTTCATGGATGACACTACAGTGATTTCATCCAGAGAAGACGAGACACGTCACGTGCTGGAGAGGCTGGACGACATAGTTGCCTCATCCAATGAAGTTTCAAGCCAAAGAAATCACGGAGTCTCTCACTGAGGAAAGGAAAAGTGGCCGAATCTGTGGTCTTCAGTTTGCCAACCAGACCATTCCAACAGTAACAGAAGAGCCAGTCAAGAGCCTTGGAAGATGGTATGATGATACGCTGAAAGACACAAAGAGCAAAAGAAACCAAACAGATGTCGGAAGAAGGCTTGGAGACCATTGACCAGTGTGGGCTCCCTGGCAAATACAAGGTCTGGTGTCTGCAGTTCATGCTGATACCAAAGCTCCTATGGCCTCTGATGATATACGACATCTGCACCAGCATAGTGGAGGCAATGGAATCCAAAATCAACAAGTTCACAAGGAAATGGCTTGGT
The DNA here is from genome assembly GCA_016801955.1 of Conus betulinus. Taxonomy (NCBI): domain Eukaryota; kingdom Metazoa; phylum Mollusca; class Gastropoda; order Neogastropoda; family Conidae; genus Conus; species Conus betulinus. The sequence continues at coordinate 620,256 of JADBJO010000160.1, forward strand.
GTCCCACCCTGTCTGACTGACATAGCGCTATACTGTCGCCAAGCAAAGCTGAAACTACCACTGAAATCCATCCTGGAGGAATATAAAGCAGGAAGATCAGACTTCAAAGCATGCTGGAGGACTCAGGAGACAAGGTGGTTGAAGCATCAAAGCCCCAGCTGAAGACAGGCAGAAAATGGAAAGTTCAAGAGGCGATGGATTCTGCAAAAGAAAGTCTCAAGATCAGAGAAATAACAGGACACACACAGACCAACAGACAAGGACTGGGGGTGACCAAAACTGAATGGTGGTCAAAGGCCAAAGGAAAAGCCAAAAGAGACATGATGATTTCAGGAGATGAGAAAAGAAGAAGACCAAAAGACTCCAAAAAGCAGTCCAGCAGAGCCAGCAAGGGCAATGGACAACGTGGGAGAATGCACTCCAAAGAAGTCTCACTTGGAATGACATTTGGCACATGGCCCCTCTCAGGATCAGCTTCATTCTCAGATCTGCATATGACCTTCTGCCTTCAAATGCAAACCTGGTGAAGTGGGGAAAAACAGACGATCCTTCATGCCCCCTTTGCCATGAAAAACAAACAGTGGAGCATGTCCTAAGCTCATGTAAAGTAGCCCTGGCTCAAGGAAGGTACACATGGAGGCACAACCAAGTGCTCAAAGAGATTGTACAAGTAGTCTGGGCTAGTACCAACACCACAAAAGGGAAAATCAGGACTCCAAAAGCACCCGCAACATTCTTCACGGCAGGAGGCAGCGAATCATGGCCAAGAACAACAGTGCCACTCGGAACATGCAGGCAGAGTCTGCTGGACGGGGCAGATGACTGGGAGTGCACAGCAGACCTCCCAGAATGGAATAGTCACCCAGAGATTATCAGCAAGAGTGGCATGAGACCAGACATAGTATTACACTCTCAGTCAACCAAGCAGCAGCTGATCATGATCGAGCTCACGGTGCCATATGAGAACAGAATGGAGGCAGCTCAGATCTACAAGACTGAAAAGTATGCTGATCTGGCAAACAGCCTGAGGAGAGAAGGCTATCAGGTCAAAGTCCTCACTGCAGAAATTGGAGCTAGGGGGTTTGTGGGAACGTCTGCATACAGCCTCATGAAACAGCTCTCAGTTGCAGGGAGGGAAAAAAC
>JADBJO010000160.1:626398-636398 GCA_016801955.1 Conus betulinus
TACACACTCTGCTCACGATCGTCATGCATCATCTCTCTCTCTCTCTCTCCTCTCTCTCTCTCTCTCTCTCTCTCTCTCTCTCTCTCTCTCTCTCTCTGTGTGTGTGTGTGTGTGTGTGTGTGTGTGTGTGTGTGTGTGTGTGTCCGTGAATAAGATTGTGTGTTTGCATGGGCACAGTCTTGTGTGTGTATGTGTGTGTGTATGTGTGCGTGAGTGTGTGCGTGCGTGCGTGTGTTCGTGTATGTGTGTGTATGTGCACGTGTGCGTGCGTGCCTGATGCGTGCGCGCGTGAGTGCGTGCGTCCGTTCGTGTCTCTGTGCGTATGTGTTTGTGTATATTTGAATGTATGTGGGGAAGAAGGGAGAGAGAAGGAAGAGAGGTAGGGAGGGACAGACAGAGAAAGACAGACAGACAGAAAAAACTGACAGACAGACAGAAAGACTGACAGACAGACAAGATATAGACAGACGGTCAAACAGGCTTGTGTATGCATGTCCACACTGTATGAATGTTGCACACATTGACATGTAAAATTAGATTTTAATTAAACAAATTGATTAAATTGATTAGATTAGTTTACATTTATGTTTAACGTCACATCCACCGAAAGCAATATCGCAGACGCAGATAACTACTCCAGTGGAGTAGGGAGGGAAACTATTCAACACTACACCCATATCACCAGAACGACAAATATTGAGACGGATAGGGAAACCATCACCACCTCGGTCATTGATCACTTTACGAATCTTCATTTTCTGAAGTGTGTGTGTGTGTGTGTGTGTGTGTGTGTGTGTGTGTGTGTGTGTGTGTGTGTGCGCGCGCGCGCGCGCGCGCGCTCGCGTGCGTGCATTCTTGCGCCAGTGCCAGCGCATGCACTAACGAAAAATACGTGTATCATTGTTCAAAAAAGAAAAAAGAAAGAAAAAGAGTTTTGAAACACAGGCAAATAGATATCTTCAATTAACGTGGTTGGTTGTCGTCGTCATTTTCACAATGTACTATTTCCATCATTTCCACGTTACTTACAAACTATAATACTTCAAACAAACCAAAAAGTACCAACTATGATATGCCAACAAACACAAAAAAGTACCGGGGTGATTGGTAACAGGGTGTGGGGGACAAGAGTGGAGATTCCAACAAAGGAGTTATTTTTGATGCTGAGCACGTCATGTAAAAATGGTTCCGTTCATCAACTGTCAGACGGTAATTAACGCACGCACGCAAGTTCCTTAGCTTTCGCCTGGCAGTCTGTGTTGGCCAAAAAGGAATCGCATAGAACGGTTGTTTGCGAGAACAGAAGAAAAAAAAAAGGGGAGGAGAGAGGGGGTCAAGGGTGGTGGGGGTATTACGATGGTGATGGCGGGTGGCTGATTGGCTCAGTTGGTGAAGAACCTACTCCGTTGTCAGGTGTTACGAGTTCAAATCTACGAGCGCGCAACAGATCAAAGATCATACTCGCTTTTTTTTTCGAACGTGTTGCTGTTGCATTACTTTCAGCTGACGCCCATGAAAAAAGGGAAAATATTGGTTTTTTAAAAGTACACCCGAAGGTGCGAGTGGGACCCAGAGAACCACTGTCCTCAACTGCCGACCCGACCAGCTGGAAGTAATCCTGCACCATCGTTGGAAGCCTGCGCTGTGTTCACATAGGGCGCAGGCACGTACAGGGCATTCCAATAAGATGTCAAGGGACATAACTGCTCCCTGGCAAATGCCATTGTGTAACGGCCACTGGACGCAACATGACAAAACCTCTACGGGAGCGTTGCCATGGATGCACCATCCCCTACTTCATGACTGCAAAGCACACCGGCAATAAACGCCACTGTTAAACAACTGCCGTGTGCGTCCAGCAGCCTCAGTCGCTGCCGTTCCGCTGATAGGTACAGACAACACACACTGCAGACACGGCCGCAAGCTTTCGCTCTGAGGTCTTACGTGTCCTCTGAAGGGGATCCCAGGTCACAGTCTTTCCTGCTCACAGCAGACCTTTCACTGCGGTTAGTGGGTCTTCCCTCAATGAATCTTCCCCAGAATCTGCCAAAAGGCAGACAAGAAAAAGATACACCTGACGATGCGTGTGCGATCCAGAGAAGCACTGTCTTCAGTTGCCGAACCATTCAGCTGGGAGCAATTCTACGCCATCCTTTGAACTCTGCGCTTTGTCCACACAGGGTGCAGGCGCGTGAAAGGGATTCCACTATGACGTCAAGGGACATAATTGCTCCCCGGCAGATGTCCTGGCCGGCCACTTGACTCGACATTCATGACGTCTATGCACTTAAGTGATTTGGACAGCTAACAAAAAAGAAAACAAGTAGATTTTGAATGAAAGGAATAGACTGCACTGGACGCTGATAAATGACAAAGTAAATACTTGTATCGCGGCAGAACTAGAAAGAATATGATGATGATAATGTGCCACTGAAATTTGGCCTGATGATTGCGTAAGACGGACACTCAAAAAGTGATGACTAGTCTGTGAATCTCTGACTGCAAGGACACTTGACTTTCTGACAGAATGCAGTTTTTAAAACGCCAAATTTCAACCATGAGATAATGATGTTATATTTCTGCAAACTCCTAGGGACACTTTACCTTGAAATTTAAAAAAAAAATTTCAGAAAAATTAATCCGTAGGATAGTGATGTCATATGTCTGCAAATTTCTAAAGACACTTTTTTTTTCTGGGGGAAAAAAGTATTCACGTTAAGCAGCAATGTCATTTTCTGAAAGCTACGACCTTGCTCAACAGTCCTTCGAGAACCGACGCTCATCCATTTGTGAGAGTTTACATGTGTTTTGTAGTTAACATTCCGGCCTCCATTCTGGCCCTGCAGTTGACTGCGCAATTCTCTTGATTGCTCGCTGTTCTGGTGCATCAGTATGGTGTTGGACAGGCCTTGCACTCTCCCACTACTCATCACTTGCTCTCGCCCTTCCCCTCTCTTCACTATTCACTGACGATTGTTATATTTGTCTGCCGGCGTGCCTGCGGTGGATATGGATGATGAGAACATGAAGAAACATGTCATTGACAAAACATGGGACTGTTGGTGGTGTGAGTGAAGAATAAGTACACATACACGCGTGCGCGCGCGCGTGCGTGTGTGTATGTCTGTGTGCGTGCGCGCGCGCGCGCGCGCGCGCGTGTGTGTGTGTGTGTGTGTGTGTGTGTGTGTGTGTGTGTCCGCGCGCTGTGTGTGCATGTGTGTGCATGTGCATGTGTGTGTGTGTGCGTGTGTGTGTGTGTGTGTGTGTGTGTGTGTGTGTGTGTGTGTGTGTGTGTACATGTGTGAGTATGTGTGTGTGTGTGGTGTGTGTGTGTGTGTGTGTGTGTGTGTGTGTGGCGGGGGTGGGAGGGTGAGGGGATGGAGGGTTGGTATGTAATTCTTAGTCGTCTGTTCTTTGCTGTCTTCTCAGTGTCACTTGAGTCTGTTCCATTTTAAAATAGTATTAACAGTTCAAATTATCCTGCTGCTGCTGCTGCTGCTGCACTTAATACCACTGCTACCGTTGCTACTGCTATTGTTACTACTACTGCTACTTCTGCTCCTACTAGTTCTGCCTCTGTTGCTGCTACCACTACTACCACTACTACTACTACTACTATTACTACTACTACCACCACCACCACCACCACTGCTACTTCTACTGCGACCATTACTTCTACTACTGCCTCTGCTGCTACTTCTGCTTCTACTACAAATACAAATGCTACTACTGCTGCTGATGCTGTTGCTGCTACTACTACCACTACCACTACTACTACTACACTACTACAACTACTACTACTACTACTATCGCTGCTGCTGCTGCTGCTGCTGCTACAAACACCACTATTGGTGCTGCTGCTGCTTCTGCCACTGCTGCCTCTGCAGTTTTTATTACCACTTCAACTACCTCTTCTACTGTTGTTGCTGTTATTACTACTTCTGCTGCTGCTGCTGCTGCTCCTACTACTTCTATTAATATGATTACTGCTATTGCTACCGCAGCTGTTGTTGTTACTACTGCTGCTGCTGCTGCTGCTACTACTACTACTACTACTACTACTACTTCTACGTCTGCGGCTATTACTACTACTATTACTACTGCCGTTACTACTACGACTACTACTATTGCTACTGCTGCTACTACTATACGACGACTACTACTACCACCACCACCACCACCACCACTTCTACAAGTACTACTACTACAACACTACTACTACTACTGCTACTGCTGCTGCTGCTGCTACTACTACTACTACTACTACTGCTACTGCTACTACTGCTGCTCTGCTGCTGCTACTACTTCTTCTACTACTGCTGCTGCTGCTGCTACTACTACTACTACTGCTGCTGCTGCTGGTACTAATACTACTTCTACTATTGTTACTGCTGCTGCTGCTGCTGCTACTACTGCTACTTCTATTATTACTGTGGCTCCTGCGGCAGCTAGTGATAGCAGTCATCATCATCATCATCATCATCATCATCATCATAACTATAATTCTTCATTATCATGACACCAGTAGCTGGCTGTATAAAGCACAAAAGCGGATGGAACAATCTGACCACAAAAAAAAGACACCAAAAGTTTGTGAAATCCAACCTGGTCGGCTGCTTAGATACTTTCATCACCTCCACGATCATCATTCACATGGTCATTCGCTTTTCTTCTGTTTTTATGCTACAGATCCTCTTCGGTGAAGCTTTCCACAATCATAGGCAGGAGACCGAGAGGGACGGGGAGGAGGCGGGGGGACGGGAAGAGGGGGGGGGGGGGGGGGGAGCGAGACAGACAGACAGACAGACAGAGAGAGAGAGAGAGAGAGAGGAGAGAGAGAGAGAGAGAACGAAAGAGAGAACAAACGAATCTTATTTGAAGAGGGTAATAAAAGAAGCGTAAGTACTTTTTACATCCATCCCTCAGGAGAGAGAGAGAGAGAGAGAGAGAGAGAGAGAGGAGAGAGAGAGGAGAGAGAGAGAGAGAGAGAGATTGGCAGTGCAAAAGTATGTCCGTAAGAGGGCCCCTGGCAATCATCTAACTCCAACAGAAAAAAGACTTGCACAAAATGAACTTATAAACAACTATTTTTTAATGCCTTTCAGACACAACACAAATTTAAGTCTATACCTTTTTAGCGGATCTCGCCCATCTCCCTCCACCCTCCCCATCCCCCACCAATCCTCCCTTCCCCAGTCCCGCCCGCTCCATCCCCACTCGCATCCCCCCCCCAACAACCCGTTTCCCTTAAATGAAGAAAATAAAAAGGTCAGCGTGGCCATATCAGTTTCTTTCCAACAATTCTAATCAGCCTATCAACACCAAAGGGAAATAACCAGAACTGTGACAAAAGATAGGCTAACACAAGCTGAAAATACATGAATTTTAAAACGTTAGCTTTGTCCGTTTGAAGTTCTGATGTTGTGAATAACAGGTATGTATGCCACTTCTGTTCCTGCTTTCAATTATGAAAGTACGCCGTTCCGCTAGACATTGTGTGAGGACACGACACGGAACGAATGCAGTGTGAGAGAAACTGCACTATGCAGATCAGTGGATCAATTGTCTGTTGAAAATCCATCCGTTTCACCAATGATTAACTATCAGGTTTGCCTTTCGTTTTTTTTTCTGAACACTTAAATCATTGTCTTTAATGAACTTGGGATTTGAAATCGTAATACACTTACTATTCAACTTGATGTGAAGTTATTATACGAATCCAGATCTCTTATGATAGCACTGAGCTTTTTTAAAGAAAGAAATTGAAAAATACACACAGACAGACGGACTCGTGTCACACACACCAGATACATGTATACATACACACATGTATATATGCAAGCATAAAGTCATACATGCTTACACACATCCTTCTGTGTTCTATTCTACAAAATCCACCTCACGATATTGAATGCACTAAATACAATAGATTGGCTCCTGATGAGGACATTTCTTATAGCACTTTTCCTAATAATGTATGTGACTGCATCTGCACAAAAAAATAAGACAGTTAACCTCTTTCTCTCTCACGCACATATTTATTTATTTATACATATGTATGTATGTATGTATGTATATAATGCTGAACGTTTAAGTAGTGGGGGAAAAAACAAGTACAACACAATTCTTCTGTCATTATAGTAATGATTTGGCAAAGATTCGAATTTATCGAGGAAAAAAATGAAAAAAACAGGGGGAACATATTTTAAAATATGAGAAACCCTTCACTAGCTGCCTGAGGGAACGATCGTAATCGCTCCCAAACGCAGATCTATTTGCATTGCTTGCTCCTGGGCCTTTTGCATTGCCTGCTCCTGGGCCTTTTGCATTGCCTGCTCCTAGGCCTTTCGTCTGCTGGATCGAACTCAACAGGGAAACACGACTGATCGTGTTTGTGCTCTTGGTGTCAAATAAGAGACACACCACAGTCCATAATTCTGTGGTGTTCTCACCACCAAGGGTTAAAAATGAATCCAACAGCACCCCCAAAGCAGCCAGCGAAGGGTAGTAAATGGAACAAAACGAAAGTGAAGAGAGGTAAAAAGTTGCTGAAAAACTGAAAGCATTATGCAAACAGTATAAAATGTAGGGGAAATTCTTTGAGCCTATGCTTGAGGATCCAGATAAAAACACACAGACTCGCACAGTCGTTCCCAATGATTATTTCGGACTGTAACAGGTCTTTCTCAGGGGACTTTAATGATATATATATATATATATATATATATATATATATATCGACGAACGAGCGCGCGCTCGAACACAACATAACACATGAGTACAGTCCATTCGCACATGAGCAAAGAACATATACCCCAAATCGATCTCTCAAAACGATCCAACACCATGGTACGGCGCTGCAATGCTTATGACAATAAGGACCAACCCCCCCCCCCCCTACCCTCCTACCCCCCTCCCCCCCCCCCCCCCCCCCCCCCCCCCCCCCCACACACACACACCAACGGAAAATCCACATAAAAAGTTCCTCGCCTGCATGATTGAACGTGAATGGGTTTACGGCTATGTCACCGCCTATTGCACGTGATTCGAAGTTCAGAAATTCAAGCTTTTTACACAGACTTTCCATTTCCCGACAGACTTATCAATATTCCAGTCTCACTCAAGCCGCACAAAATCTTGCAAAAGTCTCGTCAAATCTCGCCAGACGTGAACTTCAGCCACATTGTCACAGCCAAGCTGAAAATGAAAAATAGATGTGTGGAGCAGGTTGCAGCATACCCCCTGGGACACTTTGCCAGAGATCGTGAATGTCTGATCTGGCTGACGCCTTGAATGGAACTTGTCACACGGATGGCCGGCTCCTTGCGATTTAGGAACGAGTACGAGAAATGTCCCCACCACGCAACTATTCCTTTCTTCGACATTCTTCGTAAAGATTATCAAACGTGTCCACACGGGAAACTTACTACCAGACACGAGTCGGACCAGTTAAGTGGAAGGGTCAGCTGCCTGGGATTATACGCATTGCATCAATTTCCTGCTGCAGCAAAAGTTGCGTTAATGGAATTTCTGCTAGTCGACAGACGAGCAGGCAGGTAATTTTATTGCCAGACTGTCTTAAAACAAACCCTCTTCACCTGTCAACAGCAGTTCTTTCTTCCCCTTCCCTTGCCCATCAAATTGATTCAGCGACAGTGTGTGCACGCGCATGCTGTTGTATCCGTTGTTGTGCGACAGTGTGTGTGTGTGTGTGTGTGTGTGTGTGTGTGTGTGTGTGTGTGTGTGTGTGTGTGTTTTACGTACGTGGGTGGGTGTCAATGTGCACCCTTGTTTGTAGATGCATGGTACTTATTGCAATATTCATCTTATTGGTTTCATTTATGTTTTCTTTAACCTTTTATGTATTTGTGAGCGCTTGGGGCTTATGATGTAAGATTAAGCACCGCAAATAATCATTATCATTATTCTCATTATGACTACTGCTATGTCCTCGTGTCAGGTTGGAGGCCTGCCTTTGAGGCTTCCAGTCGCCCGCAGATGTTGCCGCGGAAGGAGGTCGGTGAGTTGGGGCAGTGGAATCCAGAGAAGTACTGTCTTCAACTACCGAACCAGCCAGCCAGGAGCAATCCTGCACCACCCTTGGAAGTCTGCGCTGTGTTCACAGGACGTTCCATTATGACGTTAAGGGACATATCTATTCCCTGGCATACGCCATTGTGTGACCATCGGACGCAACACAACAGAACCTCTATGGGAGCGCCCTCATGGGTATACAGCCCAGTACTTATGACTGCACAGCCCACTGGACAAAGACTGTTCACTACATGCTATGTTCGTCTACCGCATCACTTAAGATTTCTTTTAATAAAAAAAAACAACTATCAGAATCATATTATTAATTTCTGTTTGTCTGTGTGTTCTGTATGACAATGTTCAAAATTAAAAGGATAGGCTAGTCTTTCACACGCTTGAATATATGTTAGAGCATTTTGTTTGCAGTTGGCATTGTATGTATGTATCAGTAGGCGTGTGCCCTCGCGGAATGTCCTTCTTTAGTAGTTTCAATCAAAAATTCAAAGTTTGAAGTTTGTTTCTTTCTTTGTTCAATGCATATTTTGCCTGCCGTTGTGCTAGGTGAATGGATACGACGAGCAGTTTTATTCCTTCAAATGTTTCACCATTGGAGAAGAAACTGTCTCTTCATTGTTTACTATTTATTATCATTCATCCCTGCATCATTTAAGATTTCTTTAGATACAAACTATCTGCTGAGGTTTACGCAATTGTTTTCGGAACATCTGTGTTCCTCATGACAGTGTTCCAGATCAGGAACTAGTCGAAGGAAAATGTTGGTTTGTTTCATTTACATGTCCTGTGCTGCTGTTGTTGAATGCGTGTGTCAGCTTGGATGTGTGGCTTGCTTCGACTTTCCTTTTCAGCTAAGCTTTTTTGTGTGCTACGCACCTCCTCGATCAGCATTTTGCGTTTAGGAGTTTTCATTTTCATGGTGGAACTAGGAGACTCAGCCATCTTGATTAGAAAATGGATCTTACAGAGTGAAAAGAAAAACTACAAAGTGAAGCAAAACTGAAAGGCAGAAAAACCAAAACCTAACTTTTTGGCTTCCGGATCACCAGCTTTTTCTTGGTATGCAACCAACCCAAAAAACGACTTAAAATGGTGCCAAGCCCTCAAAATGCGCCCCCCTCCGCCCCCCCCCCCCCCCCCCCCCCCCCCCCCCTCCCCCCTCCCACACACACACACACCTCTACTAGGCCACTTATTCTAACTTAAATCGAAAATTCTTTTATCAAAATGACAACCTTGAAGTGATGGTGTCAGCAGAGCTATCTGAATCAGGAGGATGACTGCTCAGTGAGTCCCACACCTGGGTCTGAATCAGGAGGATGGCTGCTCAGTGAGTCCCACACCTGGGTCTGAATCAGGAGGATGACTGCTCAGTCAGTCCCACACCTGGGTCTGAATCAGGAGGATGATGCTGCTCAGTCAGTCCCACACCTGGGGTCTGAATCAGGAGGATGACTGCTCAGTGAGTCCCACACCTGGGTCTGAATCAGGAGGATGACTGCTCTATATGTCCTGTAGCTGGGATCTAAATCAGGTTTCCCACTCAGAAAGTCCTGTACCTGTGATCTGAATCAGGATATTGACTGTTCAGTAAATCCCACACGTGGGATCTGAATCAGGTGGTTGACAATGCAGGAAGTAACACACGTGGAATCTGAATCAGGTGGTTGACAATGCAGAAAGTAACGCACGTGGAATCTAAATCAGGTGGTTGACAACGTAGGAAGTAACACACGTGGAATCTGAATCAGGTGGTTGACCGCGTAGGAAGACCCACATCTAGGATTTGAATAATGACTGTTCAGGAAGTTCTACACCTGTGATCTGAATTCGGCGGTAGAGTGCCCAGGAAATGCTACACCTGTGATCTGAATTCGGAGGTAGACTGCCCAAGAAATTCTACACCTGGATCTGAATCATGTGTTTAACTGCTCCGGAAGTCCCACACCTG
>JADBJO010000160.1:641398-646398 GCA_016801955.1 Conus betulinus
GGATCGAAGTATCTATTATGTTTGTATATATGAATAAATCTAACAAGCCGTACCTCTTTCCCATTAGGAATCCACAAAATCTTATTTAGTAAATGTATAAACATGTCGAAAAGTGTCAAATCTAGCGATTCAAAAGGAAGTGGAATATAATTTTCCCTGGATCTGTCTTTTGATCTGGAAACCCGCAAAAGTTGTGATGTGTGTCTTTGGGGACCCAACCTCTCTTTCCATCAATTTTCATTTGAGTTGATCAGAGTCTGTTTTTTGTTTGTTTGTTTGTTTGTTTTTGTTTTGTTTGTTTGTTTCGTTCTTTCTTTCTTCTTTCCTTCCCTGTTTTTGTTCTTTTTTTTACGCAAATTTGCAGATAGACTGACAAACTAAGAGACGTGGAGAAACAATCTCTTTTTTTTCTGCAGAAGTCAATTAAATGTCATAGGAGATTTCCCACAAGAGTTTGACAGATGATCACAGCAAGGGATGCTACAAGACTGCTGAGATTGGTACCAGGCTCTTTGAACTTCACCATATCTTGAAGATAAATCTGTCCCCCTCCTCCCCCCCCCCCCCCCCTCTCTCTCTCTCTCCTCCTTTCTCTCTCTCTCTCTTCGTCTCTCTCTCTCTCTCTCTCTCTCTCTCTCTCTCTCTCTCTCTCTCTCTTATGTTTACAATCTCGACAGATACCATGCCATGTTATATCACCTTTTTACAAGACTGAACAGCTCCTCTGGCTCGAGGAAATTCCTTCCCCCCCTACCCACGCATTGATCAATACAAAACAAGCCTGGCTTACTCTGGTCCATATTATCTGCAACTCACTTCCACCGAGTCTACAAAATACGAATACGTTAAATATTTCCTAGAAACATTTACATAAACATTTTATGTCTCAATAATAAGATCATTTGACTAAAATCATCAACGCCCCCGCAAAGTCCTCTGTAAACCATACTTTGAATACACCCTCTAAATCTGTAACCTACTCCATTAATTATCGCTCAACCCCAATCCCACTCGTGTCTACCATCCCTCTTCTCTCTCCCCCATACCTACCGTTCTTTGTACCTACCATTTTTTTTTTTCTCTCCCCCACACCTCCCTCTTTCTCTCTGTGCTTTTGTTTGTTTGTTTTCTTTCCTTCTGTTTGACTACCCACCATGTCATTATTACTTTTATGAATAATCTGTTTGTCATCGTGGTATTACATTACAGTGTTGCTATGTTGAATTGTCATATGAATTGTATGTGTTGAAATAATGTATGCATGGAACGACAGATTGTAAGACTAGGATTTAGCCTAAAATCTTTATCCTTTCGCATTAAAGATCAAACAATCAATTGCTCTCTCTCTCTCTCTCTCCTCTCTCTCCTCTCTCTCTCTCTCACTCTCTCTCTCTCTCTCTCTCCGTCTGTCTCTCTCTCCTCTCTGTGTGTGTGTGTGTGTGTGTGTGTGTGTGTGTGTGTGTGTGTGTGTGCGTGCGTGCGTGCGTGCGTGCATGCGTGCGCGCGCGTGTATTGTGGTGTGTGTGTGTGTGTGTGTGTGTGTGTGTGTGTGTGTGTGTGTGTGTGTGTGTGTTGAAAAAAACGAAAGTATTTGGGCAATCAAACTGCAGACTAAACTAATGCCAGTCATATTTTTAGATACTAGCATTTAGATGTAATTCATAAACGATAATGTTTTACACAACAAGACAGGCTGGGTTTTTCTTTCTTTTATTTCAATGGACATGTGCTAGATTTGTAAAAATGAACTGACTTCGTAGGGTGATGGTCATACTAGAAAGGATGTCGTCTCCGGCATTTTCTGACTCGCCTTGCTTTTCACTAATGAATCAGTCCGCTTGGTTCTATCGAGGCCGCATTATGTGCAAACGCAAAGAAAATCTAATTCAGTATACTTATAGGTGTAAAGCACGGCACTGGAAATTTAATTTCAGGTCGAAAATATTTCCTTAGTTTGCACTGCCCATACTTTATTGCGATAAGACTGACATCATCTGGCTCCGTACCAATCAAAACACGTGTCTGTCGAACTTGCTTCACGTGAGGTCATACCACGCTGGCGCAGTAGACATTTAAAAGTTTGTGAATTAGCGGATAGGGACAGATATAGTTTGAGACCGGCCTGTTAATAATTCGAAGCAGTGGGATCAACGTCAGTTGCTGGACAACAGAGTGATGTCGATGTGGTTGAAGAGGATGGGTTTTGCTGTCTCTCTTTCCTCTCTCTCGCTCTCTCCCTCCTGCCTCTCTCTCTCTCCCCCCTCTCTCTCTCTCTCTCTGAATAAAGATCTGAATCTGAATGTGTGTGTGTGTGGTGTGGTGTGGGGGGGGGGGGGGGGGGGGTGGGGGGGGGGGGGGGGGGGGGGGGGGGGGGAGGGGGGAGGGGGGGGGGTGGGGGGGTGGGGGGGGGGGGGGGGTAGGGGGGCGGGGTGCGTGTGTGGGGGGGGGGGGGGGGGGGGGGGGGGGGGGGGGGGGGGGGTGTGGCGTGTATGATGCTGTTGTGTGTGTGTGTGTGTGTGTGTGTGTGTGTGGTGTGTGTGTGTGTGTAAAAAGCAAGTATGGAGACAATTAAACTGCAGATGGTGGAGAGAGAAATAGCACTGGAATAATTTCAAGTCACATTTGGGGGAATACTTGCATTTATGACATACTTTATAAACAATAATTCTTCTTGCTCGTTATGCTTTTCCTTCATCAAGTCAGACTGGAAATTCTTCTTTTTTAATGTAATAAGCGTTTACTACATTTGCACGAATTCAACTGGTTTGGTAGGATAATGATCAAAATGGAAGGTAAGCCACCTCGAGAATTTCTTTACTGTAACCAATGAGTCAGTTTTCTTGATCTGATTGAGGCCGCACTGTGTGGGAAGCGCAACTAAAAAATCTAATCCAGTATAACCTATGGGCATGAAGCAAAGTGCAGGAAACTTAATTTTATGTTGAGTATATTTCCATAGTTCGCTCTGTCCGATACTTTATTGCGAGTAGGACTGACGTCATCTGTCTCTGTACCAATCGAAACGTGTGTCTATCGGAGTCGCTTCCCGTGAGGTCACGCCACGCAGGCGCAGTAGACATTTATAAGTTCGTGAGCTAGCGGCAGGCTGGACGTGTATAGCTTGAGACCGGCCTGACAGCGATTGGAAGCAGTGGGCCAACGTCAGCTGCTGGACAACAGAGCGATGTCGATGTGGTTGAAGAGGATGGGTTTTTGCTCTTGTGAACTGTTGCTTTTTCTTGGACTGCCTATCAGGTAAAAACGATCTTTTCTGTCTGTCTCTCTCTCTCCTCTCTCCTCTCTCTCTCTCTCCACTCTCTCTCTCTCTCTCTCTCTCTCTCTCTCTCTCTCTCTGTCCGTCTGTGTGTGTGTGTGTGGGTGTGTATGTGAGAGAGAGAGAGAGAGAGAGAAGAGGAGAGAGTGTGTGTGTGTGTGTGTGTGTGTGTGTGTAGAAGAAAAAAACAACAAAATCATAGAGGCAATTAAACTGCAGGTGGTGGAGAGAAATGGCACCGGAATAAACGCAGGTCACATTTGGGTAACGCGTAGCATTCAGACATACTTTATAAAATGACCGCTTGCTTTTCATCAAGACAGACTGGGTTTTCTTTCTTTTATTGTAATTAACGTGTACTAAATTTACACGAATTCGGTTGGTTCGTAACATATTGTTCAAACTGGGAAGTATGTCGCCTCAGGCATGTCCCGACTCACCTCATTTTCAGTGAGTCGGTCTGCTTGGTTCAGTTTGAAGCCACAATGCGTGGAGAACCCCACTAAAATCTAATCCAGTACCTGCGGACATAACGCAGAGTTCTGTTGTCGATGTGTTGAGAGGATGGGCTTTTTGCTCTTGTGACCACGTGTTGGCTTTTTTCCCTTCTCTTTTTTTTTCTTTTTTTTTCTTGTACTTGCCTTAAGGTAAAAAGGTCGGCGTTGGGCGGGTGGGTGCCGGGTCATTTGGCGGTTGGTGGGTCCGCTGACCCCACTGCTGTCGGTGCCCGTCTGGTCTGTCTCTTCCTTCTGTTCTCTGTCTCTCTCGATCTCACCTCTATATAGTGGGTCTGTCTGTCCCTGTCTGTCGTCCCCTCTCATCGCTCTCTCTTCATCCCTGCATACTCCTCTCCCCTCTCACCTCCTCCTTCTCTGCCATCCCTCCTCTCCTACCCGCTCACGGTCCCATCTCCCTCTCGCTCTCTCTCTCCTCTCACCCCTCCTCCTCCCCCTCCCTCCAATCCACTCTCTCACTCTCATTCTGCTCGCCTCTCCCTCTCATCCTACCCTTATCATCTCTCCCTCCTCCTCTCCACATCAAATCCCCTCTCTGCTCTCGCACTCTCCTCTCTCCCCTCTCTCTCTCTCCCTCTCTCTCTCTCTCCGGCTCTCTTCCTCTGACTCGGGGGTGTGGGTGTGTGGGTGTGTGTGAACAAGAAAATTAGATCGATACAGTAGCTTAATAGAGAAGTAAATTGACCAGTTAGATAGATTGACAGACAGACAGAGACAAAAAAACATACAATATAAATTTTAAAATTCGGGGGGTCCTGTTCCTGTGCACGGTACACTGTCGCTGTCTCCCTCGGAGGAAAACATCCTGTCTCTCTCTGTCTCTCTCCTCTCTCTCACTGGCAACTATCAAACCCTCCCCTCCCTCCCCTCCTCCGCTTCCCTCTCTCGCCTCCTCCTCCTCGCCGCCTCCTCACCCTCTCCTCTCCTCCTCTCATCTCCCTCCGCTTTCTCCGCGCCCCCTCTCGTGTCCTCTCTCTGCTCTCCCCTTATCCGCATCCTCTGGGGGCTCTCTCTTCCCTCTCCCTCTCTCTCTCTGTCGTCCCTTCCCTTGTCTCTGTCGGTCTGGCTCCGCATCTCTCTCCGTCTCTTCTCTCTCGCCCTCTCTCATTCATCTCTCCCCTCTTTCCTCTGCCTCCCTCATCAAGCCTGATCTTTCCTCCATCCCTGTCTCGTCTCCTCTCTCTCTCTGTCACACACACACACACCCACAC
>JADBJO010000160.1:651398-653898 GCA_016801955.1 Conus betulinus
TGGATCATGTACCAGTAAGTACGACACTACCCATGATTTTAACCAACTGTGTAGCGTGTCGAACCATTGGTGCTGCAGTTCACTGTTGGCATTCAAGTAAGCTGGAACCCATTTACCCCCCGGCGGGCCGTGCATCCCGCAGCAGACCAGTGTCAGTATTCTTGCTGAGTCAGAGCCTGACTGCAGTAGGTAGTGAATACTCCCCTTGTGTCACTGTCTGCACGTGCAAAGCTATCAGGCTGCAGGTCCACTGTCTATACCCGACATGAATCTCGACCCTGCTTTTTACACCAGCCGGCTCTCTTTCCGGTCCACCAACACAACTTTCAGGATTTGGTGCCCGGCCATAGTTTTTCAGACAAATCTTTTGGACATCTCGGAAGCAAACCAGATTTGATCTGCACAAGTATGAACAACAGTTTTCTCTCAGATAACATCGTGGAAAATTGTAGAAGAAACAAGAAAGGGTGTTTCACCATCCAAGCCTGCCAAACTGATCAACCGAGAGTGTGTGTGGTTTTTTTCCCATGGTACCCTTGGTAGAGTGGATGTCTTAGTAAATACTGAAAGTCTTGGCACTCTGGCAATCGCAGAGTGGCAGCTTTCCAACGTACATCACGAGAGACCTATCTCGTTGCCAAACTTGGTACACTACAGCCCCAAGCATCAACATCCAACAGTAACACAAATAGACATACCCACCACTTCAACACCAGTCGGCATTGTCTTCCATCAGCACACACACACATACATACACACATACACACACACCACCACCATACCCCCCCCCCCCCCCCCCCCCCCCCAGACGTTGCCACCCACCCACCCACCCACCCACTTCATACAAACTTTATTTAGCCACCCTCCATTTTTTTTAATCTATGATGATCACTTGATTTATTTCTTCTTCTTCTTCTTATTATTATTATTATTATTTAATTATATATATAGTCATTTTTTCACCTATATCTGATTTCCTTAGCATTACCCACACATACAGCTACCCATCCATATATACTATCATCACCATCTGCACCCGTCAAGGTCGGTTTTTTGTGTGTTTTTTTTTCTCCCACTAAGCACTAGTATCAATCCACCATAATCACTACCGTCACTAATATATCATACTATTCTACAAAACAAGCTACAAACCCCATTAGTTCACACCCCCTCCCCCTTTTTTTTCTATTCTATCCCCCCCCCCTCCCCTCACTATTTCCTCTCCCATGATCCCCCTCCTGAGTGGGTGGCTCGTTTCCGCCCGGCCGGCGGCCATTTTGATCGTGAGGCGAAGAGGACAAGACAAGTGGTTTCTCGTTCTTCGTTTTCACTGTCCTTAACGTTCTTCGTTTTCGTCTGAAGAAGACCCGAGAGGTCGAAATGCATTGTGTCTTCTAGTCCTGTACTCTGTCTGTGTCCTTGGCGGTAGTTAACCCCCTCTCTCTCTAAATTTTGCTAGATAGATGATGTGTAGAGTATTTAAATGTTTGCGTTTCTTTGAAGCACGTGCTTCAGCTGGAAACAGTGTCGGTGGCATAGGTCAAAGCATGCGTGCACCTGTTTCCACTTCATTTCCTTTTCAGACTGGTGTCCAAGTGCTACCACGCAAGCGCTGTACATTCGTCCCGCGGACATGTGTGTGTACTTTGAGATGGACAGCCTAGCCTCCACTTTGGTGGAAGCGGACAATGCCTGCATCGGGAGAGGGATGAAACTCGCCTACAACATCTCTCCCCTCAGAATGAGCGCCCTTTCAGGTCGTCACCCAAAAGAACAAACGTGAGAATCGGTCCGTCCGATTCGTCTGATGATTTCTTTGTTTGGTTGGTGGGTGGTTGTTTGTTGTTGTTGTTTGTATTATTTTTATTTGATAGTTTTAGTTTCCTTTCAACCTGTAGGCATGATCTACATTCGATGAGAGTTTTTCTTGAAGTTAGGTTGGCTCATGCCTTGAAAATGGAATGACTTGTGGTTTCGTGTGCTTTTCGAGTTGTTCAGGTTTCTAGTTTGGGCAGTAATGTATGTACGTGTGTATGTGTGTATGTGTGTGTGTGTGTGTGTGTGTGTGTGTGTGTGTGTGTGTGCGTGCTTGCGTGCGTGCGTGCGTGCGTGCGTGTGTGTGTGTGTGTTTGATGTCATTGAAAATGTCTTAGGAGTAATTTCTGAAGACAGCTATGCTCCACTCGAAAAAGGTGGATGCAAAAATACAGACTATTGAGAAAGATCAGAAAAATAGTAAATTCTGTCCATCCGACATTCAAATCAAAATGATCAAAGAGAGAGAGAGGAGAGAGAGAGAGAGAGAGAGAGAGAGAGAGAGAGAGAGAGAGAGAGAGAGAGAGAGAGAGAGAGAAAACCATGAATGTGAAACGAACGATTCTGAAGAATGCGTCTTGATTTGGGTTCACTGGATGGTTAACAATGCCGCGCAATGGAGAGTCATGGATAGTCATCGGGCCTCCACACACTGGCAATAGGACAGAGCAGGCGGAATTCTTAA
>JADBJO010000160.1:661398-686398 GCA_016801955.1 Conus betulinus
AAAGTGAGTGGAAACTGAGATTTCTCGAGTGGGCCTTACGGAGGGTGGAATCTATGCGCGTGTGTGTGCGTGTGTGTGTGTGTGTGGTGTGTGTGTGTGCGTGTGTGTGTGTGTGTGTGTGTGTGTGTGTGTGTGTGCGTGCGTGTGTGTGTGTGTGTGTGGTGTGGTGTGTGTGTGTGTGAAAAAGAAGAAGAGAGAAGAAGAAGAGAGAGAGAGAGAGAGAGAGAGAGAGAGAGAGAGAGAGAGAGCCGACCACCAAGTGTGAAAGTGACGACGTCCTTAGCTTTACCTGTTTTAGCAGAAAAAAAAAAAAAAAGAAAATGGTAAATCCACCTTTTCTGCTGCGAACATGGAAAGAACAGCAAACTCTCATAATAATTAGTGTACCAGCAAGAGTTGTGCGACTTAAAAAAAAAAAATATATATATTACACACTCACTCGGAAACGCATTCAGTTACCTGGGCTACTGAGAACTGAATTGGAAGGGGAATATGGCTTTCATTTAGGGAGTGGGTGGCAGGCAAGTGGAGACGGAGAGGTGGGGGGAAAGAAGGGGGGTTTGCATCAGAACTTCTGCTAATCTCACGCATGGAAGAAACAAACTGGTAGCAGGAAATGACAGGCAGCCTAGGAACCCTGGCCACTGACAGGTCGCAGCGAATCGCGTGTCCTTTGCCCAGTGACTGTTCTGCAGCGAAAACTGTTACTTGCCAACAATAAATGAAATTTCAATGAAAGCGCTCAGCATGGAAACTGATACATGTTAAAACATTACAATTTCAATATGACTATAGTGTCAGGTCCGTCAGCATGGAAACTGATACATGTTTGAGCATCGCAATTTCAATACTGCTATAGTGTCAGGTTTGTTTCACAAGGAATAGGTTTGTTTCAAAACGAGGCGACTGCAGGTGGAAACTGAAACAAATTTAAAAGAAAAATTGTTATTATTCCATCGGACAAAAGGGACACAACAAAAATTACAAGACAAAACACAACGCGTTTCGACCTTTTTGGTCAGCTTCAGGCAAGATAAACAACCTTCAGGATAATGAAAACGAAGAATGAGCGATCACTTATCTTCTCAAATTAGGCGCAGAATGGAGGTTAAGAATAAATGTGAGAGCAGAAATTGAATATGTGTCTATGGCCGATGTTTAGTACTTCACACCTTATGCCAGCTCTAGAACTATTACTTGCTGTTGTGCTGTGATTAATAACATTCCGGACGTGTGGGTTCATTTCCTTTGGAGCATATTATATCAAGGCTGGACGGGCTGAAGAATGAAAGGGGGGGGGGGGGCTCTAGAGGTTCTCTTCTTGTGCGCGCGTGTGGTTTGTGTGTGTGTGTGTGTGTGTGTGTGTGTGTGAAAATAGACAAATTGCCTCTCGTGTTGTTTGCTTTTTTTTTTTTTTATTCCAAAGCACACATACACACACACACACACACACACAAGCGCGCACTCGCACACACTCACACGCAGACCCAGAGAGAGAGAGAGAGAGATAGGTTGTTAAGACAGTACACATGCAGATTCCCAACGATTAGTACAAGTCATCCTTTTCATCTTGATCACTATACAGCAAGATACATGGAAAAAGAACACCAGGTCATCATTAAAAAAAACCCAAAAAACTATACTTTATTATCCGAGGTGTATGGGAAAAAATGCTTTTCGGCAGATGATTCCACAAATGAGACCCATCTACACTCCTTGACCTTTTTTTTTTTTTTTTTTTTTTTTCCACAAAGGAAAATGAATGAAAGGCGACATGTATTGGGAGTTTAGAGTACAGGACCTCGCCCACACTTACCCACACACCGCATGCAACATTTACTGGAAGTTCAGATAGAATGCATAAGAACTCGCACCCGTTGATCACCACACTGAACACAGGCTAGGAATTGTGTTTCAGTGCACATACCGGGGAGCTGTGTTACAGTGTACAAGAACACATACGCTAATCCGAACACTGTGAACAACACACACTGGGAGTTGTGTACAGGAACTTGTATACTTCTTGGTTTTTTTTATTAAAATTTCATCACAGAGAGTAGCACACCTTACCATTGTCAACAAAATCATAGCATGCAAGGCTGAAAGTGTGGCACTCGGCAGCTCCTGGTTCATCACACCTTTGCTGCTGATCACGTCACACTGTGTCCAAGTCTGAAGCACACACGTGGAGGGTAAACTTTACGCAAGGACAAAGGACTTCGCACATCCAAAGGGCTGACCCCGACGCCGGAAAACAAACTGGAATACATGGATACCCAAAATGATAGCCAACTCAACCATTCTTTTCAAAGCGCAGACAGACTGTGCTACATGAAAGCAGAAGAACAACCTGCATCAGCAAGCAGGACGCTGGACAAAGTTGAATAGCGAGTAAATGAGACAAGACATTTATCCTGTTTCCTCTACTCTTTGCATACACACTAACCCAACCATTGTGAGCAACACACTGGGAATTGTGCTACCACACACAAGAGTTCACACACACACACTGATCTCCATACAGTAAGTTACACAATCACACACACACACACTCTGATCTCCATACAGTAAGCTACACAATCAGGGGAGGGGAAGGAGGCATGTTGCCGAATATAGGAGCCCACACAGTGTGCAAACATACTGTGACTTAAATTACAATGCATACTGGGACTCATATGTTCAGGTACTTGCACACACTAGTCCTACTCAGGAAATACCACACAGAATTGTGTTACTGTGTTCAAGAACTACCAATCCATCCACTCATGCATCACTAATTCTATATGAGGTGCGTTACAATTACCATATATATGACCCACACATTATCTAGTTTTCACAAGTATTTCAGACAGATAATTTCAGATAGATTTTTCCATTTTAACCAGTATAATATCCAAGCGGTTTTTTTTTGTTGTTGTTTGTTTTTTTTTTACTACCTTTCTCTTTTTAGAATGTGCTATTAGCAACTTAAAACATTTGGTGGTGGTGTTTTTTTTTTTTCCTTTTTCAAATACTAGAGTCATGCACATGATTTTTTCCCCCCAAACAATATGTAAATATATTCAAAGACCACATGTTATGATAATCTGATGAGAGAGACACCAACTGCCCTGATTAGTATTGCAGACCAGTGCAGAGAGATTGTGTGGTCAAATCCCATGTTAAACGTGTCATCTTGGGGGGGGGGGGGGGGGGCACACAGGCTCCTCCACAGCTGCAGAGTGTGCTGTAGATTCAATGGCAAGACTAAGCAACCTGGTGTAGTTTTACTGGCTTTATTCATGCTGTGTTATTAAAACTTCCTGACCATCTCTTGGACCAGGTTGATGCTAGGATATGATATTAAAGGTAGCACAGAGATACAAGTAGGAAAAGAATGTGCAATTTACAGAACTCTTGTGTAGACTCAGATTAGAGCAAAACGTCACACAATTATCTACATTATGGTTCTCGTTCACCATTGAGAAATGTTTTCGGTGACACCGCAGTAAGCAAACGTCTCCTTCAGTGGTGGGTTGCCTTATGAAATTTTTCTTTCTTTCTGTCTTTCTGCATACACATGCTGATACTCCTGTGGACACTGCCTGTATAGACAGACAGTGGAGTTTTGTGTGTATGACTTTTTTATCCCGCCATTAAGGCAGCCATACTCCATCTTTGGGGTGCCTGAAATAATAATGATAGCTCCCTGACATGTGCTGGAGCTAAGTCTGCAACAGAACAAGCTCACATTTATTAGCTGTATTTGGGAAGGCAGGAATATGTGATATGGGCTTCATGCCCATTTGAAGGCATGAAGATGATAACAAAAAAAAATCCTTGAACACCACCCACGTCAACAAGCTGGGTAGTGTTGCTTACAGCCCAGCCGACCGCAAAGGGCCATATACTGTTTAGCCACTGCAGAAAGAAATACACTCAACCCTTCTTGATTTTTCAATACGTCTTTGATCGTGTTCTTTTTACCTGTCTTTCTGGCCTTTTCCACTTACACCCAGAGTGCCTTGCATCCCAACTTTTTCATATCTAAATTCTGCTGCACACCATTCCTCTTTGTCATGCTTCCCCTCTTTAGGATACTTTTTCCTGATAGATCTGCAGCTTAATTCAACCCTTTCATTTTTCTCATATAAAACAAATCACATTCATTTTTGTGTTGCCACCTCTTTGATCATTGCAAGATGAAGGATAGCGTTCAGTTGATTAGTTAAATATATGTAAAAAGATATTTCATGTGTGTGCACTGTGATACGCATTTGATCAAGTCTCTGTGTGTGTCACTGTGCCCATAATTGTGTGAATGATCCAATTCTCTGCATTCCACATTAAAATGGAAAACAGTGCATCCTCAACAGTTTCCTGGCTGCGTATGTTTGTGTGTTTACAAAAGGTGTATTCAACTGTTATTTCACAGAAGTACAGCTTTTAGGGGCCTTTGCTGGAAACGCCCTCAACAAGTTTTCATTCTAATGGAGTCTTGCATTTCCCCAAGCATAATTGTAAATAATAATAATAATATTAAATAATAACAATGATAATCATGAAAAATAACAATAAAGAAACATACATATAAAATTAATAGCTATACAGCATCTAAATAAAATTAATAGCTATACTGCATCTAGTCTTCCTTTCTTTCTTTTTAGGTGATGTTTGTTGAGGGAAAGCAGAGGAGAGGAGATTTCTTTCTTTTCTTTGGGGGGGGGGGGGGGGGGGGTTACATATTTATGCATCTGAAAGACGATATATATATCAGAAATCTACAACAATAAAAAATAACCTGACCTTTCCCTCAGTTACTAATAATGCGTTTTCACATGTACACAAGTCTACACATGTAGCTATCCAGAGACAACTACAGGAATGCGGCAGGGGCCTGAGGAATAAATGCTTACTGTCGCTGGAGACTGGGGATTCATATTCCTCTGAAAGGACAAATTCAGCTGCATTGGTCAAAGCTGATCCATCATGATGAAGATTTCCAAAACAAAACAAGGGAAAACACTGTGCATGACTTGTGATCCCTTCACACATTTCCGTAATCACAATGACAAGTTGCAGTTTCAGCTTTGTTTTCACTTCCTGCTGTTAGTGCATTTCTTTAACTAGGTATCATGCATATTATTTGTGACACGTCAATCTGACATTGCTCTGAGCAAAGACGCGGTATCTACTTTCAATCAAACTGAATCACCAAAGGAACCTCAGAATATTATCTGCTTATAGATCACTTGCAGGTAATTTCTGCTTCACTCAATTTTAAAGCAATTTCATTGCCAGCAACCATCTCTCACAGTTTTATTTTCCACACGCATTCAATGTTCAAAGCATCAAGACCTCTTGGCTGCATGAAATCGTTTAATAATCTGTAGGTAGATCTTTTAAAGTGGTCACATATTGTATGCATACTTTAGGACAACTCCATAACCAAACCTTACTGAAGATGCAAAGTTTAAAAACCTTTGCCCAATCTCTCTCTGTCTCACACACACACACACACACACACACACACACAGCCTCTTACACACACACACACACACATGCAAATACACACACACACACACACACACACACACACACACACAGAGCCTCTTACACACACATACAAACACAGTCACACACACACCCACACACACAGTGACACACACACTTACACATACAAGATTCATGTATTCCAATGTTACCTCTACGTGACAAGCACCATACAATTTCAATACAGTGCAAAGATGGGTACAAGGACAAACTAGGAGACAGAGAGAACAAGGGCAAGGGAGGCCAAGGGTGGGGTGACAGGGATGGGAACAGTTAGGAAGAGAAACAACTCTTTATCTCCAAACAGATTATTCAAGACACCCTTCCTATGAACTAAAAGAATATAACTATGACTTGTAGTAGATAAAAAAAAACAAAAAAAAAAACGTAACTGCAACTTCACAAGTTTCATTCAAATCACTCTTGTCTGGAAACTATACAGCATTTGAAACATTTATTTAAACAAGAGACATTTCATCGCTAGGGACATAATATCAAAACATGCACAGTTTTAGACATTGCTGAATACTGGCCTGGTTGTTCAAATTGAAGTGTGCAGACAAGGTAAGAAAGGCAAACATCATCAGCTTCTTTTCCTTTCATAACATGCAGGACCTTCCCCCCCCCCCCCCCCTCCCCTTTCACAAAAAACACTGGAAACACAATGCAACTAGCAACTCCTAGATGGCTCTCTACATTTTCAAAGTGGAGGAACACATCAAGATATGGTGTGACTTCTAAGGTGCAGTCAGGACTTCTGGCAAGATAACACAAGGAAGCATCGGATTCTGGAGATCGAGGGACTGAAAGCCTGCTGACTCTCTGGATTATAACTCTATCTACCCCATCCATTTAAAAAAAAACAAAAAAAAATTGATCCATTCCAGTTTCTTTCTCATTTCACCACGATTTCTAGATCCAAAGTGACTCCGATCAATGCTCCACAAATCGGAATTTAAAATGAGGTAAAAAGCAGGGTGCTGGCCCAGCATCTGAAGAGCACGAGTACTTGGAGCACAGATCTCTCATTTTGAAGTTCAAGTTTGAAGCCTAGATGCCAAAAATGAAAACTGGAGTTTTGCTGTCAATCCTACACTGCCATCCTTCTGGTTGTGCCAGTGTTGCCAAGCATGTCCCCTCCTCCAGTCTCCTGCCATGGTTCTTCCTGCTGGCCATATCTATGGCAGGTGTTCACGACTTAAGCCTAAATCATCTAACATGCTACATGGCTGATGATGGAGTGGGGTAAACTTATCTATGATACTGTTTTACTTTTTTCATGTGTTCTTTTATTAAACCATTCACCACAGTAAGCCATTGACTCCCCTCGACTTCCCTCCAAGTCCCTATTCAAAATGGCAAAGAGTAAAGGTGGCAACGTCATGTGAGAGTGTTATCCCCATCACTGTAAACATTCACAAATTCATCAATATTACTGTTTCACTTTTGTTCTGTGTTATTCTCTCAAATCATTTACCAATGCAAGCCCACTGACTTCCTGCAGACTTCATCCACCCTTCCTCAAAACAGCGAAGTGTAAAGGTGGCAAAAGACATGTAGGAGTGTTGTCAGTTCTCTTTAAACATTCGCATAGAAACATGTTGAAAGCATCAAATGTTCAAATATTCTGTCTGTTTTTTCACCTGTTAACTGCATTATACTCATAATCATCACATCACATCAAAATTGCAGGCAATCCTGGTAAATAAACATCAAATGAATTTCACCATTTGAACCGACTTTTAGTTTGCATGTATTCACACTCACCTGACTTTCGTCTTCACAGCACACTGTGTAAAACACATCACTGAAAATCTGAGAGACTTCTGTAGACTTTATCAAAACCATTGTCTTCAGGATTTGAAATGTGAACAATAAATTACAAATAAAATACATCATGATTTGTGCAACATTTCCTTTCTCTAAATTACCAACAAAAACATAACACAAAAATGCACAACAGGCACACTAGTTCAAGACATTGATGCTTTTAACTTCTGTCTACCAGAGATGCTCTAAGTCAACATCTCATCCATGCATCAGCAGAGGGGACCTAAGTGTAGTAACTATGATTTTAGCTGTACAAAATGCATGAAGGAAAATTACACTGCAGAACTTCTACAAACAACCTGTTTACCATAGAAAAAAAATGCTACTTGTGTAGTTTTCACAAAAATGAGCAGTTTTTTCTCATATAAGTATGTGTTGTCTCACAAGAAGAGAGGGCCAAAAAATGTAAAAAAAAAAAAAAAAAAAAAAAAATGTGCGCATACACACACAACACACACATACAGTGACACACACATGTACACACACACACGCATGCACACAAGCATGCAAACACACACACACACACACACACACACACACACACACACAAAATTCTCTTAGAAATCCCAAGTTTAAAAGACTGGACGTTGCTCCACCAGCTTGAAGTGCTCACACCAGTCATTGGAACTGTGGAGGATGCAGGACATACAAAAACAGAAGTAATGATATAAGCTGGGTTAAGACGCCTTCAATTTCCAGATAAGGAGAGAAGCAAAATCAATGATACCTTTAAACCATAGACTTGTGTTTACGGGGAAGGTAATGAGAAGTAATACTCCTGTCAGTGCCCTGTTAGTTTTACTGTTCCTCCAAAGTGGAGGTCAGCAGGTGCAAAAAGTGACAGATGTTTCCCTCTGTGAAGAACTCATCAGGCTTGCTTCTAGATCCTGGTTACCTGCTTGTTTGGAAGTGCAAGTAAACAGCAGGTAAGCAACATCTAGCAGCAAGCCTGATTAGATCTTCACACAGCGAAAACAGCTGTCACTTGCCAGTCCTGCTGACCTTCACTTTGGAGGAACAGTAAAAAACTAACTGCATTTACAGGACGGTTACCTTTCACCGCCCCTTCCACTTCAACTTTTCAAGTACTATAATCAAACTACCACCGCTTCTGTTTGCTCTACTCCTTCTGTTGAAATAAAAATGCATCTGGGTCCAGCTTTTATAATCGTTGCTATTCCACTGTAATTTCCATCATCATCATCATCATCTCTCTCTCTCTCTCTCTCCCCCCCCCCCCCCCCCCCCCCTCTCTCTCTCTGTCTCTCAATGTTTATGTGGTGACATGTTGAATTCACCAGAATGGGCGATCCTGAAGTCAACCTTAGAGTAACTGTAGTGAGCTTTGATTTCCAGCAGTCTATTCTTTCAACAACTGGTTCAATGGCATATTTTATGACAAATGCCTGATCTCTCACTATTGTTGTTTTGCTTGCTTGTTCGTTATTCCTTTCTTTATGTTCAAGGTGTCAGGGCATGTAGCCATACAACTGTTCATAACTTTCTTTTGACATGTTGAAAAGGAGAGAGAAAAAAAAGATTTTGAGCATGCGGGTAAATAACGGTCTTCATTCAAATTAGCATACCATGACATCACCCTGGTTACATTTCACAGGTGTGACTACCACTCATGGGCTTTGCAGCATCTTTCTTCTGTTGACCATAGATCTTTTTCATTTGGCAAATTTCAAAAAAAACATTTGAATAAATATGCTGAAATTGTACAAAAAAATGGTCTGATAATGCAAGCATTAAACAAACAGTATAAAGAATATGGGTTCAGACTTCAGGATGTCGTAAGCATTACAATATGACGACAGTTAAATTCACTGGTGATGAATTCAAGCACACTTAATGCTACAAGCATCTGGATCTGCGAACATCTGCAACTGGGATTTCCCTTGTCCTATACCCTAGACCTCTGCCATAGAACTTTTAATTTAATGACAAGACAAAAATTGAATTACTAGAAGGCCAGAACATGCACACTCAAAGCAATGTACAACCTGAGGCAAAAGAAGTGAAGTTGGTATACATTGCACAATGTGACTATTAGTGAAATTCTGTTCTGCACAACAGCAAGGTTCCTCCCCCCACTATATATGGCGACACAACTATAATACCCACCTAACGCTAAAACTACCAGAAGCATTGAACAGTAATCCAAAAGTGCAAAAGGGGTACTGTTTACATAATTTCATTAGGAAGAAATTGATGGTGAAGAGGATTTTTCAAACTGATTGGGAAATCTCAATAAAAATCAATAGATTCTCTCATTCCACAGAAATCATGATTAAGAACAAAAAAAACAAAAAAAAACAATAGATTCTCTCATTCCACAGAAATCATGATTAACAACAACAACAAAAAAAAAAAACAAAAAAAAAAAAAAACCAAGCAGGTCCACATGATTACTATTTTCTTTTTGATGAAGCACTACTATTCACAAGGGTTTTTATTTCTCCATCTTTCTTGTGGAACATCATTTGCTATTTTCAGACATTTGTGACTTGACACACATTCATTTAGAGAGGCGATCACTGAGGTTCCAAATACCAAACATGTTACTCATAGTTCAATTCAAAGTAATCCAAGGCAACTATCTGTCCTGTTGCATTTAATGTATGTGTAAGTGTTTCCAACTTCTTCAGTGCCCTTTCATGTTCAGGTACATGTCACCTTCCGAAATGCAAACCACCTTTCCACGGACTTAGAAATGCAAACCACCTTTCCTGGGACTTACAAATACCTTCAACAGAACACTGATTTCTACCATTTTCTTCTTTTCTTATTTTTCATATTGGAATATTCCAGTTTTCAATAGTTGGGCATCTTAGTATTTATTGGTTCATGCCATCTGTGAAGGGGGAATGTCCTGCTTTTCATTTTGTGAGACCTTCAGTTCTAGCTGTCTCTTCACCAATGCAACTTATGCCCACACAATCAATTTTTTCAAAGGATTTGTCTGAAGACTTTCCGCATGATTTTCTTTTGGCCATGTGTCAATTTTTTACATGAGGTGAAAAGGACTCATAAAGCTTGAAAAGTTTTAAGATAGTTCATCAATATCCTTTTAAATCAACCGATACATGCATGCTGTTCCAGCGCCCTTGAACCTCATTCTCAGCCTGTGCCTAAACAGGGAAATAGCCCCATTACTCAAACTAGTTATCACCCAAAAAATATACTTTAGCATACTATCAGAGGAAGACACCTTGTACAACACTTCCTCCCGACAGGTTACATTCTTGTAAGTTTATGCTTACATTCAAAATTGAGTTCTTGCATGGAATAAACTAATGTCCCAGTTCATCAAAGCATCACAGGAGAGTAAGCGCATCACATTACATGGAGATTGGAATTCTATTGTGTTGATGTATACCCATATTGCAATAACTTAATGAAATTGTTAGCCTCTCTGCAAAATAGTTTTGAGGTATTTTAAGTTGAATGAACTGCCCTTCTATTTATGCATATCAGACTTAGGGCAGATGCTGCCCTCTTCGTAAATTTGGAAGGGTAAAGATTTAAAAAAAAAAAAAAAATCTCTGACTGGATAGCTTGTCATGTCATTTCTTCACAGCATGAGTGGTACATCCTGTCTTTTAAATACATTAAAGTAGCAGTTCCTCTTCTTTTTTCTTTTATTTTTAATTACATTCCACAGCCAAAACAGGATGGAGAAATATCTGTCACCACGTGCAAAGCACTTGGAGAAAAGAGGTTAATAGCTTGGGTTTTTTACACACTTACTACACAATTTTTCACAGCAGCATGCGTAATTTGACAAGATCTGTTTGTCCTACCCCCTCTCATGACATGCTCTTGACGAGTTTTTCACCTTCTATAAATTGCACCCCGTCTACACTGAAATAAGTTTATAAATAAAAAATAATAATAATCATGAAAAAAAAAGAGAGAATAATACTATTCTAAGGGCCTGATTAATATGTGAATACAGATGTACACTCTAAGAATAAATGCTGTAAGTGTAAAACACACACCAAACAAATACAGTCAGCTGCCTTCAGACTTTGGTCTATCCTAGTTCTTGTGATTAGATAACCAATTTGTTCAAATTAATCATTTCTAAAATAAGGAAATAAATAACTTAACATTTAGAAGAAGAACATTTCTCTCATGTTTGAATATGCAGCAAAAGTTCGCAGGGTAAAGCATACGACTGATTATTACATTGTAAAAATCTACTTTTCTATGACAAACAACATCTGACAACAAACGTAAAGTGCTGTGGCAATTTTTTTCTTTACCTCATAACCCATTCCTCCTTAACATACTTCTTTGCACAAATTCTAAAGGCTCTTAACACCACCTTACATGTACACAATGCAAGATCAGTCTATAGCTCTATCATATCATGGGGCAGAAGAGATACATCTGTCAACACTAACAAGAGTATAACAGCCCTATAGATTGTAGTGCTGCAGACAACAACTACAACCTGCCTGTCCCTCCACCGCCACAGAATTTATTGAAACAACACATCAACATGCAAAGATACATAATATATGAGAGCCTGGAGATACGATACATCACAAATAGCTGTCTCAATAAATGGCAGCCGCTGGTTGAAATCCACTTCGCTCATATTAGCAGCGTATATCCGTTGTCTGCCATCTTCCGTAGTCCGAAAATTGCAACCTTTTTTTTTTGTTGTTGTTGTTGCTGTTGCTTCCATGTGTGTATGTGTTTGAAAAAAAAAAAATTAAACAAAAAATAAAAGCGCACCACTGTGAACAGAATTTATGTATTGACACCAGATGTGGAGGTGGTTCCAGCAGAAACGTCTGTGTGTAAATCATGTGAGGGTGCTGAAGAATTTGTGTCTGAAGCATCTGAAGAAATATGGCTGTCAGACGATCGTACATCTGGCACAGTTTCTATGGGATAGTCTGTGATGACAACTGTGACATTATTGCAGGTCACTTTAAACTGCTTTCCTTTACTTCGATCAATGTTCTTTAATCTTGGAGGCCTGCAAAAGGAAAAACAATGTATCAGAATTGTCCTAAATTTAGGTAATACACAGAATAACTACATAGTGAAAAAGAAATAAAAAGATGCATACAACAATCATTTTGTGGGAGGCCATCACATATTTCATTTTGATTTGTTTTATTTTCACTGAACCTGTGTACATATGTCAAAATCCTATGGATAAACAGATCTGTAATCAACAGCACACCAGCATCCATACTCCAAAATGACCAGATCAGCTCTCATTCAGGGGGTTATTGGAGAGTGGTTCCATAGGTAAACACAAGTGAGTGGTTATCACAGGTGAAGTGCCTACCTATCTCTCTGATCGCTTCGAAATATATTTTCCTATACGTCCCCTCCGTTCTTCCTCTGATGACCGAATTTTTCAAATTCCCTCATATGACCGAAAACACCACTGTTTCTAGAGCATTCTCATTTTCGGCGGCAATACTCTGGAATGCATTACTTTTCCATCTATGTCATGCCCCCTCCTTCCCGATTTTCAAGTCTGCACTTAAAACATATCTGTTCAAATGCCAGTTGCAGGATTCCACCTGATATATTACTAAATTACTACATGTCACTTGCACACTTTTCTCGTGTACAAATGAGCTGTTCACCAGTCATATAGTGTGTTTATGTCTGCAACATTATGTTCCAGCGCGCGCGCGCGCGCGCGTGTGTGCGTGCGTGCGTGCGTGTGTGTGTGTGTGTGTGTGCGCGTGCATTCGTGTTTGTGTGTGTGCGTGTGCACGCACGAGTGTGCTGTGTACGTGCATGCGTGCGTGTGTGTGTGTATGTTTGTGACTCGTGAACACAGAAAGTTGTGCAGTGTGTGTGTGTGTGTGTGTGTGTGTGTGTGTGTGTGTGTGCATGTGTGTTTTCTGCTTATATTTTTTAGATGTTGAATTGTTAAAACTTGTAAAGCACCCTGTAGCCTACGTTGTGAGGATGGACGCTATAGAAATTGTCCTCATTAGTATTATTATTATTACTTCAGTTGAAGTTCGTCAGGGCTGCCTTCTAACTTGCACATTTTTCCACCAGTTGCTGGAACGTATCATGACTAACACACTTGAAGATCTTGAAGGTACTATCAGCACTGGAAAAAGAATATTCAACAGGGATTTGCAGACAACACTGATGAGCTGGCTCACAGGGGAAAAAAAAACTCACCATGCTTGTTTAAAAAAAAAAAAAAGCTAGATGTAACATCTATAAGGATGGAATTCTGCACTGAAAAGACCAAACTGAGGGCCAGCCACAACACCACCATCAAATAAAGCTGTCCATAGAAGCTAGGAACTTTTCAACAGTTCACCCACATGGGATCCATCATCAGTAATGAGGGATCCAAATCAGAAATCCTTTCAAGAGCAGCAAAGACAGTATCAGTTCTGTTCAGACGAAACCTGCATGGAAGGTTGACAACATTTCCATGAAAACACAAGAAAGGCAGGTTGTGCCCCCCCCCCCCCCCCCCCCCCCCCCCCCCCCCCCCCCCCCCCCCCCCCCCCCCCCCCCGAGGAAGACTTCTGGAGGTGTTTGTGTGTATATGGGATAAACTGAATGGTATGAAGATGTCTATAACATTTGTTTTTGTAATTTTGTCCGCTGTTTCAGACTCTGTTTTACATGCTTACAGTTCACAGTTTGTTATTATCGCCTAGGCAACTCACAGGGCTTGCGCAGGGTTGTCAAACTCATATCCGGGAAAAAAAAGGCCATGTCCTGAAAAAAGGTCATATTCCCAAAAAAGATGTACAAAACACAATGAATGGCATGGTAGTTTAATGACTGACAGGTCATCCTCAACGTAGGTCAAATTAGGCTGTTCTGAGAGCACCAGCCATTCCGCTTTATTTCTCGTTCTCAGTTTTGAAATTAAAAAAAAAAAAAAAAAAAAAAAGCATTACACAGCAATGAGAAACGTTTAAACATAAGAATAAACAGGCTTTTTTTTTCATGCAATATGGGCCGACAGACAATGCAGAACAGACAGGCAGCGTCCAACCTGGACACTGTGTACAATTTACACTATCTAGGTGCAAGACTTCAACATAAAACTGTGACCAGAAGAAGAGTTTCCATGGCATAGGAGAATGGTAAATAAAAACAGGAAACCAGCAGACAATAGTAAGGATGCTCCACTAACACACACACACACACACACACACACACACCCGAAAAAATATTTCAGAGTGACAGAAAAGAGGAAATAACTAGCACAGGACTTCAAGATGACTGGTGTCATTTGAACTAAAAGACAACAATTCCCACTGGGATACTATCACAAACAGACCAGTATGTCACTATATAAAAATTTCTTCTTTAATTTAAAATGCACAAACACACAAAAAAAACCCCTGCAATACAACAGACTTTGGGGGTTACTGAATTTAATAATACTTTGACAGAAAGGAACTATCCAGAGATTCTCACTAATACTTGAACCACTTAAACCGCTCTACCCCAAAATTATGGAATCCAAAATTCAGGCAACCATAAAACTCATCACATCAGCTGCAATGAAATGATTATCTTTTCCTGAAACAAACCTAACACACCTTGTATTCCAAAGTCTTCTTTTTAAGTAAAAATATATTTCTTTCCTTGAAAATCAATGGGTGCATCATGTTCCAAAACTCAACATCCTTGTAGTCCAAAGATCACAGTACTTATACATTATGTCCCGCATTACCAAAAAAATCAGTCCTTTATATACAAAATTACAGTACATATATTCGCGTCCTGCATGAAAATAAATCAGTCCTTTCAATAGAAAATGGTGACTGTTTACAGGGATGCATTATTTCTTTTCACGTGTAGTTTCAACTTCGAACAAATAAATTATTCACATTGCAGAATTCAGAGAAGAAGGCATTTTTTTTTAGTTCTATTCATATGTAACCACCAACAGGATCCCCCCCCACACACACACACACACACTCTTACTTTCAGTGCAAATCTTCTCAGTTCACATATGTCTGGGAGTGATGAATTCAGCACAGCTCCCCATCAATTCAAATACAGATTAAGTCTTACATGAACTGGTACTGCCAGCGATAACAATGAAAAAGAAACCTGTATCACAAATCCATGTTTCATTACAAAAGGAGAATGCCTTAACTCTATTTATTTATTTCAAAAAGACTGTAGAGATCTTATGGGCATTTTTGATTTTTATCTTTGCCAACAGTTACTTACATTTCTGTATCTTGATTATAAAGAAAGAGTATTTTGTACATCGACTTCTACTTCTTTTTCCTCTCAAGGCTTGAATGCTTAAGATTCATCATTGGTGGGATTTTTGTCTGCAAAATGCTCAAGTAACCAGCACTATTAGTCCCACCATATTGGCAGCCAGATTCCATCTGTGGATATATCTAAACACAAGTCCAATGCATGTGTCAGTCTTTCAATTTCTGCTGCTTTGCTGCTTTTTTTCCCCAAAAAATGTGTGAATCACTGTACAATAGCTTAATCTCATATGAATGGATGCAAATGGGATGTGCACACCTTTATTTCATTATGCAACAGTTTACATACAAGAACTTGGCCCTTTCATCTGTTATCCCACCATAGTCTGCCAAGCTGAAATCCCGTAACCTGCAGCAGCCTGCTGCCTGATGTTCAGGCCTGTTGGTGACTTTGCATCGTATGCTGCTTGATTGTACATGTACATGCCTGCCATCAATCGAAGCTTCCAACTTAGGCCTAGACTAAACCTGTGAAACAGTGATTCAGCAGGACACAACTATTGTGCTTTGTGCGCTTAAAATGAACTGTATACATTTTCACGTACCAGGAAGAGTTCAGCAGTAACACTTTCAAATGCTAGTGTTTCAAAGTTTCATGACTGACTTGTCCTTAAAGGTCAAAAGCCTACACAGATGCCGACTCTTTAAGAGAAAATCCTCTCTAATCCAGCTATCTCAAGCAGGGATTCAACCTCAGAACCTTCCCAGTCACCACATAATGCTTTCCGACCAGTCTGACCAGACTCCATTTGCCTTCACTGCTGTCCAGAAGCTTTTTCTCACATACAAGTGACATCTGCGTTCTTACCCGTTAGTTCTCTTCCTTCACTGTGCTGTTTTTCTTTCTTTCTGTCCGAGGTGGATCTCTCTTTCTTGGTAGGTGGTGGGGCGAACTGCTGCTCTACCTGCTGTGCGAGCTGCGGGTTGATGCGTGGTTTTCTGCACAGTTTTTAAGGTTTTTAGTCACATCTGCATTTCCATATTCAAACCTTCTGATAATTGATAATCTAGGTAAGCAACACAGTCTCACATGGATCGAGTTTCTACAAACAAAAACTAAACCAGTTACAGAAAGGAAAAAAAAAAAAAAAAAAAAAAAAAAAAAAAAAAAAAACTAGCAATTTCTTCCATACCTTCTTTTCAACCTTTTGTTTCTTAAAAGAGGTATAAGGTGGTTGTATTTAAGATCTTTCCTACCAACACCTGACATCCACTTCCCAACAAAATGCGACATAAAATTATGCTCCCTTACCCTACAAAATGGTCAATCCATATTGTAGGGGAAGCAACTGCACTGTATTTGTAGACCTTTTTATGTAGTTGCTTCCCTTGCAACATTGCATAATGTTTTTTTTTTTCAAGAAGGTATCTTGTACACATTTGTG
This sequence comes from Conus betulinus, assembly GCA_016801955.1. Taxonomy (NCBI): domain Eukaryota; kingdom Metazoa; phylum Mollusca; class Gastropoda; order Neogastropoda; family Conidae; genus Conus; species Conus betulinus. The sequence goes on from JADBJO010000160.1 coordinate 678,407, forward strand.
TTGTAATAACCCTCTTCTCCCCTTGTCCCATCAACAGGCAAACATTAAATCAAGTGTGCTCAGTTACTGAAAAAAGGTCTATAACAAAAGAGGCTTCCTAAATTTGATACTACACTGATGAAAGTGTAACTGGATCAGAATTAAAAATCAGACAAATGCACTTTTGAGAGGTGGGCAGGTGACTCATCTTCTGTGGACCTTCCCCCCATCCTTACCTTCCCTCCTCCCACTCCACTGTGATAATTCCCAAGCTGTTCTTTCCAGCCCAGTGTCATCCAGTTGCAGCCCTGGCACTTCAGTCCACAAGGAGATATCTATATAAAGTCATGTGGTAACCTAATCTTAAAAAGCACTGCAGTGCTGCCTAATCATTTCAGTAGAGTTCAGTCATGCCTGTTTTGATTCCAACACATGCAGGACACCAGCTACCAAACTTCATAATGATGACAATAGCTGCTTAGCTGCTGAGCCAGCACGAGCAGGTGCCTCCTTGAAGATAGTACCATCACCTGCATCCAGTGACAGTCACCATGAATTTGCCAGAGCCAATGACTGAAAAGTACCATTTACTCTGTGAAGAGAATATCGAAACTGAAGTCACTACCACTACTACTAGTACCAGAGCAATGCATAAGTAGCAAGTGCTGTACTCAATGGTTCGTTTCACATTTCATCCCAATGTCAACCAGTTCCTACTGTCAAACAACTGCATCGTTGATCTGCAAACGTGAGTGCATTCACTATGGCTATCGCTGAGCTATTAATTTAGAGTCAGACACCATATAATCACACCTCTCCTTGCCACTGAGGCTATGTCAGATGTATTCCTTCGACACCGATACTTTTGAAAAATATATCAAGAAAATATATCTCTACTGATATGATGCCATGGTAAGTTTTAATATTCATATTTTCTGGATCTGCTGAAGTTGATTTTTTTTTCCATCTATTTGTAGAAATGGAACAAATCTGGATTTTTTCTTTCTTTCTCAGTCAGAATGAGTGTGTGACTTGAAGCATAATTACGGCCCCTTTTGTTTTACAGCAACTCCACTGACTTAACAGGATATTGTCTCTAGGCAATTTTCCAGTCTTCTCACTTGAAGTTGGTCAGCTGATGGCTCCAGGAACACAACTCTTAATATGATCAGGCCAAACCAGGAAAAAAGACACAAATGATAGGGATCTCTCATCCCGCAACACACAATGCTAACAACTGCAGCAGCAGGGCAGCTTGTAGTTTTATCACTTTTAGGGATCTAACTGCAAGTTTTTGTCTAGGATCTCTCTGTGGAAAAAGCTGATGAAAAAAAAATAATATAAAAAAATTAATCAGAGTACAACATACTTACCTGGTGGAGGTACCTTTCCGTACATCACACATCTCACACTTGTAGGCCTCGGGGAGTTTTTGAAAGTACACACCGAGCAGTCCCAATACCCATCATCCGCCACCTTCGCCTGACGTTTTGATCCTCTGAAAAATAAAAAAATCAGATTATACTTTATAGTCCATTTTTATGATTATCTACATAAGTGCATATATCACTATCACTGAACATGTGATTTCACAATAACCCATTTACCATAACCGATCTATTGTTGACAGAGATTCCAACCCCTCTGAACTGCTTTTAGGATCTGGATATTTCATAGTCCCCAAGAACATTCTGAAGTTTCTGGGAAACAATCACATCCCGGTTGCACATTCATCCAAATGCTAACCTACAGGGCATACATACAACTTTTACCTGCAACAGAACAACACTTTAATATCATTGGTACAAATTACAATGATGAGCAGGTTTCCCCAATATGCACTGGACCATAGTTTGATATTTTTTGGTATAACTTGGCAAAATTTCCACTCTTGCTCCTGCTTCTTTACCATATGCAGCTAAATCCATACTACAAGGTCATTTATTTAACCAAATGAGAACCTCCTCTATCGCCATCAGAAAGTTAAAAGCAGACAAGTTGGTATTAGGAAAACAAATCAGCCAACTGGCAGGGATTGCGCTAACGCAAAAAATCACGCATATTACACGCATTTCACTGACCTGCGTACGCAATTTTTGATTTGCAATGCTAAGTCACACGCAAAAAGCCTTGGTCGACAGGCAGTGCACCAAAATAAAGAAACAGGCGTCAGTGTCTGAAGCAGTGACTCTCTCATCTGCCTCACTATGTCCTGTTTCCTTTTTTGCGTCTTTGCACCCACTGGGAAAGAAGAATCTGGATACTGCGACCGCTAATAATGCGCTGTAGCGATCATAAAACAGACTATTGATAGCGTCAGATGTGCAGGCTGTGACGTCATGCGTGTTGTCAGTTTAGATCCCACGAATCTGCCATCATTCTTGCCCGCCATCACCCCAGTTTATGGAAAACAATGGTAGAGAAAAAGCAGCAATCCCTTTCACGTTTCTTTTCGCAGAAAAGGCCACTGGATCAGAGTGTTTCAGAATCATCAACTCCTCCTTCCTCAGAAGTCGAACCTTCCACATCTACAGCAGAGGTGGAGCATTCAGGGATTAATCCTATTTCATATTCGGAGGTGCAAAGATCAGACAGTATTATAAAGACCTTGTCTGACCTTGATGAGATTGTTATTTTTTCCCAGTTCTTGTATCTCTCTGACTTTTGTACGGATGCAGAATCAGGCCAGTCGTATACATGTATTTTTTCAGCCAGTCTGCGTATGACGTATGCAACCGACAAAAACCTAGCGCAATCCATGGACTGGTCATCTCAACGTAGATTCAATGTGAATGCACACGACTGGCTTTGGCTCAGCTTCTCCTGGATTAGTAGTATGACTCAATATTCAACCCTGTGCTTGGGTGCACTATGTTGACTGCAAAACCAATAGGTAGATTACAACAAGAAAGCAGGCAAATGACCCTAAGTAGCCAAACATGAACTCACCCAAGCAGGAACATTCTCCAAATTTGAGTAAAAACCTAATAGTAATAACGCTCAAACCACCTGGCAGCTAAAGATGACCTTGGCAGGAAGATTTCGTCAAGATCTGAGTGTGTGCCGACACTGGCTCCAGAGTTCCTTATAACATTTAAAACCAAGGTCCGAAGGTTTGTAGGTTCCTACTATAAAACATAAATGTAAAGAAACTTTTTATGGGAACTGTACAATTTCACTATGCTAACATACTCAGGTTTTCCATTTTGTTACTCAGCACACACAGACACAGGAGGTATTAGCTCAAACGTTCACTAGCCTGCTTTTGAAACAACATCGGACGCAAACAAATAGCTTTAGAGTCATGAATGTAATGTTCAGCCCCATCTATCTGCCCCCGCCCCTACCCCTCTCCTCTTAACTTACCTTTCCTTCTTTCCATTCTTAGAGAAAAAGGATGCACAATGTGAATGAATCATTAAAAGGAGACTCTTCTTCATGAAGGGAAAAAAAGGCAGTGGGGAAGGGGGGGGAGGGGAGAGTGGACTTTGCCCAGCAATCTTGCTAATAAATCAGGAGTTTACCAAATCTTCCTTCGAAGTTTTACAACACCCTTACACTGGCCTTCTTTCAAACTTGGAATCGCTTCTTTTCAACTGTAACTTAATGTAAGTCAGTTTACCATCACTGGCAATCTGCTTCTGCTTCTTTGCCAACTTTGAAAACTTTTGAAAAATCAGCTGCACCAATGTGCAAGTGTTGGTGTTTGTGTCATTCCTTTCTACTGATTCACGATGGCCTGTTCTTCCAAACGATGGAAACATGTGAGCCAGATATTTCAGATCAAAAGCATCAGTAGCACTGGTAAGAGACGTTGACATGAATAGCAGCAGTGCCCATACTACCACAAAGATCTCTTCCACAATATCCAATATCCAAGGTGGACTCTTTGCTTCCAGAAACTGAGAAAGTTTCTGTGGATAAGAGCGAATGATTCAAATTCATGATAGTTTCTTTCCTACAACTGATGAGAAGGCTTGGATCAGAAAGGGCGAAACCAGGGCTGCAACTTTGACACTGACTGATGCATGTGACGCTGTCATAAAAGAAACCGAGTCGCTTCGTCTCTCTCAAACAGACTGCGACTTTTCAATTCAACTTTGAAGGTAACTGCTGAAGAACTATCTTACTAAGTTACTATAACTGAAATAAACAGTGCATCCCAGGAACCCTCTGTGTGAAAATCTGTGTCAAACAGATAAGTCGCTAAATTTGTAAACTACCCCCTGTTGTGCTTTATAAGGACCACGAGGCTCAGCTTCCCTCGCTATGCTATGAAATTTGTAAGTCATGTATAGTTCTCAGCTTCCTGTCCACCATTCTGCATGAGGCCAGCACTGCATAACCACCTTGCCATCCTCTTCACCCTCCAGTTGTCAAGTTGTGTTGTCAATCAGCCATTGTAATGTTCCTCTGTTCCCACCCTCCCCCTTCCCTCAACCTCTCTTCCCTTTAAACCACCCCCACCCTCCACTTCTCCCTACTGTTACAGCATTCTGTCACCGCCTTGTGGATTAGCCAAAGATAAGGTATTTATTATCCAGTAAGAACCAAAATCATCTCTTCCCCCTTCTCTCTCTCTTTCTGCAAGTCACAGGTTACACATCCTCCTTCCCCCTCTTCTAATCATCAGTATAGTATTTTGGCAATTTTGTGGTTAAAGACAGATTGATTGATCATATGAGATCATCAGAGGGTTGGTTGGGCATGGGATGACAAGGGAAGGGAGAGGATGTAAACAGGGGGGGGGGGGGGGGGGGGGGGGGGGGGTGGATATTTATCAGTTATGAACCAGGACAAAAATGCATATAAATATGCATATATGAAATAAGCCTCCAAACTTGTCACTGAGGCATGTTCCCCCTTCAACCTACCCACCCCCCCCCCCAAGTTGTTACCAATTTGTACTTTGTCAAGATGGTCTACGGTCAGAAACTGGAAAGGCACCACATACAATTTTCTGTCCAGGTGGATCTGTAGACTAAACTGTCCTCTCTCGCGGGGTGAATGTGGTAGAATATACTGCCAAATGTCAAATCCTAGTTTTAATCTCTGTATCATAATAAGAACATGCTGCCCGATGTCAATCACAGCCCAGAATCAACAGGATCTTGAGAAAAATGAAATGAACTAATACATGTATAACATCTGTGTGTACATGCATATATGGTGTTAAAGAGAGAGCAACAGAGCGAGCCAGAGTGACAGACTAGTGTGCACTGCTTATTGCTCATTCAACTCCTACTCATCACCCCCTCCAACAACCTTCCTTTCGTTAATGAGGCTTCTGACCATAGTATCACGGAAGTTGAGGGATGGAGAGTATGAAGTAGGGCTGGAGGTAGGAATTCTAAAACATGACTTTTTACAGATTTCATTTTCCTTATCCCTTAGTGAATATTTATATTCATATCACTAAGCAACTTAGTGAATATTTATATTCATACCTCTCCGAATCAAATGTCCGAGTTTAAGCTGAATTGTGGAATTTCAGTATGTTGGTGTATAATTATCATACAATCAATAAAAATTTCAAATTTACACTTTGGTTGGGATCCTCACATTCCACTTTCAGCTACATGAGAAGGCAAAACAACATGAAAATCCCTTTGGATTTTGTTACCAGTACTACAGTAAGCATTTTTTGATCCCCCTTTTTCTGCATCTGAGTTCTGACCCCCAAATATGCATGTTTGTTTATATACTGAGAGAAAGAGAAAGTGTCTGTGTGTGTGTGTGTGTGTGTGTGTGTGTGTGTGTGTGTGTGTGTGTGTGTGTAACTCTGTGTGTGTGTGTGTGTGTGTGTGTGTGTGTGTGTGTGTGTGTGTGTGTGTGTGTACTGTGTGTGCGAGTATGTGTGTGAACTCTGTGTGTGTGTGTGTGTGTGTGTGTGTGTGTGTGTGTGTGTGTCACTGTGTGTGTGTGTGTGTGTGGTGTGGTGTGGTGTGGTGTGGTGTGGTGTGGTGTGTGTGTGTGTGTGTGTGTGTGTGTGTGTGTTTGAATGACTGCCCTACCTCCCACTGTCTCACGAATGAAGTTTCGTTGACTGTTGATAACCTGTACAGACAGGTCTAAATCAAGCCAGCTTAAACGATTCCAGCTCTGAATGTTTGATTCGCTTCTAAGCCTTCCAAAGCCGGTTGAAGAGCAAAGTCACAAAACAATTGCTAAAATTTACAAATCACGGTCCGCATACTAAAATACTATTGATGTGAGAGTTTCGTGTGTTGTCGAGCAAATACTCTGCAATAGTAAGCATTGCAGAAAAGGCCCTGATTACGAAAAACGTGCAAATCTAGCCGCGGTCCGATGGCGATGGTCGTGGACAGATTCATAACAAAACATTCACAATTCAGGTCACATTGTCACTCGCCGATCATTGAATCGTTGGCATTCCTTCTTCGCATCTGGACACAGCTTTTTCACAAACACTACACTTGGTACAATATCAAAGAACACATAATGCAATGAATAAATTACTACCTTCCTGACCCACGTTTCTCCTCCATTTTCCTGAGTACTCCCACTCAGACGTATCTTTGTTCTTTTGTCTGGCCTTACGCCTCCGCCGTACGTGCGAATCAGACAAAGATGGCGGATAGTTTGGTCACATGGTAGACAGCTATCCAATCAAAGAACAGAACATTGTCTAGACTGGTGACATCACTCCGCGGGAAAAATAGGTTGACCCATTTTCGGGTCACTATGACCACGTAAAGTAGGTTAGAGAGAAAAAAACTTTGCAAAGCACTTTTGTTTCTCTATATAAACATGAAAAAATCGAAACTGAACACTTTTGGGGGCTGTTGCACGTCTAAATCAGTTCTGCTTCTCTGAATAAAAAGCAAAATATTCAAAAAGAAAACTGTTTTGCTCTTGCACGACTAACATCCAAACAGAAATGTCTGATATTTTCAATGTTGTTTTATTAATCTCATTAAAATTCCATAGGTCGCATGTACAATCTGAGATGGACAGAATACAGTTTAATCATCTCGGCTGAAAAGTTAATCAGAGGAAAACATTAACGTATACCATACTTCATAGGGTGGAAAGGGCTAGGGAGGGAATGAGGGGGGATACATGGTTTGGTGGAGGGGGATATGCCTACACTCACGAGTGTACATAGTTTCAGGTTCAGTTTCATCAATGAGGTGTCACTGCGTGCGGACTAGTCCATGTACGACTCCTTTTTACACACACACACACACACACACACTTACGGGCAGGAGCCTTTTTCAGTGCTCCGAAAAGTTTACTTAATAAGATGCAAAGTTTGGATTGCAAAGCTTTCAAAACTGGCTTTTGGTGTGCCGTATCATGCATCATCTTTGGGAACATATAACGAAGTAGGAGTATTACCATTAGATGAACATCGACGGCTTGCTGTTGCAAAATATGTCCTACGAATTTCAACACGTGACAGCAACGTTGAGAACGAAGTCAGTCAGTTTGAGATCTGACATTAGCTTCCCCAAAAGGGCAAAATCAATTTTTTTCACTCACAACTATTGGAACTTTCACTTCAGATTTGTTCAGTGAGTCAAAAGTTAACTTCAATGATATAAATCGACCTAAATTTCCCGCATCTCCCAGCCCGCCATGGGAACTTAAAAGAGCATCATTTGATATAAGCCATACGTCGATGAAAAAAAGTGACAATGAAAACCTGATAGGCCAAATAGTAAAAGAGTATATTGAAAATTCGTGTCCCTTTCATCTTAAAATTTATACAGATGGGTCTCTTTTGGATACCAAAAAAGCAGGTGCTGCATTTACAATTCCTTCATTGAAAATTGAAAAATCTTATTATCTTGGAAAAAAACAGATCTATTTTTACAGCAGAACTAACTGCCATTCTAATGGCTTTGTATTTTCTACTTGACTTTTCAAATCCAATATTCCAAATCCTCTTTTGTGTCGATTCAAAGGCGGTTTTATTCGCCCTAAGTAAAACAAACCCTATAGTAAGACAAGATCTGATTACAGATATTCATCACCTAATACATTTCT
>JADBJO010000160.1:691398-693898 GCA_016801955.1 Conus betulinus
AGAGTGGAGAGTGCCCTTGTGGTGAGGGACCAATGACAACCGACCACATCCTTCAAGACTGTATGACGCATGTAGCATCCAGAAGGAAGTACTGGCCAACTCCGACAGCAGTGGAAGCCAAGTTGTACGGCACCCTGGAGGAGCTGCGGTGGACGGCAGCCTTCATCGAGGACACCGGGCTGCTCATCTAACGGGAAGCGAACAAGGAAGAAGAAGAAGAAGAAGAAGAAGAAGAAGAAGAAGAAGAAAAAGAAGAAGAAGAAGAAGAAGAAAAAAAAAAGAAGAAGAAGAAGTTTCCCATAGCCTTCCCATAGCCGCAGGAGTAGTGAACTGTCCGAGGTTCACAGCATCTGGGGCACAGCATGATGGAAAGCGGATCATATCCTTCTTCCTCTGCCGCATTTAACGTTCCCTAACCTGAATCAGGTACCCATTCACTGCAGGGTGCACAGAGAGGGTTTACAAGTAGAAACAAAAAATTCCGACCTCATGTGTGGTTAGAACTCACGACAGTCATCCCGCAGACAAACGCTGTGACCATTTGCATGTTACACAAATAAAGTACGTATTCATCCCGAAGACAAACACTGTGTAACCATTTGCATGTTACGCAAATAAATTAAGTATTCATCCCGCAGACAAACGCTGTAACCATTGCATGTTACACAAATAAAGTATTCATCCCGAAGACAAACGCTGTAACCATTTGCATGTTACACAAATAAAGTAAGTATTCCTCCCGCAGACAAACGCTGTAACCATTTGCATGTTACACAAATAAAGTAAGTATTCATCCCGAAGACAAACGCTGTAACAATTTGCATGTTACACAGATAAAGTAAGATTCATCCCGCAGACAAACGCTGTAACCATTTGCATGTTGTACAGATAAAGTAAGTATTCGTCCCGCACACAAACGCTGTAACCATTTGCATGTTACACAGATAAAGAAAGTATTCGTCCCGCAGACAAACGCTGTAACCATTTGCATGTTACACAAATAAAGTAAGTATTCATCCCGAAGACAAACGCTGAAACCATTTGCATTTTACACAAATAAAGTAAGTATTCATCCCGAAGACAAACGCAGAGACCATTTACATGTTACACAAATAAAGTAAGTATTCATCCCACAGACAAACGCCGTAATCATTTGTATGTTGCACAAATAAAGTAAGTATTCATCCCGAAGACAAACGCTGTAACCATTAGCATGTTACACACAAATAGATTAAGTATTCATCCCGCAGACAAACGCTGTAACCATTAGCATGTTACACAAATAGATTAAGTATTCATCCCGCACACAAACGCTGTAACCATTAGCATGTTACACAAATAGATAATAACCATCCCGCATTAAGCATGTTACACAAATAGATTAAGTATTCATCCCGCAGACAAACGCTGTAACCATCTGCATGTTACACAAATAGATTAAATATTTATCCCGCAGAAACACACTGTAACCATTTACATGTTGCACAAATAAATAAAGTACTTATCCCGCAGACAAACGCTGTAAACATGCATTAGCATGTTACACAAATAGATTAAAGTGTTCATCCCGCAAACAAACACTGTAACCATTTGCATGTTACTCAAATGAATTAAGTAAGCTAACACATACCCCTTCCCCGATTAAAAAAAATCTGGAAAACATCAGTATGTATTCGTTAAATACGTCAACACGTGTTGATAGTAGTTAGCAGACCAAGCTTTTAAAAAAGAACTATACCAAATGTGAAGAATGTGTGTGAATTCAACGGTTTAACAATAAAACTGATCTGCAGAGTCTAGAGCGAACGAAGTTCGGTTAGTATAGGCAACTATGGGAAATAAAAAATTATCATCGGACTAGGAAATAACTTTTAAATGGAAGCTGTCACAAACTCACTGTTGGGATGAGGGAGAGAGGGGACAGGAGGACGGGGTGAGGTGTGTGAATGGCAGTCGACAGTTTCCCACCGTTAAATTCTGATCAACATCAAACTGGAATTTTACACCAGAGCAAATTTGAAAATCAATGTCACTTTGACACCGACACCAGGAACCTGCTTCCACCCCCACCCCCACCCTCCTCCCTTCATGTCCCTTTCCCTCACCTCGTCCCATCACCATTTAAAAAAAAATCACTGAGCAAAGTGTTACCATTCAAGCCAACCCTCCACATTTCAGGACGGGATGAAGCATACCTAAATAGAACTTCCACATCATACTCATGATAGAGATGAACCTTCAACACCAACGTGATCTCCTCCATAACTTCATCGATTTCAAGGACGCGTTTGATGGCGTCCGAATTGAGAATTTGCAGCTGTCACTTTAACAACAACCTTCTCAAGCTCATAACGGTACTCTACAATATATACGAAGAACACGTTCCCCTGAATAACAACCTCGGGGACTTCATTGAACAGCCGTGTGAGTGTTCCAAGGATGTCTCCTCTGTCCCATTTTTCATCATCTACCTGGAAAATATAATGCAGGAAACGCTTAT
>JADBJO010000160.1:701398-706398 GCA_016801955.1 Conus betulinus
TGTGTGTGTGTGTGGGTGGGGGGGGGGGGGGGGGGGGGGGGGGGGGGGGGCGCGCGCGCGCGTGTGGGCGCTTGCGTTTGCGAGTTTCTATGATGTAGACAAAACAGGTCGCACTGGCAGCTAGAAGCATTCAAGAAAAAAATTTTTTTTTTTTTTTTTTTAATTTATCCATCACAATGCCAGCCCCGTAAAACAAGAACAGCAGTAATCAAAGCGGTGAACGAAAACGGCTGGAACTCCCCATATTTTTCTTTGAGGTTTCTCGCCTCTTCCCAGCTCACACACGTGCTGTGTTTATACGGCGAGTGGACGTCATGCACGTGGCCTACAAAACAGCCTGAGATGGGGGAAGCCAACCGGGCCCCACCCCCAGCCCACCCCACCCCCAACACCCGCTTGCGCCGCAAAACTCTTCGTGATTGAGCTACTCGGGGACTAAATGCTGAGCAAAATGGTTAGGGAAGGGAAAGGATAAGCGCCTGATGACGTTGTCTCACGTGCTGAGAATGTCGACTCGGGGTCTGCGATAGTGGGTTTGATGTACGCTAGGTTTCTCCTTCTCCTCCTCCCAGACACAACCCTGTGTTATTTTGGATTGCTGTACAATCTGGATTTGAAGCTTTCCTCCTCCCTCCCGCCCTTTATCTTCTCTTTCTCTCTGTCTTTTTGTTTCTCTTATAAAATGAGCGTTACCTTGCTATTTCACTGCGTTCTGTCAAGTATTCTCTCATTTTCCCGCATACTGAGCGCAACGTCTCGTTTGCTGCATGCATACATGTGTGTATCAACATATCAAACGACAGAAACCCAGAAAAAAATGACAATACAGTACATACAATACATTGCAATGCAATGCAATGCAGTGCAGAGCCATACAGTTCAATGCAACACAATACAGCGTGTCTCACAGCCCAACAGACCAAACAGGAAGAAGACACACAGAACACTCATTCAAAGTCTTCCCCCAAACTCACCAAGCAGAGGCAGCTTGTCGAACTCCTCGATGGTGAAGCCCACTTGACTCTCCCCATCGGCACGCCTCTGCTCCACGGCCTCCTCCCAGCTCCCTCTGCAGGGCCTCCTTGACCTTGGGGTCCTGAAGCAGGTGGTAGATGCACCAGAAGGCCACGCGGAAAGTGTTGTAGTTCACGTGCAGGAAAACCAGGTTGTGGCCCACGATGTCCTGCATGGTCTGCTCGTGCTGAAGCATGTAGCTGGTGGAGAACTTGATGTACTCGGACACGCCTTCCCGGTTCATCATCTCGTGGGCCGTCGGCTGCTGGCACAGCACCTTCAGAGCCTGGCAGGCCTTGGGGAAGAGCTTGACGGGCAGGCCCAGCCAGAGGAAGTTGAAGAACTTGTGGAAGATGTCGAAGTTCTCGTAGAAGGACTCCGGGTTGAAGCTTTTCTCGATTTTAGGTTGGGTTTCCTGACCGTCTCCCTCCGTAGGGTTGGCACGGCCGAAGATGGTATAGAAGAGGGCGTTGAAGAGGGTATTGGCCGTCAGGGAGCGGAGCCCGTCCTGAGAATGCTGCTGCTCTTGTGGAACGTTCCCGTTCAGGTCTACGTGGTTCTGCTCGTGATGGAGAGCGCTGAAAGCCTTGTCCAGGTTCCCGGCGAAACTCTCCAGCCCGGAGCTCAGGTACTTGCCGTTGACCTTCTTCCCCGCCTCGGAGATCATCTTGCGGGCCTTCTTCAGCTCGAAGCTGAAGACGTTGTTGTTGACCTGCTTCTGGATGGGGTCGAAGTCGAAGTTCTTCTCCTTGGAGAACTGCTCGAAGCAGTGGGGGTCCATGACGATGGTGAGGTACTGGTTGAGGAGGCGGATGGTGAAGATGTCTCCCAGGGCCTTCTGGGACCTGTGCAGGAAGCGAACGGCATGCTGGGCGAAGTCCGCGCCGTTCCCCCACAGGAAGTGTCCCGGCACGTAAGGGGGCTCTCCTTCCCGCCCTGAACAAAATATAACAAAAATATTGATTCAGTTTTCGTGTCCATTTGCGAGATAATTTGGATCTGAAGTGTAAACACTTTCATTTTAATCTGTGTACTTTTCTGTCGCGCGCATGTCTGTGTGTGTGTGTATGTGTGCGTGGGTGCGTGTGTGTGTGTGTGTGTGTGTGTGTGTGTGTGTGTGTGTGTGTGTGTACGCGTGTGTCTGAGTCTATGTGTGAGCGAGTGTGTGTGTGTATGTGTGAAAAGAAAGAGGCAACACACACACACACACACACACACACACACACACACACACACACATTCGCATGCTCACACATTGAACGAATGACACCCTCTCTTCCCCCCCCCCCCCCCCCTCTCTCTCTCTCTCTCTCTCTCTCTCTCTCTCTCTCTCACCTGGTGCGGAAGAAGTACTTGAAGTAGGCGACGGTCAGGGCGATAACAGCAGCGACGAGGTACAGAGATACAGCAACCATGGTGACGACGATATGGGGGAGGAAGACACTCTCTTCGTTCGTAACAGCGACGACACACCAGGGCAATGAGGGAGACACCAGAACCGCTCAATGACCGCAGCTGTTGATTTGGAAGATCGATCACAATCTAATCTGTATCAGCTTGGTTACTTACTTATTGTGTGTAGCAGATCCTTCTGGTCGATTTCGTGGCGAGAAATTTGTAGTTCTGCTTCTTTCTTTCTTTTTTGTGGTTAAAGTTCTTTTTTTTAATTTTCTGTGTAAGCTTGATGCTTTAGTGTCGCTGGAAGAACTGCGTTTTCGTTAAGTCGTGGCTTTCTTTGATCTGCAAACAAAGAACAACAACCCAAATAAATGAACGAACGCAGGAACAAACATACGAAAAGACAAACAGAAAATCAACAAATCGAAGTTGACACAAAATCCCTCCACAAACGAATGAAACAAAATGAATTACTAACTAAATAAATAAACAAGAGAGGAGATGACGAAACGAATATGTAATAATCAAAAAAAAAAAAAAAAAGAATGAAGATGATAAATGTTATGCGAGATCTGCCCACAGATTAATCCAAACAAAAAGAAAGTATGAGCAAGAAAGAGAATGACAGAATGAGGAACAGTGAAATTCGACAGATTTATGGGGTCGACGTATCACCGTACACGGTGTCATCTTTGACAGCAGCATATGTTTTATACGCCGAGGATGCACGCAGTGTGTGTATGTGTGTATGAGAGAGAGAGAGAGAGAGAGAGAGAGAGAGAGAGAGAGAGAGAGAGAGAGAGAGAGAGAGAGAGAGACAGACAGACAGACAGACAGACAGAGAGAGAGAGAGAGAGAGAGAGAGAGAGAGAGAGAGAGAGAGTCATGTCCTTTCTGACAAACTGGCCTACATCCAATTCCAGATCCGTCACAATCTATGCGACACGAAACACAATAGGCTCCGACGGCACAGTGCGCTTGTGATCCTGTTTAAAGCGTTCGGGGTCACTGTAGCTAGACCATGACTGGAATTCGGAGTAAGAAATGGAACGTGAAAGAGAGAGAGAGAGAGAGAGAGAGAGAGAGAGAGAGAGAGACAGAGACAGAGAGACACAGAGAGAGAGAATTCTAGTCTTCTCTCGTCCAGTCTCTCTTACGAAACCTCTCGAGCACGACATTGTGTTTCACGGATTCCTTCAGTCACTAAAAATGGACACGAGCTATCCCTCACCGCTTTCCCCCACCTCCCGTCCCCCACCCTCCCGTCCCAGCTCCCCCCCCCCCCCCCCCCCCCTCCTTCCCGCCATTATCCACCGGTGCAACTTCTGTACCAACCCTCCCTAACCACTTGATTGATCTGTGTAAGCTACTCGATCTCCCGTGATAATCCCAACGCAAACCTATCATCTTACCTTGGTACGTTTACACAAAAGGTGGGCACTAAAAAAAACAAAAACAAACAAACAAAAAAAAAACCGGTTAGATTAACGTCCAATTAGTCCAAAGACTCTTGTTAAGGGTCAGCTGTTTCCCAGAGCGCGAAGTCTGTGTATACTTTGTCTTAACCTGGCATATTGAAGCGGGCCCAACGACGTCTTTTTTTTTTTTTTTTCCTTTTACGCCCACCACCGATCAGCTTGCAGCTTTGTTTTCCTTTAATTACGTCCCCATGATCGTGCTTTTTATAGAAATGATGAGTAACGGCCCCGCGGTCGTTGTTGTGGGTGTAGTCATAGCTCTCCTGTGTTTTCGTCAGCCTCTTATTAGTTGACGCTAAGGCGGGAAAACCCGGAGCCCGTGCAATCTGGCTAGGTTTCATCAGCTTCTGCAAAAAGAAATGATCGATCTTGTGTAACGGCATGCACGGCGGGCGGGCGGGCGGGCGGAGGGGTGGGCTGTTGTGTCGGCGTGATGACACGATCGACCGGCTGGACGAGCCGGCCAGTCAGCGGGGGGGAAGTTCCTTGTGATTCAATGTCGTGATCCGATTGGAATGATGCGGCCAGGGGCTTTTGCCTCTCTTACATTCCTCGACTTTGAGAAGTGAGAGTAAGGGTGTGGGTCCATCGATGATGGAGCATCATGCTTTGAAAAAAAAAAAAAAAAAAAGGGACAGCTATGAGGAAGTCGGATTTCATTCGCGGTCTTTGATTGAATGAAAATAGATTAACTATAACAACAAGAACAATAACAACAAGCACACACACACACACACACACACACACACACACACACACACAATTACACCGTAAGTTGTGGGGGACATTTCGCAATAATATGTGAAATGCTACTGCACAACCATGCACACGCGCTTCGGCGTCTATCATACAGAGAGAGAGAGAGAGACAGAGAGAGAGAGAGAGAGAGAGAGAACGCAACGATCGTCTAAAAACAATCAACAGCACCCCTCGGTGCATCATAAACTTTCACGAATTCCGTCATCGAAACCGTTCAGAGGGGGGTATGGGGGACTTTTACAACCGTCTGAGCGCCCAGACAGCCCTTCCTGTTCACACACACACACACACACACACACACACAGTCCCTTTTTACAGCATCTTCTTTCAAACCTGGGAAGCCCAAAATGA
>JADBJO010000160.1:711398-716398 GCA_016801955.1 Conus betulinus
TTATCAATAAAAACAGTGTTGACCCCCTGATGATAATCACCTACCAGCCTTTTCCCCCCCAACTCTTACTTGGAGAATTTTCCAGCAGACTGGAAGAAAAACACACGCGCGGGCGCGCGCGCGGGCGCGCGCGCGCGCGCGCGCGCACACACACACACACACACACACACACACACACGCACGCATGCACGCACGCACGCACACATACGCACATGCACGCACGCACGCACGCACGCACACACACACACACACACACACACACACACACACACACAGAGCCACGAGCACACACCACACACACACACACACACACACACACACACACACACACACACACACACAGCCACGAGCCACACACACACACACTCACACACACACACATACACACTACACACACACACACACACACACACACACACACACACACACACACACACACACTACACACACACACACACACACATGCTACACACACACACACACACACACACACACACACACACACACACACACACGCACACACATTGAGCGGCAAGAACGGAACGGACGACGTACAGAGCTGACCTGCACAGGTCATTATAATTCAACATGAAAACGTTAATTAATAACCGCTTAATGGCAGGACAGACCGGTGACGCGGATGAACGAACATGTGCACTGACAAATCAGGCATCCACCGCTACGCCCCACCGATACGGCAAGCCACACTGAGATAAATGGGTTCCACGTCAGCGACCATGACTCTTGTAACAGGCTTGAAGGAGGGCAGAGGACGTGTAGGGGAAATGTGGGTGGAGTCAAGACTGGAGGGGGGAGGGGGGGGGGGGGGGGGGTTGGGGGGGGGGGGGGGGTCGGAAGGAGGAAGAGGGTGGGGGAAAAGTTGGGAGGAGATGGGGTATGGTGGGTGCTGAAAACACGTTGTATGCTTTTACCCAGCTAACGCTGAATTATTGACATCCTCGCATTGGAAGAGAAATTAAAACGAATACGTACAACAATAACGCATCGTCCCTCTCTCCCTCCTAAACCTCTCTCCCCAAATAAATGAATAAATCAATTAAAAAAAATATATCAAACGAAATAAGGTTCTAAAATGACAAAAAAAAAGGAACAATTGATGGTTTGGGTTGAAAAATAAACAAACAAAAAAAATCTACCCACTAAAGCGTACATTTCCTACAGCGGTCTGCTGTTCAAAGGTGAAGTCTCTGATCTGTCTTAAGCTGTAGTGCTAGTCTTTAATTAATTATTGGGGGTTTCTTTTTCCTACTCTGGGGAGAGGTGAGGGGCGTTGTGTGTGTGTGTGGGGAGGGGTGTGTGGGGGGGGGGGGGGGGGGGGGGGGGGGGAAGGGAAGTGTCATGCTGTCGCACACACGTTAAGGTAGATGAAACCAAATATATAATGCAACAAAATAGGAAAATAACTGATGGCTTCTCTTAAAGCATGAGTGTATGCGCGCGATTGTGTGTGTGTGTGTGTGTGTGTGTGTGTGTGTGTGTGTGTGTGTGTGTGTGTGTGTGTGTGTGTGTACCATTGTATTTAGTGGGGGGAAACCATGCACTCGCGAATGCATGTAAGCGTTCACTGATTGCACATATGCACACACGTGTGTATGTGTGTGTGTGTGTGTGTGTGTGTGTGTGTGTGTGTGTGTGTACATGCCGCGCCCCTTCTGTAGTTGTGTGTATGTTTATGCATATGTGTATTCATATGTGTGTGCCTACCTCTCTGGTAGCATATGTATGCTTATATTGGGTACATACAGTCGCCAGTGTGCGCGCGCACGCATACCTGTACATGTTTGTAGGCAGGGATGAATGTTCCGCTCTCTCTCTCTCTCTCTCTCTCTCTCTCTCTCTCTCTCTCTCTCTCTCTCTCTCATACGAAAGGTTCAAAAACTCAAAGCTGTTGTTAAGTTTCAATGCTTTATTTTGTCATTCAATGCTTTTATCAGCAGCACCAATAAGTTTTCCAACACCGAGCAATACTCCGACCCCCACCCCAAAAAAAAAAAAACAACACACACACTACTACTACTACTACTACTACCCCAAAAAGGTGTACACGTGGCAATAAATCACCAGTTCACTGGTGTCGTGACCAAAAATCAATTCCAGCTAAGACCACGACAACTAAATCCTTCTTCACAGACTCACTGTACACACTTAGTTCATGTCAGCTGGTCCTCCTCGATTTCCCCGAAGATGATTCCCCGAAGATGGAGTATGGCTGCCTTAATGACAAGATAAAAAAAAAACCCGGTCATACACACAAAACTCCACTCCCTTTGTTGGGTAGGTGGGATTAACCCTTGCCTGTCTATACAGGGAGTGTCCGCAGGAGTATCAGCCTGCGTACGCAAAAAAAAAAAAAAAAAAAAAAAAAAAAAAAAAAAGATGCTGAGCAGTCATACAATTAACCAAACTGGTTTTCTAGAAACAAACCTAAAGATGTCAAGAAATACTTGAAAGTCAGTCATAGAAACCATGATAAATAATAATCTATGGAAAAAAAAAAAAAAAAACACCAAACCAAGCCAGCTCATGAGCTGAAAGCAGCAATGTGAAGGCATGATAGCCAGTATATGAATACAAGAAGAATGAGATAAAGAACATTTTCGTACATTACGTCAGTTCAGATAAGAAAATCTAGGAAATCTATTGATTGAGCGATGCCAGTGCTAGTGAGTTAGTGAGTGTGTGTGTGTGTGTGTGTGCGCGCGCGCGCGCGCGCGTCTGTGTGTGTGTGTGTGTGTGTGCGCGCGCGCGCGCGCGCGCAGTGTGTGTACACACGCGCTGTGCATTTGTCTTTCCATCAAATCTTTTCATGCTAATCGTCAACAAACCGTTTTCATAAATAACAAGCAGTCCAGTTTGTATCATAAAACAATTGGAGTGCCATGAATATCAGTTCTGTCTTTTTTTTTTTTTTAAACTTTAAGTCAATGATCTCCCCTTGCGTATGAAAGACTTAAGCGAGCTCTTTGCAGATGTGCTTTCTAACGCAGGAACTCCAAGCAGGTTTTCATGTTCAAAAAAGGACGTACTACATCTTTTGATTCCTAATAAAGAGGCCAGAATACGATTGGCTTTCTTGACCACGTGATTTACATGAGAGAGTCACAGATGGGACAACAACTACTCTGATATGCTTCTCTGTGCTCGTACTTTCAAGTATCCTTCAATCATCGCCATCTTTTACT
Organism: Conus betulinus; assembly: GCA_016801955.1. Lineage (NCBI taxonomy): Eukaryota > Metazoa > Mollusca > Gastropoda > Neogastropoda > Conidae > Conus > Conus betulinus. The sequence continues at coordinate 714,602 of JADBJO010000160.1, forward strand.
TGGGATTTTAACCCCTCAATGCATACCTTTGCACTTTGACTGTTCTGTTTCATTGGCAAAGTGTCTGCCACGTAGCACAACACACCCTCTGAACATTCAGTCCAGATTCAACACTGTCGTCAACAGCATAATAGGCCTTCGTATCATCTGCAAGTCTTTCGATATCACAACCAACTCTGTAACACAAAAACACGTATGAAATGTATGTTTATATGAACAGAGTGGGATCCAGAACGTTCTTTGTGGGACATGATAGTTACACTTATTCAATCTGTTTTTAAAAAAAAAAAAAATGCCATTCACACCCTGAATGCGCTTGTGTAAAAAGTCTGATCTCCATCCTACGACACCACCACCAACAACAACATGCTCTTCCATTTCATGAAGTAATCTTAAATGTGACGTTGATTCAAACAACTTGCACAGGTCTACATACTGAGCATCTACAGACACTTCATCATCTAGCAAGGACATCTAGTCGTTTGTAGCCACAAGCACTGGTGTGAAGCAAGAACTACCTTTTGAAATAAGTCTTTCGATAACAAATTGTTATGTATTAAACACTCACATTAAAAATTATGAATGAGTCCCTCAAAAATAAATCCGACCTTTGATGAAATTAAACTTGATGCTGCACGGTAAAAAAGAAAGTTCGATCAAACACAATGGGGTGCGATTTGAAAACAAACAAATAAACTCTCTCTCTCTCTCTCTCTCTCTCTCTCTCTCTCTCTCTCTCTCTCTCTCACACACACACACACACACACACACACACACACACACACACACACACACACACACACACTCTCTCTCTCTCTCTCTCATTCTTCTTCCCCCCCCTTCTCCCTTCCATCCCCCCCCCCCCCCCCCCATCTCTTCCTCTGTGACTGTGTGTTTGTGTGTGTGTGTGTGTGTGTGAGAGAGAGAGAGAGAGAGAGAGAGAGAGAGAGAGAGAGAGAGAGAGAGAGAGAGAGAGAATAAGAGAGAAGAAGAGAGAGGAGAGAGAGAGAGAGAGAGAGAGAGAGAGAGAGAGAGAGAGACAGAGAGAGAGAGTGACAGACAGACAGCACGCATGCACGCACGTTTACTCTTCCTATACACGTAGACTGTTTATCTGTTGAATTGTTTGTAGTTTACCCCTGTCTTGGTTATTTAATAAATCATTCCAAACGGCATTACAGTAGACAAAGCCTTCCATTTCTCGGACCGAGCCCAGTATACAGGGTCTCTACCGGATTCAAAGTCTGTGTTTTTTCCCCCTCTGACAAATCTGATATTTTTAAAGGCATTTTCATTGGCATAAAAGCCTGTCTGGCTTGCAACATGACTATCAGCACGATGTAACAGCCAGAACACTCCTTCGTCGATGGACCAATGGCGGAGATCCCATAATGGACACAATTACCTTCCGGGTCCACCGTCCGCCACGTCAGTAAATTGCTCACTCGTTTTTCTCCCGGTTCAAATTTCACTGGGGTGTTAGCGCTCCCCATCCGGTTTGCCTTAACAAGCGAATGAAGCCGAAATAAACTGTATGCTGTCAGCGGGGGGGGGGGGGGGGGGGGGGGGGGGGGGGGGGGGGGGAGGGGGGGGGGGCATGAAGAATCACAAGAATGAGGAATGACGCGAAAGAGAATGTAGATTAATTAATAACGAGCTGGGCAATGCGGACCGCAAACCTCCGCTACACATTGTTTTTATCGCCAGGGAAAGCAACAGTAATAGAAGTATAGGCCGAGTTACTTCCCACGCAAGTTTTTTTTTTTAATTGGTTAGGGAAATTAATTCGTTTCATAC
>JADBJO010000160.1:723898-726398 GCA_016801955.1 Conus betulinus
ACCCCTCATTCAAACACCCTCCACCTTTTCCTGCTCTCCCTCACTCCAACACCCTCCACCTCCCCTCCCCTCCCCTGCTCTCTCTCTCTCTCTCTCTCTCTCTCTCTCTCTCTCTCTCTCTCTCTCTCTCACACACACACACACACACACACACACACACACACACACACACATTTAAATCACAATCCAGCGATGCACGTTGCAAGAAACTTTTTTTCATTCCGGCGACGTCTGGCAATATATTCATTCATTCATTCATTCATATCATTCATTCATTCCCGTTCCCTGCGGTCCTTTTTATAGAATCTGCTACAAAACCTGGGAGTCAGAAATAGGCAGGGAGAGGCTTGCTCGCCCTGCTTGGCACCACATGCTGAATAGTTCCGATAACCTTAATCGCACTCCGGGGCTATTTTTACACCGTCTCGTGATATTCTCGTCACCTGGAGATGGCAATAAACTGACCACGGGGGGTCCAATCCATCATTCTCCTTTTTCATTCGCAGATTAAGCGCTGGCTCAAGACGTCGAGTCTCTCTAGTTATCCCCCCCCCCCCCCACCCCCTCCCAACCTGGTTCTGGTTGTCGAGCGTGTCTGACCGGAAGTGTGTTTAGGGGGCAGGTCCTGGCTGTCTTAATGAAGCCTTCTTCTTCCTCTTTCATTTAGTGTCCGCTATCATCGCCGTATTGTTGGTCTTGACACGTGTATTTGTGGGAGGGGGAGGGAGGGGGGGGGAGATTACGATGGAAGCGAGCTGTGCGTGCGTGCGTGCGTGCATGCATGCGTGTGTGTGTGTGTGTGTGTGTGTGTGTGTGTGTGTGTGTGTGTGTGTAGATGTGTAGGTGTTAGGGTACGGCGGTTTGTGGGGAAATTTTCAGACGCTTTACCAAGAGGTTGAAAACATCCACAGGCCAACAAGTACGCTCCCCGTAAACAGCTTCAAAGTGGTTTGTAAAAGTCATCTATGCAAATTAAAGTGGTCCCCCAAAGCTCCCACAGTACCACCGTTGTAGCCTACGCACATGCAAACTTGGCTCCACTCAAGACGCCGATTCCGCTATTCTGAGCGTTAATTGCGACATATAAATCACATCTAACTGCCCTAGAAAATAATCACAAACAAATGCGTTCTTTTGCTGATTAAACGTGATAGCTAGCATTACCTCAGAAAAATATTGACCCCTTGGTCCGTTTATGTGTTCTCAATGACGATGAAAAGCCAACCCAGAATCAATACACCCACAATGTAAGGTAAATAAGAGAGAGAGAGAGGAGAGAGAGAGTGGGGCGGACAATCAGTAGCATTCAATGGAAATGGATGAGCAAAAGGTCGGGGGGGGGGGGGGGGGGGGGGGGGGGGGGGGGGGGAAACGGCTTGATGAGCTGGTGGATGGATGGTGACAGGGGGTGGGAGCGGCGTTTTCAAATTGAGGTTTTGAAACCTTTGAAGGCGGGCAACAGCGCTGACAAGTGCCTGTAAAGAAACAGCCCCCTCCTGTTGACGAGCCGGAAGGAGGTAGGGCGGTTGGTGGGACTGGCCAGTTCTCGCAGACGGGGATCGCGGGTGGCTTGAACGGTTTATTGACCGCAACCGACTGCCTGATTCGCACCGCAGAATATCGCCGGGTTGTATGGTGACATCGATGCACGCTGAGTGGTTATGCCGATGCTACCACACGGAAGAAGCGAAATCACATCGCGTATCCGAAGAAGAGCGCAGCGTGGTGTTGTCCTTCCTGCGTTTTCCCGTCTGACATAGTTTTGTTAGAAGAGGTTTCGAAGCTCTCTTATGCCTACTCTCATTTCACGATGCGCTCTAAACATTAAGGTGGTTTTTGTTTAGTTTTCTTTTTGTACTCCCAGTTCTTATAGAACAGGGAGTACTTTACAATGGGAACTTTTCTTTCTTTATGGAAAATCTCAGAAAGTACTTGGCCGATCTTTCTGAAAATTTGTAGGTGTGTTCATTATGGGTCACAGATGATGGCCGATGTTTACCAGAATAACCGTTACTAACGGATATAACGGCCCCAAAACGGTTTTTTTTTCCTCTTTATGGAATATCTCGCGCGTATTCAGGATAAATTGGGAGTACGTTTATATGCTTTGCATCTTTTGTTTGTTCATTACGGACTAGTGATTTGTGCTGATAGCAGACGTAAGACTATGTCAACCTAGAAAATGAAATAGCAGAGAGAGTTGAACTCTTTCGCTTCAGATCCTTCACATGGTAAAAGCTCTGTTCAGAGCTGGATTACTGCAGACCACTTTATCTGCAGTGCGTGGTACAGACAGCCGACAGAAAAACGTGCCTCAGGAAAATGTATTACCAAAGCTTCACAATACGAACCTGAACACGTTAAATATAGATTACTTACTAACTCATAATAACTTATCATGTACAACAATAAAAACTGAACATTAACTTAGTCACTTTATCGGTTTTATACATATTTTTATACTATGAAAGAATGTGGATATTTTAACACACTTTTGAAT
>JADBJO010000160.1:733898-736398 GCA_016801955.1 Conus betulinus
ACAAACAAACAAAACAGGATATTCGAAAAGTACATGCTGATTTGTAAATCTTTGACAGATAGGGCACTGAACGCCTTTTACTGAAATTCGTTTTAGATGCGTCTAAAATCACTCTGAAATAATGATGCTATGTATCTGCAAACATTCAACGGAACTTTTCTACAATAAAAAGTATTCATACACAATATAAACATTTTCTTTACGAAATCTGTCTGATCGACACTGACACGTTTCGCACATCAGTCAACCATAAACTGGATGTAAGCTACGCATGACTAACCTTTCATACCCCCTCCCAACCCACGAGTCGCTTCTCCGTGTATCATCGATGTCCAAAACCAGACAGGACTTGCAGTCGACTTACTAATTCACGCGAGCCTTGATTATTACACAAACTGGTCGTTTATCGGCCGCCTTTCTTTACAAAAAAAAAAAGAAAGAAAGAAAGAAAGAAAGAAGAAGAAGAAGAAGAAGAAGAAGAAGAAGAAGAAGAAGAAAGATGATAATGCTAAAGAGAAGACGCAGGCCTTCTACGCTGTACCAATGCCAGTAGGGAGCCGTCTAAATAAGCCAATCACAAGCCGCCGTTGCATCCACATCCTACCTCTACGACATGCAATGGACCATGCTCAAGAAATGTCAGACTGCAACACAACGCCATCACTTCCCCATCCTCCTGTGTCAAAAGCAGGAAGCGAGAGATTAAAAAGCTATCATCATCAACGGCCAACGTGTCCTAAGGGTCGGTCTCGGGCAACGTACAACCTCCCTCTCGTCGAGTTATGATTGGTTCTATTAATTAATCAACACGGCACGACCGGGCGTTTCGGCGCCGGCTAACAAGGTTGTAAGTCAGTGGGAGTTGTCTCCCCGCCTCTCCATCTCTCCCAGTCTCCCTCGGCTGGTGCTCTTCCGGTTCCGGTTGCCTGCCGTGCTGCCGCCGTGTCCTCTCTGCATGGTTTGACTCGTCGGTTCAATCGCCCAGTGACGAATGATTTTTCTTTACGCGTGAAGGTGAGAAATGTTGAACTGATGTTGCTGGGCACACCTGTCCGATGGGTGCGTGCTGGTGAGTTACCTGTCTGGATGCCGCCACGGAGGGTTGGACGCGACGAAGAGGCGAGTTCATGAGGGTATAGTAGCCGAGCGAGACAGGAGAGGTAAGAATGAGGTTTTAATAGCAGCCAGGTTTTCTGGAAGAGGTGGGTGACAAGGGGAAGGCGAATGGAGAGAGAGAGAGAGAGAGAGAGAGAGAGAGAGAGAGAGAGAGAGAGAGAGAGAGAGAGACAGACAGACAGACAGACAGACAGACAGACGGATAGAGAGACAGACAGAAAGACAGACAGACAGAGAACCTTACGATAAAAAGAAACCACTGGCAGCTGCCAGCATTTCCTGTCAACATTACATCGCAAGTAAATCCTGATCTACACTGAAGACTGTGTAAAAGGCTGCTTCGTCTATCACCTACTGTTTATCACGTCGTGCGATACAGAAGGCGACCAAAGCACCCCCAGCGAGCTCTGCTGCCATCCTCACTGTGTAGTTCCACGGTCTGTTGTCTGCCTTAAGGACCCCACTGAATGTTTGAATCCATTTTTTTTTCTTTTGGTGGAGGGGGGGGGGGGGGGGGGGGGGGGAGGGAGAGAGAGGAGGAGTCCTCTTTGTCTTAGATTCCGAGGTCAGCTCACAAAATCTTGTTCGCGCGTCTGAGTGGTAGTAGTTTTATGACTTTTCCTACACCCACTTGAAACAGTGCTTGCATATTGTAAAAGCTTCACTTCGGGTTGGTCGGCTCTTTCTCACATCTCTCTTTGTTATCCTAATTAGTCCATGCCTATGATCATTTGGGGGCGTCTACTATCAAATAAGTCAAGTTTCTTCGTTTCCGGATCTTAAGTTTCAAAATAGTAAAAAAAAAAAAAAAAAAGAATCCATCAGCTTAATATCATGTGCAGCGTGGTCTCAAAACTAAGAGGCTGTGGTGTAGCGTATACGGACTAGTCCGCACGCAGTGACGCCTCTTTGATGAAACCGAAACTGTAAAAAGAGTAAAGTATGTGCTTTGGATTCATGTCTTTGTACTGAGAGACAGATTCGTATTCCCCCCCCCCCCCCCCCCCCCCCCTCACTCCCCCTCTGCTGTCTAAATGTGGCTGAAGCATTTTCCACACGAAGTCAGGGTCTTCAGTTATGTTTCTTTGCTGTGTGACTGAGTCTCAAGATGTAATAGATTACCCACCATTTCAGTTTCAGTTTCGACAGAGACACATCTGATCCTTTTCGGTGTGTTGATCTCTGTATATTTTTGGTATTCAACGCGCTGGTGTTGTTTCCAGTGGTTGTTATTGCTACACCGGTTTCATGGACAAGACAGTGCAAAACTTGAGAATTCTCTGCCAGTGCTGTAAAATCGTCCGCGAAGTCAACATGTGACAGGTATCTGTCTGTTTTTATGCGCTTTGCTTGTATTGGTTTCTTTAGTACCATGACATTTCTT
>JADBJO010000160.1:741398-746398 GCA_016801955.1 Conus betulinus
CATCTTGTTCACGTCGAAGATGAAATGAAATTTTAATCGGAAAAAAGACGATATAGACTCTAGCTTGCTTCAAGTTCGTCTATATATATATATATATAATCATCTCTGTTTGTTCCGTTCATAACTATCATCAAACCATCAAGCTACACGATTCGTCCATTCCTGTTTACTCCTTTGCAGTTGGAAGGGAAAAAACTTGGGCATTTACCTGTTGCCAGTCGCTATAGCGGCACTGACAAACAATCTGTGTGCGAGGCCCGCCACGTTACGCCACTATTTCTTCATGTGTGCAAGTGCGGTGAAGGGGGGACACTGTTTGTGTTACGCATGCATGGCTGCATGTTCATGCGCATGTGAGTGCGTGCGCGCACGAGCGTGTGCGCCTTGTTGGCTTGATATGATTATGCGCGTGAACATGCGAATGGCGTGTGTGTGATGAGAGAAGCGCTCGCGACTTTGTGGCAAAAACGTGCGTAGGATCGTATACTGCGGATAACTAGAAACATGATCTAAGCTTGTGTGTTGTGGGTGGGGTCATATATATATTCACCTACGCATCCTTCTCTGTTGTGCATATATTCCCCACCCCACCCACACCCCTCAAAATCACCAAAGTATTTTTTTCAGCTTCACAACAAGTGTGAATACATTAAGATAACATAAATGCAGTTAAGACAAACACAATGGTCACTGGGCACACTTCAATCGCAATGGAACACAAGGTTCTAACCGAAGCAGACTGTGCAACGTGCTTTGCTCGTAAACGCTTCCCCCTTCCATCCCTCTCCGTGACGGGAATCCCGAATTCGGTGTGTTTTTTGAAGGTATCCTCAGCAAACCTTGAGGGTCAGATAAATGAATCATTTCTATCGGGTTCAATTTGATCAAGGAGGCGTCACAAAGTAGAGGTAAAATCATATCTACGTTTTGAACCGTATTTGCTAAACCCTGAAAACATAGGCCACAAGGGTTGAACACAAATCTGTAAGTAAATATACGACAAAAACGTCGGTACGGTGGTGCAGTTGTAAGGAAGGGGGTGATTCTTATGAACGAGACTCTGGGATGTATTTAATCATTCAAACGTGCTGGCCAGATCTGGAGTGTCTGTCTAATTTGGTCAGCATCTACGAGTGTCGTATGTGATCGTGTGGTGTGGAGTGGGGTGGTGATGGTGTGGTGTGGTGGAATGGAGATGGTAGTGGTGGTGGGGTGGGTGGTGGTGGTGGTGTGTGTGTGTGTGTGTGTGTGTGTGTGTGTGTGTGTGTGTGTGTGTGTGTGCCTCTGTATGTGTGTGTGCGTGTGTGCATGCGCGCGTTTCGCGCGCGTTACGTGTGTGCGTACGCGCGTGCGATCGCGCTCGTATGTTTATGCATGCGTACGTGCGTGCGTGCGTGTTTGAGTGTGTATGCGCGCGCGCGCGCGTGTGTGTCTTTCTGATAAATCGTATTCAACATGAATGTGTTTTCTCATTTATGTGTGGGTATCACCTGCACGCACACATACTTGCCTGCGCCAGTGTGCGCGTACATTAAGCCTACAGACAAAACACGACCAAGCCCATCATGTTTATCATAAATCTGGGTCTGAAAGGGTTTTTCTGTGCCAAGGTGGTAGGTGAGGGGGATGGGGGAGGGGGGGGGGGGGGTTGTGGGAGACTGAAAGACAAATGGGGATGGGGGATGGGGGGGGGGGGGGGGGAGGGTATGAGGGGGGGTGGAAAAAAAGGGTAGGCAGTGAGGTTTGGATATGGGAAGGGGAGACTCATACTCAGCATCAGACTGATTATCGTCGCAGTAGACGAAAAGACAGGATGACTCAGGAGGATTTCCCCCCCTGATCTTCCAGATGTTGAAACGAACACTACTGTGGTGAGCCCATGAGTGTTGCAGTGTGTGTGTTGTGTGTGTGTGTGTGTGTGTGTGTGCGTGTGTGTGTGTGTGTGTGTGTGTGTGTGTAAGTGAAGGTCGTATGGATGAGTGCCAAGAAAACGGGTGGGAAAAGAGATGCATGGGGTAGTGTAATCGGATGGTAAACTCTCTCTCTCTCCTCTCTCTCTCTCTCTCTCTCTCTCTCTCTCTCTCTCTGGAGCCCCAACGGGGGCCTGTGTGGGTCGCCTGCGCTACAACTATGATTGAATTTAAACTGAAACTCACTCACTCCCCCTCTCTCAGTACCTTCACTCCATTTTTTTTTTTATGCGAGTATTAATTCACAAGTCAAAGCAAATTTCAATTTCATGGGATTTTAAAGCGCAAGTGTGCTTCAAATGTCTTAAAGCCTGTGATTAGACTGGACAGCAAACACAGAAACTGCTGAGACTATACAGACGAGCTGACACGACAGCCTGTAAATTTCCCGATACGAACATTAATTAACCAAGGGACGATAATATCAGTAAATCTGAAAATACGTTCCTAAGTGGACTGTCCAAAAGTATCAAGAAACAAAGAAACAGTACTTTGACGGTTTTGTTCATCCTTTTTTTTTTTCAAAAGTAACATCAGTACTGAGAGCGAGGACCAAGATGAGTAAAGAAAGCGGTGCGGTGTGGTGTGGTGTGGTGTGGTGTGGTGGTGTGTGGTGTGTGGTGGTGTGTGGTGGTGGTGTGGTGTGGTGGTGGTGGTGGTGGTGTGTGGTGTGTGTGTGTGGTGTGGTGGTGGTGGTGGTGTGTGTGTGTGGTGGTGGTGGTGGTGGTGGTGGTGTGTGTGTATATGTGTGTGTGTGTGTGTGTGTGTGTGTGTGTTGTGTGTGTGTGCGCGTACGTGCGTGCGTGCGTGCGTGTGTGTGTGTGTGTGAGTGTGTGTGTGTGTGTGTGTGTGTGTGTGTGTGTGTGTGTGAATACATAATATTCATACGCACACTTAAAATTTCGCCAAGGTTTGAAAACTGTCAGAACAGAACGTGACGTGGTTGTGATTACAAGGTTAAAGCTGGTCCATTGAGTGAGCATGCACTCTACAAGACAGACAGATTCAGTCCCACCGTTTTCCCTATGCAGTTTACCTGAAGTTGCAGATGGGTAACATTCATGCACGATATCCAGTGTGAACACTCGTACTTGACGCTCTGGTCTAGCTGAACTTGGTGAATTCTGAATGTTAGAAACAGCGCACCGCAAAAAAAAAAAAAAAAAAAAAAAAAAAAAAAAAAAAAAAAAAAAAACGTAGTCAAACGAATCACAAGACAAAACACGACGCGTTTCGACCTCTTAAGTCTTCTTCAGGCAAGATACAAAACACCCAGGACAACGAAAATGAACGAGCAATCACTGATCTTCATCCACTTCAGCGCAAAGATGGGCGTTGAATCGCGTCTGCCGTCGTCTCACTTTGCAACTGGATCCAACTTTGGTTCATACTGACTGCTGCCCTTCGTTGCTTTGTATTTCTGTTGACATCGTCAGTAGTGTGCACTTGCGAACACTGTATGCTCGTTCATTTTCGTTGTCCTGAGTGTTCTGTATCTTGCCTGAAGAAGACCTAAGAGGCCGAAACGCGTCGTGCTTTGTCTTGTGATTCGCTTGTCTACGTTTTTTTTCTCTAATTTTTTTATTTGATTATTTAATTTTTTTTTGCGGTGCGCTACTAGTAAGATTTAAAATTTGAGTTTTCAAAACGGAGTGACCGAGAGCGGAAAATGAAGCAAAATTTAGAAAGAGAAGGGGTCAGTTACCGCCAGGGACACAGGCAAACAGCACAGGAGAAGACACACCAATTTTTTTTAGATTTCCGCCTGCAGTCGCGCCTCACTTTTCCACTGTGAACTTGGTGAGTTCGGCTTCCCTCACACGACACTTGTTTCCGAGCGCTTTGCCCATTCCCATAGGGACCGACGCAGTTTCGAGCAATGAGTATTTTGAAGCTTTGTGCGAAGGCATATCACGCGATGAAACAAATTCTATCAGCGAAATACAACACATTCGAGCCGTTGCTCTAACCGACTCCGACGGATGCACAAAAACTAATTATGAGTTAAATCAGCCAGCTCTTCTTTTGGCACCTGCCTGTCTCTTTCGGTCCTCCGTGTCGTGCCTCACATATGAAGTGGTAATCGAATACACAGCCCGAAACGAAATTTTCAGCGTGTTATGAGTCTGAAGCAGGTCTGTCCAGCTGTAATCTTCTTTCAGAATTTCGAGCGAGGCAGTCTCGTGTTATGCAGCAGCGCTATTCATTGGCTCATGATGCTAGAAGCCAGAAATGTATTTCGCCATGCTAGACTCCGTCGAAACATGATTTCACGCGCAAATTGGCTGTGAACCTCGCTTCTTATACGATATACCGGAAACAACGTGCGGCTCGATTTGCTGTTGTGTTGTTGCTGTTTTTTCGTTCCCCCAACAACAGTCTGTCTAATCAGCCTGTTTTGGGTCGTCCGTGTATTTGTGTGTACGTTTGTATGTAGTGTGGTGCGGTGTGGTGGGGTGTGGTGAGGGTGGTGGTGGTGGGATAAACTATAACACTGGCTTTCGTTCATCAATTATATGCGCTAACCAAACTTGCAGAACGACGAATTTTGCTATCCCCCCCCCCCCCCCCCCCCCCCCCCCCCCCCCCCCCCCCATTCCTTGCATGAAGATGTCATCGAACGGTCATGGCCCAAAACTTGCGATCATCATTTTCAGCATTATTTTCAAAATTACAAAACCGATTGTCTTGGAAGTTTTTTATCATTTACAATAATTGGTTTATACACTGACAGAAAATGTTAACATGTTATAATGATATTGTAAACAAGAATTTTAACACACATTAAGTTGAATTCTATCGAGATGTAATCCAATGTCTATCCAGCAGAGGTACAGACCCGAATTATTCATATTACTATATTACTATACATATAACTAGGATATGCAGTGTACGGAAACATTTTGCCAGATATTGGTAAGGCAACATGAGTTTTCCCATTACGGTGAATCAAGCCAAGGAACCAGTATTAAAGCGCTAAAGTACTGTTCGATGTTTCAACTATAATAGATCCTTACAGAAAAAAAGGAA
>JADBJO010000160.1:756398-763898 GCA_016801955.1 Conus betulinus
AGAATTTACAGCGATCTTCATTTTCTCTCGCACCATCTGTGCACATTACACACACTGGTCATCTACAGTGCCTTCGGAATCAAACCATCTTCCGTTTGCAGTCAGTCCAAGTGTCCTACTTCTGAATCTAGCGAGCATATTCCTATATCATTTATGAGTAACTATAGTCAGATTTTTTTTCTGGTTGTAAGATGCTTTTAAAAGAACACATCAGGGGCCGAAATAGCTCAGTTGGTAGAGCATCGGACTCGTAATCTTGGGGTTGCGGGTTCGCATCTCCGCCGGGCCGGTTCGGTACAGGAGGATTTTTCCCTCGGAGTTAATATTGGTTCTGACTCCATTCCCAAAACACAGTCCTTCGAATGAGACTATAAACCGAGGTTCCGTGTGTGAACGCACGCATAACATCTTGCACATACGTAAAATCCCATCACCAACTTTCGGAAGAGAAGGCCAGTCTGGCCGTTGGTATGGTTACACATAGCATGCACCTTCCCCGCGAAGCAGGCATTTCCCCGAAGGTGGAGTGTGGCTGCCTTAATGGCGGGATGAAAAAAAAAAAAAACGATCATACACATGCAAGTGTCAGAATCTTCAACCCGATGAAGGTGGACACTCAAAGAAAGAAAGAAAGATCCTGGAATATTTCATATCATCTTTGATCTTGGAATGCCAGTTTTGTTTATAACATGAGATCAGAAGGTCTTTAAATTCCAACATGGATGTACGTTTATCGCCTGTCCTCCAGACTGAGCCATACTACACCAAACCCGTTTTCTGTCGAGGCCCGCTTTCCAGTAGCAACCAAGTTGTGCTTTTCTAGCTCGAACTGATGTAAACAAATATCATAACATGCTTGTCTACATAACCTGCTTGTAATAGCTGGGTATAAGTTTTAACCAATAATGAACGCGTTTCCCGAAAGATCGAACGATAAGAAGGAGCTCTCCCAGAAGAGAGAGAGAGAGAGAGAGAGAGAGAGAGAGAGAGAGAGAGAGAGAGAGAGAGACAGACAGACAGACAGACAGACAGACAGAGACAGACAGAGACACAGAGATAGACAAACACAGTGATAGAGACAGAGAAACAGAGAGACAGAACGAAGACTCGCTCTGGCGCTCTCCATCCACACTCACACCGTAGATCGGAAGCCAGTCAGAAACTAGTGTGTTTCTACATCCGAGAGACCGCTTGCGCACGAGCAAATGTACACCGCGCATTCTATCTTGGCCAGACAGGTGAAGGTAAACCAGACAGAAGATGGCGAGTCCACGCATCTGCTTTCTGAGGTCTAAATATGAATAAAACAAACAAAACAGAAAAATCTTCTCCGATCCGATTACCACCTGGACCTGCCCGTACCATCTCCCGGCTCCTTCTCATCTTCTGGTTATCGTCTCATCTCCCCCAAGTGGAGACAGCATGGCCTTAACTGTGGACAATGCGGTCGGCCAGGAAGCGATGAAATCCCAAGGTGGTAGATTAAATCTCTCACAGGGTGGTTTTCTTCTTCTTCTTCTTCTTCTTCTTCTTCTTCTTTCTTCTTCTCTCTTCTTCGTTTTCTTTCATTTGTTCTGCTCCTGTCCTCTAGACCTGAAGTTGTTGTCTGAGAACTATAGTCCATAGAATGAAGCGTTATGCCGAGATCCCGAATTCAGCATGCACCTGGTGCAGGTTGAAGAACCCCACGACAGTCACTAAAATCAAGGGAGTGGTCACTGGAAGAGTAATTAATTATTCTAAACTCCTGTTGTTCCACCTGGACCTGTTCAATGGCATGTCGTCTCACCAGCACAAGCCTCATCAGGTCACGCGTCTTTGTGTTGCATGCTCGATATGGCCTGACGCCACAGCCCATCTTCGTCCCATCGAATATTAACCCGTACAATCTCATGCCATGTTAAACCCATCTTCTCTCAGCTCATCGTGTCCCAACCCAAGCCATCTTATGCTGTGTCATCCCCTCTTCTCTCATCGTGTTCCACTTATTCCATACCGAGCTATGTCCATCCATCTCCGATTCATCGTTTTCCAACATGGACTAGGTCATGCCACGTCAGCCCCGCGCCCCCTAGTCTCGTCATATTCCCAACCATACTGTCTCATGCCATCTCAGTTCGTCTCATCTCTTCGTATTCCAACCATGTCATCTGATACTAAGTCAGCCTGTCGTATCTCATCGTATTACAACTCATATCACATCTCATATGCTATGTCAACCCATCATGTCTCCTCGTCTTCCGACCATACCATCTCATACGCTATGTCAACCTATCATGTCTCATCGTCTTCCGACCCATACTATCTCATATGCTATGTCAACCCATCATGTCTCATCGTCTTCCGACCATACTATCTCATATGCTATGTCAACCCATCTTATCTCATCGTATTACAACTCATACCATTTCATATGCTATGTCAACCCATCATGTCACCTCGTCTTCCGACCATACCATCTCATATGCTATGTCAACCCATCATATCCCATCGTCTTTCGACCATACTATCTTATATTCTATGTCAACCCATCTTATCTCATCGTATTACAACTCATACCATCTCATATGCTATGTCAACTCATCAATCCCATCGTCTTCCGACCATACCATCTCATATGCTATGTCAACCCATCATATCCCATCGTCTTCCGACCATACCATCTCATATGCTATGTCAACCCATCTTCTCTCATCGTATTACAACCCGTGCTATCTCATGCTATGTCAGCCCATCTGATCTCATCGTATTACAACCTATACCATATCATATTATGTCAACCCATCTTATCTGATCGCATTACAACCCATACCATCTCATGCTATATCAAACCATCTTATCTCATCGTGTTACAACCATACTTTCTCACGCTATGTCAACCCATCTTATCTCATCGCCTTCCAACCATACTATCTCATGCTATCTCAACTCGACTCATCGTCTTCCACCTCATACTATCTCATGCCATATCAGCTTGTCTCATCGTATTCCAATGCATACCATCTTAAGCCATATCAGCCCTTCTTATCTCATCGTATTCCGGCCAACACCGTCTCATGCTGTGTTACCTCATCTTATCGTATTTCAATCTACACCATCCGATACTATCTCAACCTGTTGATCTTACCGGATTTAAACCTGAACCGTCTCATGCCCTTTGATACAGGATTTTGCGATTTCGGCTTATGAAACGTGTTTTCCAAGACAGCCTATTTTCTTTCCTTTACCCCCCCTTTTTAGGCCTTTATATCTACTTGGCAGTTCAGACACTGATCGTCTGAAGGACCAGGTAAGAGATCAGATTACGATCTCCGTTAGGTCCGTTTAGTAAACATTAAATGTTGTCACAGGCTACAATCCAAAAATAGGTATGGGGAAGACGGAGAAAGGTTGACCAGAAATAATAGAATCTTACGAGGGTGGTTGTTGTTGTTGTTGCGTTGTTGTTGCTCTGTGCGTGTGTGTGGGTAGGGATGTGTGGAGACTCTCTCTCTCTCTCTCTCTCTCTCTCTCTCTCTCTCTCTCTCTCATCATCATCATCATCATCATCATCATCATCATCATCATATGATGATGATGATGATGAACTTGTAATTAAATTAGACAGATGAGGATAGTGAAATACTGCATTACTCCTGTGCGTGAGGTGAGGACATAACGAAATGTTACGAATTTATTTGTTTTTGTTAACTTTGGATTTGATACACACTAGGAATGAAAGTGTACAATTTGTTTGCAGAAAATAAGAGGGGAATGCTTTTTGTTCTGTGTTACCTCTCCCCCCTTGTCAAAAGACCTCTTTGGTAATGACAATAAAATATCAAAGTGTCAAAGTCTCTCTCTCTCTCTTTAGCCCAATGCTTTCTGATACAAGAATGTGTTTGCCCCTTGCCCTGTATGTGTCTAAAGCATTTACTTTCAGAAATCAATGTTTGTATGATCTTTAAAGATCATTTTTTGCATGCTTATGAACATGCTACTTTTCGTCATCCTCCCTCCAACCCCCACCCCAACCCACCCGATCCCTACCCCACCCCTCGACCTCTCCTATCCCATCCCCCCCTTTTTCGCGTTTAAAGACGGTATCGGTTAATTGTACTTATGTACGATATTATAATATGATTTCTTTTTGTTACCCCCCCCCCCCCCCCCCCCCCCCACCCCGACATGGCAGAAGGCCTAGCTCAATAAAACTTTGTCTTCTCTCTCTCTCTCTCTCTCTCTCTCCCCCCCCCCCCCCTCTCTCTCTCTCTCTCTCTCTCTCTCGTAGCTTCTGTCCGTTTCTGCACCCCTTCCTCCCACGGCTATGCCTCTCATGAAAACTTCTCTACGATCTTCTCGCCGCCCATCAGGATCCCTCTTGAAGTTCTAGTCTTCGGGTTTGTTTTCCCTTCAAAACAAGTTCCTCCCATTCGCTCGGAGAGAGTATTATAGGCTGCGAGTGACGGTTGATGCCAATTTAATCTCGAGAGAGAGAGAGAGAGAGAGAGAGAGAGAGAGAGAGAGAGAGAGTCCATACTCTTACCAAAAAAAAAAAAAAAAACTTAAAACGAATGAGGGACCAGTATCCTATCCACATTTCGTATATATAAATCTCCTCTGGGTCTAGAAAACTAACAACACTAACAATAAATTACAACATGTAACAGACATTAGTTTGTTTTTCCTTGGTCCCCTAGGTCTTCTGGTGTAGATTCTTTTATGATCTGCTTTACTATGCTCCATGTGCGAGGGAACAGATACAGCATTAGCGTCAATAGGATGACACACACGATGACGTCATTCATATGGACCAGAAGTAATTCAGTGAATGGTGGTTCCTAGTTCTCACATTATCAGCTTCATGCACTGGTATTAATGTAAGTCTCAGATTAATGCATGGTGAACAGTTTTCGAACCGCCTCCTTATTGCACAATTCATAAGCTTACCATTTCAAACATGTTGTTAATTAACGACTTAATCTATTCCTCTTTTCGAATATCCCATGTCCAAGCCCACTGAAAATGAAGACATATCGTTTACTGAACTCACTAACGAAGCAGCATCCCCCCTCCACCCCCACAGCTCATAAAGCAAACAGCTAAAACAATTACGAAGCCCCGGACAAACAAAAAAACAAACCAACAAAGAAACACACTTTTGCCCCAGACATAAATTCCGGATGTTAGAGGCACCAATACAAATTCTTTTGTGGGCTAATTTGAAGTGATTGTTCTGTCTCAAAATGCGATCAGTTTGATCGAGTATGAGATGCGCTCGCGTGGGAGTGAGTAATACGTGTGTGTGTGTGTGTGTGTGTGTGTGTGTGTGTGTGTGTGTGTGTGTGTGTGTGTGTGTGTGTGTGTGTGTGAGAGAGAGAGAGAGAGAGAGAGAGAGAGAGAGAGAGAGAGAGAGAGCGCTCAGAACTCAGTTTATTCATACAAAGGCCATTGCCCCTTACGAAGGAGGGTATGGAGAACATAACAACAATATTTGAATTTTACCGAACACTACAAAGACTGGATAGACTTTCTCTCTCACGAAGTCATAACGAATCTAAACTGAAATGTCTTGAATAAGTAAACTGAGAATTTTTTTTTTTTTTTTACTGTGCTTTCATTCTGAGATGCCATAAACAGACTTGACCGAAACTGACAGGGATCCCAGGAAAAGACTGTCGGTGTATACTGCGCTCTGAGACTGAATAATTTATGTCGTCTTCTTTTCCATTTTTTCGCACAATGGACAAGTCAAATCATCCCACAATATTTACTGCCACAGCACCGGTGTCCTGCTATGTCCGAAATTCCTGCTCTAAATTTGGTCATAGTCAGCTTCAAGTGTTTACCTGAATCCATTTGCAGATAAAGTTTGATATCGTGTACCGAACAAATATATCCGGTGCATGGTTAATCTATTGTTACTTTTGACATGACAGAGAGAGAGAGAGAGAGAGAGAGAGAGAGAGAGAGAGAGAGAGAGAGAGAGAGAGAGAGAGAGCAGAGATAGAGAGAGACGGAGACGGAAAGACAGAAGAAGAAGAAGAAGAAGAAGAAGAAGAAGAAGAATCGGGCGAATGAAGAAGACGAAGATGATGATAATTAAAGAAACACTCTCTACCTCAGCTTCTTACTGAAGGTAACCTTACTCATCACCCACGTCCCGTCCGTTCCTTCATAACCTGAACAGGAACAACGATAACAGCTCATTATAACAGGCTGTTTGTTCTGGCTGGTGCCAGACACCCCCCACCCCCACCCCTTCATCATCCCCCTCTCCCTCCCCGTCTTCCCCTAATCTTCCAACGTGGTCATCCCCGTGGCGTACCTCATCTGAAATGAGGGGCGTAGACCGTTCAACCTGAACAGAAACCCGAACTAACTCGTCCGCCCACACCCGTTTTCTGTTCTATACACAGCCCCATTCGATACGAACCTAATTTTTGATTTTGGAAGACAATCATTTTGCGAAAAATGTCCTGTAACAGGCTACATGAAAACAAGAGGTGCTACATATTATGTAATAAGATAAATTTGTTGTGTATCGCGAGTTCTGCCTTCTAGACCCGAAGTCGGTCAGACCTTCAGCTTCTCGTTCGTTTCAAAGGGAGGTGACGGCAGACGGAAAGTGAGACAAAATTAGAAGAGAAATCGTGATTATTCCGCCGGACAACAGGGACAAACAAAATTACGAGACAAAATCATCATTTTAATAAGTATAAATTTCTCTTCTAAATTCAGCTTATAGTTTCAATGGAAAAGCAATGCACCATCACAGAAATCGCTGTATGTTCTGTCTGGACACTAGACCAGCATCCTCTGCTCAGTGTATATCTTTTCCAGAGATGCTCACGCAGTGTTCTGGACCAGATGTGATGAAGCACGTGCACATCCGGATCCTCAGAGCCAATTAAGTCCCCAGTGCTCCTCAATCTCGTCAGTCAGTGTCGAATGCGATGCACTCTTTTTTATATACTCTTTACAAAGAAAGAAGAAAAATAAAGACAGAAGAAGAAAAAAAAAGTGAAACAAAGCTTTGAATCTGCACAGCCTAAAAGTGCAACCACCAGAACTTGGCGTTTTTTTGAAGGAAATAATGAGACGATGACTAAGTTGTTAACCGGAACAAACAGAACCAATTAGGAAAAGGAGGGGGAGAAAGTCATGATTAAGCGAACTTGACTTTCTGTGTGTGCGAGAGCATGTTGATGATCGGTGAGTTTAACGTCCTGTTCGTCTGGAGGCCCTTAAGGACATGGACTTTTCCAACACCAAAGTTCTTTCTGGAATCGAGTGCAGTCCATCGTTCGTTGCAGGTTGAGAGGAATGTGTTTACGTAAGCGCCGGATGTGTGTGTGTGTGTGTGTGTGTGTGTGTGTGTGTGTGTGTGTGTGCGTGTGCGTGTGCGTGTGTGTTGTTCGCGTGCTCTTGTGTGTGTGTATGTGTGCGTGCGTGCGTGCGTATGTGTGTGTATGTGTGTGTGTGTATGTATGTATGTGTGTGTGTGTGTGTGTGTGTGTG
>JADBJO010000160.1:788898-793898 GCA_016801955.1 Conus betulinus
TATGACAGCGGAGATGAATGGGAAGCCTTACACTAAAATCAGTCAGAACAGTACTTGAACGCAGCGCCGAGATTCTACTAATCACAAGAAAGTTAGAGTTCTGTGAATAGCAAAACCTGAATACATGTTATCGTCGTATAAAGTAGACACAGACACGAAAAAGTTTGAACAACTCCGTATCTGATTCAACTTTATTTTCGTTTATAATAATCCACGTACACTATAATGTAAACAAGATAGATGTTGTCTACTTGATATTGATAAAAAGAAGAAGGGAGTTAAGAATCCTTTGATGAGAGGAGCAGCATGAACGCTTTGAGAACAGCTCTTCTTCAGCGCCACGGGTATCAACAAGATGTTTCGGGGGGGGGGGGGGGGGGGGGGGGGGGATTCTTCAGGATATGATCTACACAAACTTTTGAGTACAGCTCTTCTTCCATATTCTCGGTTAGCAACAAACGTCTTGACTATAGCTCATCGTCAGAGTTATAAGCCAGCTGCAGACATTTTAAGTACAGTTTTTTTTTTTCTTTTTTTTTTTTTTTTTTTTTTTTTTAGTGTGGTGAGTTATCAGCAAAGGTTGTAAGTATGGCTCTCATTCATTGCTACAAGCAAACATCAAACGTTTCGAATCAAGCTCTTCTCTGTGTGTTATAGGCCAGCAACAAATGTTTTGAGTACAGTTCTTCAATCTCTACGGTTAGCAATAAACGTTAACAGAATAGCTCGTCTTCAGTGCAACGGCTTAGTGGCAAATCTTTTGAGAATAGCTCCTTTTCAATACGGTGGTGGTTTAGGCGTGCCCACCAGTGCTATTTGTCCAGCAAAACGACGGGGATACTCTCTCCAGTAGGAAAAAAACTCTTGGGAGCGCTTGACAGCAGAAGGTCTTCAGAAAAGAAAACACCCCTCGGACAAGTATTTTGGTCCTGAACCCCTTACACTCTAAGGGGGGCCGGACCACATCCAGGTCATGACTCCCAGATGCCCTTCTACCGCCAACTTTTTTTCCCCTCTCTAATACATGTGTTACTCTCTGTAACATAGCAGATTCCGAATATCCCGCCCGTGTTCCTGATTCCTGTCCACACGGCTTTTAGTCATACGCTTTCCATCCTCGCAGAGAAATAATAACGGACTTCTATTTTAGAAACCCTAACGCAATGAACGGCAGGGAGCCCTGCAACGCACAAAGCCAATCCATCAGACCATATTGCATTTGCCTTAAAACAGATCACATTCCCCTGGGAAGTGTTGCGACCATATTTGGAGGGCACATACACACACACACACATACACACATTTACGCACTCAGTGACGTGATCTGCAAACCGGACTACATGATTACGTACACATTTTGATGACGTCCAGGACGCTGTCCATTCAGAATAGAAGGATGGACAAGCCTTCGCGGTAATTTAAGTAATTTTCCTCATATGGTCGCTGAGCTTAACTACGACGATTAATTAGCATCATTATTATTATCAATGTTGGTGTGGTTGTCACTGAGCTTAATTACGACGATTAATTAGCATCATTATTATTATCAATGTTGTGTGTTGTTGTTGTTGTTGTTGTTGTTGTTGTTGTTGCTGCTGCTGCTGCACACACACACATGCAAATGAGAGACAGGGGAAAAAAAAAAAAAAAACGTCACTGACATCAGATACGCGTCACTGATCGTAAAAATGAGGCTCTCGCTAGCCCAAAATAAGCACTGGAACAAGGGGGGGGGGGGGGGGGGGGGGGGGGGGGGGGGGGGGGGGGGGGGGGGGGGGGGGGGCGGGGAGACGGGGGGGGGGGGGGTGGGGGGGGGGACAGAAAGGAAGGGGTGTGGACAGGGAAGGGCTGGGAGGCGAGGGGGCGAGGGGGAGGGGGAGGAAGGCTGTAGGTCATTCCTGTCACGGTTCTGTCACCCTTTCTCTTCGTCTTGTCCTCGTCTTGTCCTCGTCTTGTCGCGTCTCGATCCGTCTTTGATGTGACTTGACCCGTCTCCCCTACTTCAGACTGTTCTTTTTCTTCTCCTTCTTCTTCTTCTTCTTTTTTTTTTCTTCTTCCCCTGTCCATATATAAATGAGTCCCAGTTACCTGTCACCTTCACTGGAGGAAAAAAAAAAGTGGACAAAGAAAGATGGATTAAGATCTTCCGGTGACGTAGTTCTCTGCGCGCGCGCGCGCGCGTGTGTATATGTGTGTGTGTGTGTGTGTGTGCGTGTGTGTGAATGAATGGATGAGTGGGTGTTCCTTTGCGTACTCGTGCGCTTGATGGCAGGTGCGCATGCCTTTTTACGTGGTTCAATGCGCGTGTGCACACTCGCTTTTTTCTCTTATCATTCGCTCAACGCCATCAGCCCGGACGAATGCTGCGGTCGGCCTGAACTCCCCCCGATGTCCGAGAGACGGGGCCCTCCCCGGCACCGTCTCTGCGAGACCGAGGTTTGTGTGCATCATATATTTGGGTGACATGACAGGGTCGTGGAAGTGATGTATGAAGCTGAGTCACTGGCTGGACATGTGGCTGCCGGAATCCTCAAAGAGTCCCGTGCTTTCTCTAAACATCGCCATGATTCGTATTGTCATCTGGTGGTTGGCTTGACGTTCTGTCGGCCCGACGGCCCTTCAGGACACGTCGTCTTGCTGCCGAGGTCTGCAGCTCTGGTGATGGTATGATCACGTTCAGCCGACTGCCGAGTTAGAGCGTGGAAACGTTGCACGAAGAGATCAGTGTCGTGGGAACCGGGGGATGAGACGGAGGGGGGTGTGTGGACCACCCTCCACAGAAAATGATGGGAGGAGACAGAGTACCTTTCACCTCACCCCCCCCCCCCTCCCCAAACCACCCCTCCTCGCTCCCTTTCTTGCCCCCGACCCCCTTTGAAGTCAGTGAGACACCGAATAACCGAAAAGAAAAAAAAGTAGTAAAGAAGGTAGAAAGAAATATTGCTACACTTCATGCTTCAAGTGACGACATTTTATGTGGCGTGTGTTCCTGAATTGCATTTTGATGAGACGTATTGGAGAAGCATCTTGGCTCAGATTGCATGCCATGATGCCATTTTGATTTGGGACAAAAAAAGGAAAAGGTCTGTATGTTCCAACACGACCCCCATCCCCAACACATTCACCCGCCGCCGCTTTTCAGGAAAAAAAAAAATGGAAAGATGAAAAACACACTTCGCAGCTTGTATGCAAATTTTCTGGATGGCATTCCTCTCCCCCATCCTCCCACCCCGTCCCCACTTCTCTAAAATTTGAATGATACAGTTTTTCTTTTTAAACTGTTTGTCAGTTCAGGTTGCCCCCCGCCCTCCTTCCCTCCCTCCCTCTCTCTCTTCCTCGGTGCAAAAGATCTTCCGAAGCCACTGGAAATGCTTGACACTAATGGGAGTTATTCACTATTTGCCGGTGTAAAAATTTGTCAGGCTGTAGGTCTGTTCGTGGCTCAACATCAATCCGCATGTACCACGCCCCAACCACTCTACGCTGGACAAAAAAACGAAAAACTGGCGACGCCTTCGTTTAAAGCTCTTTTTTTTTTTCCCCCGACAGCATAGTTTCTTTCCGTAAGAGCCCGAATCAATATGGCCAACACCAACTCGGGGCCCTGAAACTAGGACTTTATGGATAACTACTATAGTCAATATGGCGATCAGCAGCTCACGCTTTGAGAACTACTGTAGCGCCTGTGGCATAAGCTAAAAAACGCAACTGTCTTAACAGCGTACGTCGTGTCATAGACACCTGTGGTGGGGACAGGTAAAGGGGGGAATTTGAACCAACGTGAACTACTGCAAGTTGGTGAGATCATTGGGAGCAGTGTCACTTGCTTCTTCTTCTTCTTCTTCTTCTAAATCAGAAACCAAAACGGAATTCTTTTGAAACAAAAGAAAAAATCCTGCGAAGAGTTTCTAAATGCAAAGAAGTTACTTGTGGCTAAAGATTAATTGTTATAATTAGAGGGGATCTCAAACAACGCCTTTGAAACTGTTGGGTTCGTGGAAAAAACAGGTAAACAGTGCATTTTGCTTTGGTAGGTGATAAGCGCGTCGGTAAGAGTTCCTAACGCGTAACACACACACACACACACACACACACACACACACACACACACACACACACACACACACACACGCACGCACAACACGCCACAAACACAAGGGTAGTGTTCACGTGCGCACACACGTTGTTTTTCTTTCTTTTTTTTTTGATTACAATGTAACACCGGCCAAACTTCCCTGGAGAGAAAGATAGCGCCTGACCTTGAGGTGGCTGAGAGGGTAGCATTCACAGAGTGTAACACCGGCCAAGGTCTTCCCTGGAGAGAGAGATAGCGCCTGACCTTGAGGTGGCTGAGAGGGTAGCATTCACAGAGTGTAGCCAAAGGTCTTCCCTTTTAGCGCCTTTTTTGGCTGGCAGGGGTAGCATTCACAGAGTGTAACAGCGCCCAAGGTTTTGGAGAGAAGATTGGCCTTGAGGTGGCAGGGGTAGCATTCACAGAGTGTAACAGCGCCCAAGGTCTTCCCTGGAGAGGAAATAGTGCCTGGCCTTGAGGTGGATGAGAGGGTAGCATTCACAGAGTGTAACAGCGGCCAAGGTCTTCCTGGGAGAGAAGATAGCACCTGACCTTGAGGTGGCTGGCAGGGGTAGCATTCACAGAGTGTAACAGCGCCCAAGGTCTTCCTTGAAGAGGAGATAGAGCCTGGCCTTGATGAGGTGGTTAGGAGATGGCCGGCTGAAGCCATCTTTTCCTTGCGGGCGTCGAAAACCGGGGAGAGAAGAAGAGAGAGGGAGGGGGAGAAGGGTGGCAACGGCTCCCTTTTAAAGGTAATGTTGGATCACCTCATCTTGGAAGCTCCAAAATGTGGAACGCATATTATGATGCGCCCCCGCTTTTACAGGAATTTCGTAGATGAGAGAGACCCTCCACCCCCCACCCCCACCCCTCTCCAAATAACTGGAAAATCAGAGCCCCTTCCCCCACTCACATCCGGCTTTTAGAA
>JADBJO010000160.1:806398-816398 GCA_016801955.1 Conus betulinus
TGGAAAAAAAAAACCCTCCGGGTGTCTCATCTGACTTGGGGGCTTTTTCAGCGAGTTGTACTCGCACAGCGGGGTCCGGATCAATGGGGAACAGCATATCAATATTGTATTGCTTTATGACGACAATGTGTCCGGCCTCCGGCAGAGCGAGAGAACGCCTACGCTGATGCAGGGCCTACCTGACTCCTGTTGTTTTATCCTTTCCACTGAACACGAAATCAAATTTTCAAACGATGTAATGAAACGGAAATAATGAAACACAATCCGAAAAAAACCCATCGACACAACAGAGATGAGAGAAGCAAGTAATCCAGTAATTAAATAAAATGACAAATAAAATATGAAATAAAATCTTTGAAAAAAAAAAATGACACCGCTTTTCATGATAAAGACGGGTTAGCATGGAGTCATTCACAATCCAATACATAGCCGCATAAACTGAAAGACAAAGAGAGAACACACTGTCTGATTCATCTGTCAGATTCAAAACTGTCTAGACCCCCCCCCCCTCCCCCCGCCCCCACTAAAACATATAATCGGACCGCGGCGCTGAGTCGTCAACTAACTCGTCTGCAACCAAATGTAATCGCTGTTAACATCTCTGCGTAACAACCCCTTATTCCACAAATCTACAAGATGTGATAATTTGACAGTGTCGATAACACTCTAGAAAAACCACAAGCCTATCTCAAGATGGAAACGATTTTACAGCAATGTACAATTTTGTTTTGTTCATCTCAAGTAATGTATAAAAAGAAAAGAATTAGAACATTTGTGGGGAGAAAGGAGGGGGGAGAAATTTGAGCGGGGCCGCAGAGACACCCAGACATACATAAAGAAAACAGAGGAAGGGGGGGGGGGGGAGTGTAGGTAGTGACAGAAAATAGACACAGATGATGCACGACGACAAACAAGTAGGACAGAGAGAGAGAGAGGGGGGGGGGGGAGAGAGAGAGAGAGAGAGAGAGGAGAGAGAGAGAGAGGAGAGAGGAGAGAGAGGAGAGGGAGGGAGGGAGAGAAAGAGAGAGGGAGGGAGGGGGAATGAGGGAGAGAGAGGGAGGGAGAGAGAGAGAGTGGGGGAGGGAGAGACAGAGAGAGGGCAGGGGAGAGAAGCGGTGGGGGGAGGGCAAAAAGAGGGGATGATGGCGTGTGGACGGGACAGAGGGCAGGGGCGGTAGAGTGGGAGGTTCGGAGCTGGGAGGAAACAGGGGAGGGAAGGGGGGCGGAGGGCGTAGGCGAGGAGTCCGACAGACGGAAACAGAAGCGCAAATTGCTCTGACAAACGAGCAGACACCCTCGACAGTCCGACACACTGACACGTGCAGAGTCAAACAAGGTCGGAAAATCTATATTCCCGACCCTCAACGAAAAAAAAAAAATAAAATAAAAAAATCCGTCATTTGCGCCCTGGGACGTCGTTGATTTTTGACCCACCTGCTTTATAACAGGTATTAAATCCTCCTTTAGAGCTCTGTCTGCACATTTCACTGGCCGTAGCTTAAACCTCAGAATCTTCAGCAACCTGAGGGGAAGATAAGTCAAAAAAAAAAAAAAATTTTTTTTTAAGAAAAAAAAAATAAAAAAAGAAAGGAAAGGAAACTTATGCTTTCTGGGCATAAAGATGCAGTTATCGGACATTTATAACCAGAGAAAAGAAAAAAGCAAGAGAGAAAAACGAACGAAAGCGGCCTGCTTGCCGTCCCGTCAATAAACGATTGAAAGTATGTCACCACACCTTCGCGTAAATTGTCCATCCCGAAATAAAAAGGCTTAGGCCTACCTGATGGAGAAAATCACACCAGATGCAAAACTCATCGTTGAATCCGCAGGAATGAACACCTATCCACATAATTCACAAGGAAGATGTGTTCCATAAAATACTTTAAGTCAACGTGAACAGGGTTTTATTTTGGTGGGGCGAGGAAACGGGCTAAGGGGGGGGGGGGGGGGGGGGGGGGGGGGGGGTCGAGGTGGGGTGAGTGGACGAGGGAGTCTCTCTGTAGGCTATTGCACAACAAAACCCCAAGATATGACAGCTAAACTATTTTGTAAGGACATAAACAAGCCACAACTCATAAATCGACCTTTCGGGGGGAAGGGGGGGGGGGGGGGGGGGGGATTAGAGGCTTAATAATTCACGATTTTCTGAGGGTCAGCCTACCTCTGTGTAGCTCTTGTTTTGATTTGGGGGCTTTTCATGTTGGCGAAGAAGCAGGGTGGTAATCAGAGCGGAGAGGGGGAAAGCGAGAGGCAGGATGATGGGTGGTGGTGGGAGATTGAATCGGAAAGTTGTCTTTCATTAAGATCCCATCCCCACTGCACCGGGTCTAATTACCTCAGCCGCCTGAGGGTTATGGATTTACCCCAGTCTGTAGGTCTGTCTGTCTTTTGGCAAGACAAAGCAAAAACCCACGGAACCTAAGGGAAACATGGAACACGAAATGAAGACCAAGCAAGTAAATTTTTTGTAAGGATCCATGGTGTGGATCCGGATCTAAGGGCGGATCCAGGATCCGTTCTGCAAGATTACGCTGAAACTATCCTGTCACTTTGAACGAAACTCAGTGGAAAGTTGGAACGTGGCCCAGTGACCAGCCTGTTAAATTTTGGTATGAATACGTGGTGCGATCCCGAATATGTTCGACCTTGGCAGAA
Organism: Conus betulinus; assembly: GCA_016801955.1. NCBI lineage: Eukaryota > Metazoa > Mollusca > Gastropoda > Neogastropoda > Conidae > Conus > Conus betulinus. Next base: position 809,054 of record JADBJO010000160.1, read on the forward strand.
AACCCATCAAGTTGGCTTAAACTCAGGTCACCGAAATCATAGTCTAGTCTTCGCTGTTCTTTCTTCAATTTGGTGAAACTACTCAGAGAGTCCATTCAGTGGAACCCACCCACAGAATCTATTCTGTGAAGCCAGCCGTAAGTCCATTTGGTGAGAAAGTCACCCATAAAGTCCACATGGTGAAGCTATGCCACCCAAAGTCCGTTCTGTCGATCCTAGCTTTCGACAGTTTGTTATTCTTTCGATTAATTACTGAGATCTGCTGGCTATATGTACGTAAAGTAGAACACACGAGACACGGGTATCTAAAGTTGTGTCACTGCAGTCAGGAGTTGAAGAAAGTGAATACAACTTGTGTGATAACTTGACGCCCGAATGAAACGACCGAATGACAATAAATGAAATTAATGAATGAGCAGATGGATAAATAGACAAATAGATAGGTAAATAAATGAGTAAACAAAGCATACAAAAAAAACCCGAGTTTCAACCCTGATACCTCCTATGGACTAGACGAACCAAAGTGAAAAACAACGTATTCAACGAATGGAAGAGACAGGCACTGTGCTCAAGCGTCTAGCAAGTCTCCTCTGTCCCAGCTCCCTCCATACCTTTCTCTTTCATACCTGTATTGAACTTATTTAGTTTCAGCCTACACACGCTCCAAGTCCCACGGCTTAGCTGAGGCTGCGTAGTGTATATGCACAAATTCTCTCCGAGTCGTCCATCTTTGACAAAAACTGAAAGTGAAACAGTCAGCAACAGCATCGCTGAGGAAGTTGGCCGGATGGCTGTCGAAAGGTACCAGTGAGTAGTGCATTTTCTTTTGTTGGAGACTAGGTCTAACTTCAGGTAGCAATACGTGAAACAGGTTAGTTTCTCAGTATCTCAAATCATTTGAAGCATGCGAATAAAGAGAGAGAGAGAGAGAGAGAGAGAGAGGGGGGGGGGAGAGGGAGGGAGGAGAGCTGGGGCAACTCTGACTCATAACGAAGGATCAAGTTACGAATACACCGATTCCACCACCACCCTCCAGCCCCACTCATCACCCACCCCCCCCACCCCTAACCCTTGCTTTTTCTCAAACATGCGATGGTTGTGGTAAGGACGTCGTGGTAGACCACTCCAGACAAGTTCATTGTCTACACACAGTGACAGAAATTCATTGTTTGGCAACTGACAGAGCAGTCGCAGCAAGAAGGTATTTCTCTGAAGTATGACTGACAACACACACGCACTGTCCCTACTGCCGAAGGAGTGGGAATGTGCTGGTTTGGGCCATATATTTCAGTGTCGATCTTTGAGAAAAATAAGAAATAAAACAAAAATGTATCAGAAACAAAAACAATAGTCCTGCAAAGGGAAGAAAACAATATACAAGATCACAATTCCACTCTTCAAGAAGAGTGAAAAAATAATGTAGTTCACCATTTTACTTTGTACGGTCTTTTGAGCCCCACTCGCTTTTGGAGGTATGTGCTGCGTAAGTGTTTTGTGATAATAAATGCTCCCGATAATAAATAGCACATCGAAAGTACATTTCGCCGAGTCATCATAACCCCGTCTCTCAATGGGGAAATAAACAAACAAACGTGCCCGACGAACGCCTACAGTGTTGCAGAAAATATCTGACACCGTTGTTGTTTTATTCTGCACACACTGACATAAAACAGGACCTAACTTACTCCTGGTTGGGTGGGTGTTTGGGACGGTTGGAAGGGGTGAGGGGGGAGATGTGGGGAGAGGAGGGCGTAGGAGGGAGGGTGGGGAGGAGGGCGTGACAACGGCTATACATCCGTGACTTTTTTGCACGTCTGTTGTGCAACTGCTGTATTGGGAATTCAGTGTCTCTTGAAGTAACCACGGTGGTCGGTTTGTAACGGTCCCCTTTATCGCGTTCTGAATTATTTTGGTTCATTGTTTTCATGTTTGTTACGCGTAATGTGTTTTATTTCCCTAGTCCAAAGATCTAATGTTGCTTTCTACGCAGGTTACCTGTTTTTTGTGTCTGCTCGTCTATGTGTACAAATTTTCAGGACTCGAAACGTCAGTCTTGAATAAATATGAAGTTATGTTTTTACGCTCCTCCTGTTGTTTGTTGTTGCGGTGTGCATGTGTCAATTCTGGTACATGGCAAGCTTGGGGCTTTTTCGATATATACCTTTACTTGTTTATTGTCGCCGGAGTACTTCTTGTCCTGCATCTGTATTCGGCGAATGGGTACTGAAACAGTGGCACTCATCCCATGCGTCCTCTCACAGGTAACACAGAACAATAATGCATGCACACTGTTCAAAGTGTATGACCATTTTACGCTGTTTCAAGCATGGCCAGTAAATCCAAGCACGTGATTCGCGCAACGGAATTTTTGTTGATTATTCTCGTCTTAAGTTGCTGGCCGCTAAACTTAGAATTGCCGGAATTTGTTCGTTTGCCTTGAATTTCTTTAAATCAGGCTACAAATACTGAGTTTGTCGTTTGAGGAAATGTGACTTACCTCACCTTTTTTCTTGCGACCAATTGTACTGTTCCAATCCATCTGACTTATCTTCTCTTCGAAGAAAGGTGTGGTAAAAGTCATGCTCTGTCGATTCGTCGTTTTAAGGCAGACGACAAACCACACATTGCAACTAAGATTGGCAACTCTTCCTCAAACCGATGAGTACTGTCCCTTTGATTATGAGAGGAGGAAGGGAGAAAGGGGGTGAGCGGCGGCTGGGTAGGGATGGAAATACAGAGAGTCGCTTACGATAAACCTATCATAATTTAAACCATATACGTACGATTATAACTAATTTGTCATTAAACGCTGCGATCGAATAGCTTGAGCTGATCAACTGTGGTAATGAAAATGAGTATTCACAACTGCGGGAACAAGATAAAATGTGGAAACAAAGCTATCACTGCCTAATTATGTAGTGATTGGCATATCTGTGCTCAGTCTGAGAAACTGCTCGTTAGTACTCTCTCTCTCTCTCTCTCTCTCTCTCTCTCTCTCTCTCTCTCTCTCTCCTCTCTCTCTCTCTCTCTCTCTCTCTCCTCACACTCACACACACACACACACACAACACACACACATATGATATTTATGCATCTCTCTCTCTCTCTCTCTCTCTCTCTCTCTCTCTCTCCATCTCCTCCCTCTCTCTCTCTCTCCTCTCTCTCACCCTCAACTATAACATCACCTCCTATTCCTTACTGCCCTTGGAAACCACTCTTGATTTATGAAAACGAGTCACAGTTCATCCCCCCTCAGACTATTTTGATAACACTAGTATGGTAACTGATGCTTCTAATATCTTCTTTCGGCGTAGAAATATTATACGCAACGTGCGCACGCACGCGCGCGCGCGTTCGTTCTTTCGTGCAAGTGCGCGCGCGCGCGCGCGCGTGTGTGTGTGTGTGTGTGTGTGTGTGTGTGTGTGTGTGTGTGTGTGTGTGTGTGTGTGTGTTGTGTGTGACAGTTACTTTTAGTATGCACATTTGTTTTCTTTTAATGCCAATATGAATCATCACCGTGTTCTTGTTATAATCAGTTCTATATTGTATATAGATAGTGTTCTATGTTAGTGTCGCCAGTCCCCTGAACGGACGAAGGCTAGATGGAAAAGAAAAAGCATAAAAAGCATCTTCTTGTTTACCTGATACCCTTTGGGAGACTCTCTCTCTCTCTCTCTCTCTCTCTCTCTCTCCTCTCTCTCTCTCTCTGTCTCTCTCTCTGTGTGTGTGTGTGTGTGTGTGTGTATATGTGTATATATATATGTGTGCGTGTGTGTGTGTGTTGTGTGTGTGTGTGTGTGTGTGTGTGTGTGTGTGCACGCGCGCATGTAGGGGTGCAAACGATTTGCCGGTGTCCCCTCCCTAAGCACACACTCACGGAAAGAGAAATGCGATCAAAGTGCCGGTATGAATCAGAGTGACCTACACCAGGAAGGAGTGAGGGACTGATTCCATTTCAAAGGCTTCATCCACCCACAGGGCATGCGGAGACCCTATTTTGGGCGGGCAGTAAGTGAGCCTGCATTTCACATAATGTGTTGTAGCGTTCTGAACGAGTTTTGATCTAAGGGACATTACTCATATGCTTTTTTACTTTGAGAGCCTAGTTCGGATGATAAACAGTTTTTGATGGCAACCGTCAAGAAGACCTGAGTCAATACAACAGTTATTACCGCATCGACATGACTTGAAAGTTTCTGTTATATGAATCCATGCAACAAACAGTCTACAACCCCAAGCAGTCACACATCACACACTGGCGACCTTGAACGATACATTCACTTCTTGTGTGATTAGTCATGCAGACTTAATGGATTTTTTTTTTTTTTTTTTTTTTTTTTGATTGATGATTTGACAAAAGCATACGCAAGAACCTGATTAGCTTTAATCGTTGAAAAACCGAAGACGGATAACATGAACAAAACCGCAAGGTTGAAAAGCTGTGAAATCGACAGCTGTAAGCTTACTTACTTCATCCATCAGTTCTAAACTGACCCGGATCAAACCATCCTGGCAACAGATCCACGCACCAGCTCTCTCCGGCGTCTTGTGACCGGGACACAAACAAACAAACAAACAAAACAAGAAACCACAACTGTCGGCTATAAAGTCATCAGCAGATCGGAACGCTTTATCGCAATCATCACAGATATTTGTGCCACCATTGCCCTCTGTTCCAGTTCGTTCTACAGTGCACAATACAAGTGTATGATTATTATCAGTGCATATTCTTATATTGATGCGAGCACTTAACAATACGATGTATCCATGTGAATGGCCGCAGCTGGATGCAATAGAAAGTGCGAATATAGCAGCAGCGCAGTGTCTTCTCCGGTGGGTTTACCTTCCGATGACGACTCAGCATTGCCCTCTGTGAACTGACGGTGCTAGGGCTGCGGCGGAACGAGAAGAGGAATCCTAGGGCAGTGGGGATGGGGGGGGGGGGGTGGGGGGAGCTGGAATGAGCAACGTAGGGTAATGAGGGGGAGGGGGCGGGTGAAGGGAAGAGAGGAGGCAGAGGAGCACTCAAACGAGGACTTTTACAACAATTTATTGACTTAATTCATATCAACTCACACACACACACACACACACACACACACACACACACACACACACACACACACACACACACACACACACACACACACACACACACACACATTCTTCTTTTCCCTATCATCATCACTCCAACGGTTGGCTGGGCGTATCAACAACATGAATCTGAATGGGAATAATTCTTATTTGTTTATTCATTGCAGTTGCCGTCAGAACAGTCCGGGAGAAACGTGATCCCCGTCACGGATGCCTCCAAAGACCAGCAAGGAAAGAATATCCCACTCGCGGAAAACGACAAATCACATCGTGAAGCGTTCATTCCAATATGGTGATTGAAGTTAAGGGACTGTCAATACCATCATCATCATCATCATCATCATCATCATCGCCATCAACATCACACACACACACACACACACACACACACACACACAACACACACACACACACACACACACACACACACACACACACATAATGCGGAAGCGACCGCGAATCTGTCACGCCATATCCGTTGCACTAGGGATTGTATATAGACCTTCCGTTTTCCGGTTGGTGAGCTCACGCCTTCAGCCTGCGAGCGTCGCGATGAATGTGAATCTTTTGATGGCGTTTACCTCCCCTATAAATTTGCAGTTCTCTCTCTCTCTCTCTCTCCTCTCTCTCTCTCTCCTCTCCTCTCTCTCTCTCTCTTTTTTAATTGGGCTTTTTTTTTCAACTTGAAATTTTACAATTGACCTCAATGGACAAGTCAGGTTTGTTTGTGGCTCAGCCGACAACGGAGGCCGAGGGCAGCTAGATAACCTTGATATAACTGATCAATGATCTTTCTTTTTTTGCGTTTGTTTGTTGGGTGGGAGTCAGTATCATTTTACACAATCGTCATTGTTTTGAGATTCCATTCACCTGTGGTGTCGAAAACGGGAGGTGGGGTGGGTGAGAGGTTGGGGGGGGGGCGGGGGGGGAGGGGGAAGGAAGGCAGTGGCTTGGGGAACCCTGCACCCCCCACCACCCTCGTTGAAAAATACTGGGGGGGGGGGGGGGGGGGGGGGGGGGGGGGGGGGGGGGGGGGGGGGGGGGGGGGGGGGGGGGGGGGGGGTTTCTCCCACCTTTCCCCCCCCCTCCCCCTTCAATATTTGATGATGCCAATAAACCATGGACGGCATGAGTTATAGTGCTTATCCTCCCCTCTCCTCCCCTAAGCCCCCCACCCCCCCCCCCCCCCACCACCACCCCCCCCCCCCCCCCACCCCCCCCCCCCCCCCCCCCCCCCCCCAACCCCCCCCCCCCAGGCCTCTGAAAGGAATTTGAGGGTGAGAGAACACCCCCCATCACTCTAAGAACTAGGAGCCCCTCCCCCTCCCCCCCCCCCCCCCCCCCATCCCCACCCGCCGTTCCCCCCCCCTTTGGACAAACGCATCCCACCCACGCATCCTCGTTCACATCTTTCCTGACTTCTTGGGACAACGCCCCATATCCCCCCCCTCCACTTCACCCCCCTCCCCCATCCCCTCCCCCCCCCCCTTTCCTGAAAATAACCATGGGCATGATTATAGTCCCCCTCCCCCCCCCCCTCCTCCCCTTCCCCCCCCCCCCCCCCCCCCCCCCCCCCCCCCCCCCCCCCCCACCACCCCCCCCCCCCCCCTCCCCCCCCCCCCCCCCCCCCCCCCCCCACCCCCCCCCCCCCCCCTCCCCCCCAGCCCCCCCCCCCCCCACCCCCCCCACCCCCCCCCCACCCGCCCCTCCCCCACCCCCCCCCCGCCCCCTTTATTTCCGAACCCCCGGAGGATTGCTGGGGACAAACCGATGTCCCACCCACCCTGCTTACCCCTCCCCCCCCCTCCCCCCCCCCCCCTCCCCCCCCCCCCCCCCCCTCCCCCCCCCCCCACCCCCCCCCCCCCCCCCCCCCCCCCCCCCCCCCCCCCCCCCCCCCCCTTCCACTCCCTCCCCCCCACCCACCCCCTGCCAATTGCAAAACCTGTTACCCCCCCCGCCATTGTTCCATTTTTTACCCCGTCCCCCCTGTTTTTCCCCAGCGAGCCCCCCCCCCCCCCCCACTCATAGGCCTTTTTAAATCAAGTTCCTTTGAATGCTTTCAAAGGTCAGCTACAAGCTGCTACCATCCCCATGTCCCCCCCCCCCCCCACCCCCCTTACTCCCGGCTCCCCACCCGCCCCCTTCCCCCCCCCACTTGACCCCATCATTCTCGTCGCCATTGTCTTTCTCCTCGCGAGCTCCATGCTCTTTGCTTCCTCCCTTTTTAATCAAGTTCTTTTTGCATGCTACT
>JADBJO010000160.1:821398-828898 GCA_016801955.1 Conus betulinus
AAATCATACAGAAGATTAGAAAGCTTATCTTTTAAAAAAAAAAAAAAAAAAAAGAAGAAAAAGAGAAAACTCTACGAAAAACGAAGAAAGTTGAAGGCAGCAAAATAGGCATTGTATCATTTTACCTGACTCAGAGAAAGAGACACAAAAAAAAAAATACACTCACAGCAAAGGCAACCCATGTAAACTTCAAAAGAAAAAAAAATTTTCTTTCTCTCTCTGCTTGCTATATAGACAGATAGACAGAAAGACAGATAGATAGACAGAGATAGATAGATGGATAGTTAGATACAGACAAACAGATAGATAGACAGAGTGACAGATCTATAGACAGAAAGATAGACAGATAGATACAGATATATGCATATGTATCCTACTCTTGCAGAATACAAGACAGAAGATGATCAGAGAGATATTAACAACAACACATAAACAGCCAACAAAAGTGAAAAAAAAATCATACCTCTGAAGTATTCTGCTGCACACAATCAAAATTTGTATCTGCTAACTTCTTCTGCAGAATTCATCAGCCAACTACTGCTCTGCTGGAATTAAGATGAACAGATACACAAAGAAACAATTCAAAAATAAAAATCTGTTAGCTACTGTTCCTTCAGAAATTAAGATGGAAAGATACACAGAGAAGCAATCAAACTATAAAGTTGCTTACTATGGCTCCTGCAGATACTAGGATGATCAACCAGATACACACATGAACAATAAAGATTTATTGCCGAACTACTGCCCTTGCAGGTTACCAAGATCAGCAGATACATGCAGAAAAATAGAACAAAGAAAATATCTGCTAACTATGGCTTCTGTTGAAATTAAGATGCACAGATGACATGGAGAAACAACGAAACCTCAACTGCTAACTATTGCTCCCGAGCGAAATAAGATGAAGACATTACACAGAGGATTAATCAAAAACTCAAACTGCTGATTACTGCTCCTGGAGAAATCAAGGTGAACAGATGCACTTTACAAAAATGATTAAAAGCTCATCTGCAAGGTACCACTCCTGCAGAATACAGAGATAAGTAGATTCAAAGAGAAGCTGCTTTCAGTTCAGTATTGTTCTAGCAGAACAGCAGATACAAAGACAGACATCTATCATGATAATACAAAGAGAAATGATTAAAAAATTGCTCTGCCAAGTAATGTTTTTGCAGAATACCAGATAAACAGGCACATGGAGAAACAATTAAAACTGATATACTTACAACAGGGCTGCCTAAAAGTGACAGGCCTGTTAACTATTGTTCCTGCAGAATGCACGATAAACAGATAAATAAAACAGAAAAAGGCAATGAAAAAGAAATGCTTTATTATGGCTCACCTAGAAAAAAAAAAAAAAAAAAAAAGATGAAGCAACGAAACAGAGCGACTATTAAAAAACACCCTTTCAGCTGAACAACGCTCTTGCAGAATACCAGACAGACATTGTCTTTAAGAGCTAGTGACATGTGGTCACCATGAGGCAACCCTTTTGAGGAAACCCAGCACTTCAGACAAGTGGTTTTGGTGATATTCAACGGTGCCTGGTTCTGATCACTTGCAACATCAGCCCTTTCTCTTCCTTGTTAGCGACTGCTATACCATGATAACACGAAAGCCCTAATTACTTGAAATGCTTTTCCTTCCTTGTCACTGTGAGCTATCATTATACTACGATGAAACAAAAGCACCCTCAGCATAGTTGTATCATTTTAACCCTGTAAGACAGCATGTTGGACAACCTTGTATGAATCAGATTTCTCCAGATGATTCGAGAGTGCGTAAAAGAAAAAAAAAATTCACACTCATCATTTAATGTTAAACAAATGCTTTTATTTTTCAATCTGAGCACCAGGTGTTTTTCCTTTAAGCCCCGTTGCCTTATCCACATTATTCACTGAATTCATTACGTTGTTCACAGTTTGCACAATTTCAAGCTGAACTTTTGTGCTTTTTATTTGACAAATACTTTTCATTTTCTACGTTGTTCACAGTTTGCATAATTTCAAGCTGAGTTTTTGTGCTTTTTATTTGACAAATACTTTTCATTTTCTACGCTGTTCACAGTTTGCATAATTTCCAAGCTGAACTTTTGTGCTTTTATTTGACAAATACTTTTCATTTTCTACGTTGTTCACAGTTTGCATAATTTCAAGCTGAATTTTTGTGCTTTTTATTTCACAGATACTTTTCATTTTCTAATCCAAGCACGACATATTTATCGTTTACCCCCCCATGTCTTATTCACGTCATTCACAGAACTCATGTTGTTGTTCTCAGTTTGTATCATTTCAAGTTGGCATTTTCATGCTTTTTATTTAATGTGATACTGTTCACAATCTGTATCGTTGAGGACTGCATTTTCATGCTTTTTATTTAACATTATTGAGAATTTGCATCACTTTGTGCAACATGTTTTACGCTTTTCAGTTCATAATCTGAGTGATCTATATTTCATGTTTATCCCCCCATGTTGTTCATCCACGGAAGCCACCAGGGTCTTCATTGTGTACAGTCTGCATTATGTTGGGCTTGCTTTTTTTTTTTTTCCCACAAAAGACATCTATGTCGATGCACACTGTACAGACATGTGCGTCATCTGTGTGCATTTGTAAGAAGGCAAGCATGCATTGATGTATATGTATGCTTACAATTCTGTGAACATGCACATACATACTGATACAACTATCTCCTGAATAATCCTTACACTTTCTTGGGGAAAAAAAAAAAAAATATATATATATAGAGAGAGAGAGAGAGAGAGAGAGAGAGATGTATACACATGTTGTCAAGGTACATTTACTGTGCTTTAGTAATTTTTAATATGACTGTGTTGACACGGGGAAAAAAAAAAAAAACTAGAAAAAAAAAATCTATGTCAAAAAAAGGATGTTCTACCCATCAGCGTTCATGAAAAAAAAAAAAAATCATTTATCACAGGAATTAAACACTGAATTGTAAATATCTCCTCTCTGCATTGACCGTAAATGGGTAAAAATGAAACAAAATAAAACAGTCAAATAAACTCTATGATACATGATGCACATCCTCACGATTCGATTGTCAAAAAATGGAAGATACAGATCAGTACTCCAGTACAAACTGGGAAAAAAGGCGTTTTTCTGCGTTTGTTTCATCATAATAATTATATATTCAGCTGACGACACAAAGCATCTTCATGGCTGTCATCACTCAGGGAAAAGAACCAGCTAAAATGACAATCCATGTCGTAATGAGAATCATTCAAACTGTGCACTTACGATAAAGTTGACTCTGCAAGGCACTGGTCATGGCTAACATCCTATGAGCCCGAGGCCTAAACCGCATGTTGTTCCCAGGCAGAAGTCCCTGTGAAGCTGTAGAGTGGATTAACATGAACTCATGCACATCTAATAACTTCTGCCTCCACTGCTGCTGCCGCAAGCAGCCATTTGCAAGCAGCCATTTGCCTTTCTCCTTGGGCGAGAAATCTAAACTCACCTCTTCATTTCCATGTTTCCAAACTATCATTCTGTTCATTTGCAACTTAAAGCCCAGCCTTTTTGAATGCTGGTTTTTTTCTTGCTTTTTAACTTAAAACAGTACCTTTGAATGCTGGTTTTCTTGCTTTTTAACTTAAAACTGCCTGAAAAATAAAATGAGGCAGGGAACAGCAAACAATAAACACTAAACAAGTAGGGTAACTTTTGTTCCAATAAGAAAACCTAACACAGAGTAACTTTCATTCAAGACTGGCACAGCCTTTTAATTTTGAATAAAGTCAGACAAATACAAAGACGTACAATCTAATAGTGGCTTGTTTTTTTCCCCCACTATGAGATTGTTTGTCTTTGTATTTGTCTGACTTTATTCAAGTTTTAAAGGCTGTGCCAGTCTTGAATGAAAGTTACTCTATGTTAGATTTTCTTATGGGAACAAAAGTTACCCTACTTGTTTACCGTTTAAAACTGCCTTTTGAATGAATGGTGTTTTTCTTGCTTTTTTACTTAAAACAGCCATTTGAATGCTGGTTTTCTTTAATTTTTCCCTTAAATAGCTTTAAATAGCCTTTTAAACACTGGTTTTCTTGCTTTTTTAACTTAAAACAGCCCTTTTAAATGCTGGTTTTTCTTAACTTTTCCCTTAAATAGCCTTTTAAACACTGGGTTTCTTGCTTTTTTATCTTACAACAGCATTTTGAATGCCAGTTTTCTTGATTTCCAACCATGAGATCGTGCATTATAGCCTTTCGCTCACGTTTTTACTCGATATTGGAGTCTGTTCTGTTTGTTCATGTGTGTCATATGTCAGACAGACTTGAGTAACCACATGCTACCGCATGCAAGTGAATAAAGCATGTCACGTGCTGTGCTCTTTGAGCTGGACTGATGTGCACACTGGACGATCAACACACTGAACTATACTGATTGGCATGGAGTGGACACTCCATAGGACTGCGGTTCTCCTGCAGCTTAGCCTATATATAATGAAGACCGATTGTGCCATGCACAGTGTGTTTCGTATTATGAGGCATTCTCCTTGGAACCTGAAATATGTAAAACTGCTTGGTGGTAAAGAATTAGTGGTAGGGTATTGACCCTTTGAAAGTATGTAATATTGCATGTCTGTTTAGGTTAATGAAACACTGTGTGTGTGTGTGTGTGTGTGTGTGTGTGTGTGTGTGTGTGTGTGTGTGTGTGTGTGTGTGCATGTGTGTGTGTGTGTGTGCTCGCACATACATGCAGTGCAAACATACACGCATGCATGCATATGTGGGCATGCATGCGCATATAATGTGTGTGTACATGGTACATGTGCAACTACACTTGCGCATGCATATGTGTGTGTGTGCATCACTACATGGCACATTTGCAACTACACTGAGATTGCCTGAAGATTTCTCATCTTTGCAAATAATCTTACTGTACACAGCTGCTGCGCAAATATAAGCACAAGTCTGCAAACATGCATCAATAGAGCCAGTCTTATCAAATCTGCTTCTCTGGATAAAAACACACTCACACACACACACACACACACACACACACACACACACACAAACGCGCCTCACACACCACTGGAAAAATGCAACAGCAGACACCTTTCAAACACCTTGTTCTGCTCAGGAATATAAACCATGCTCAAATATGAACTCTTTAAAACACCTGCAAAGTTAAATACACCACAAATATAACAAGAAGTCTTATTTAGTCATTCTACGCTTCCTTTTTTTTTTAATTCAAAATTCATTTACAAAATCCTGCAATGACATTTGAAAACGGAACCTGCATAACCAGACACTCTTGATTAAAGCCAACTTGTTTCTCAACCTCACAAAAACTTACTTGTGTTGCGCTTTATGGTGGTGGGGGAGAAAAAAAAAAACCCTCAAAGAGTCAAAACAAAGCTCAGTTCACATCAAACTAATTCCATCTTTGATGAAACAATGTAACTTGCCTTTAGACATATGACACACATAACAGCTTGTCTTGGCTATGAGTTCTTCAGCTGAATTCAAACAAACTTCATAGAAAATGCACACACCGGACGGACAAATTTAAGCCAAAAAGCCAAAGCAACTGTACAAAACAAATTAATAATGAAAAATCTAAATCAACATCATCATAGTCACAGTAGCACACTGGATGTTGCTGACCAGAATCTCTTTGAAACGACTTCTGAGATCTTTAAATCTGTGATAATCCGATCCTGTTGGTGTGACTAGATTTCACAGGGCAATCATAAACCAATAGTATGGTCTGTACCCACTCTCATCCAACTGAATTTTCTCTCCCTCCTCCCCCCCCCCCCATCATTTCTCACCTGTCTGTTGTTCAACATTTGGATTATATTCGCCTTGATAAGCTGACAAGATAACTGAACATGACCGACATGTCTGATATTTTGGCTGCACTTTTACGGAGATTTCCTAACCTTTGTTCTTTTACGTACGTACTAACTAGTTAGTTTCTCACTTATCATTGTCCCTACAAAGTAGTCAAATATAAAAGTTCATCTTTTCACATATTACTTTTGTATGCCATCTTTGAAACACTTCTTTCAGTCAAAACTCATAGGTTGTTCTCCACTGGAACAGCGCCTCAGCATGCCTCTTAATCTAACACACTACATAACATACCAAAACACATGTATAAAACACATTTCCTAAAAACTAAGCAAAGCAGGATTCAATGCAGCGCAACAAGCATCATGACTTTCATCATGTGAACAAACAATAATCCCTGTAGGTGTCCATGGTCAGCAATGAAGATGATCCTGAAGTCCGATAAAGGACACAACGTCCACTCCTCTTTTGTCCAGTGTTTTCAGATCTCGTGTTTCCAAGGCACTTGAAGAAGATTCCATTAATGAAGGCAACAAAGATGGTCGGATGTAATGCATAAAGTGTGGACCCTGTGGCATACGTTTCAGCCGTCCATTAGCAATGCCAGAAAAAAAATCTGATGCAAAACACTAATGACATGACTGACAAGGAACATGCTTGCACTTAAATCTTTAAACTTCGTCCATAACTACAAAAGGTGTGATTAAAAGCTAAAGGGAACTATTCAAGTCATTATCATTAATAAATGACGGAAGCAGTGTCTTAATAAACAATTGTCAAACAGTGCACTAAGAAAAAAACATTTTGTAAGAAAAGGACAGAGCCTTGGATAAATCCCCGAGTCCTTGAACTATTATCTTCAATGCATATGAATTAAATGTATAGCAAATGGCAACAATAAATGACAACGGCAACTCTGTAACTGATCAAAATCCTTTGTAATATTCCTCATAGCCCCAGCGTCACGCACACACTGACACACACACACACACACACACACACACACACACATAGACCACCACTCACACACACACACACACACACACACACACACACACACACACACACACACACACACACACACACACACACACACACACACACACAGTGACACACTCACACACACACACACACACACACACACTGACACTCATGCACCAAAGCAATCCCCTTGGCAAGAGACCACTCCAAACTCCACTTCGGGACCACAGCCACAGAAAGATTAACACTTTTCACAGCTTTCATATCATTCCATTCACTACGATGGAGAGGTTGGACTTTCTGCAACACTGACTTCTCTGTTCAGGAACTTTTTGTCCACAGTGATTTTTGCACAGCTGTCCAGCAGCCGTGGTGTCGGCACCCGGTCCTGGATCAGCCTTGGCACATTGGTGCGGATGTCAAAGGTCATCATGGAATCGCACAGTGTGCGACACAGGCCTATTTTCTGCCCTCCAAGCACATACAGGATGCCCCGCCACTGAACCATTCCAAAGTGAACGCGGTCAAAGTTCTTGATTTTCTCCCACAATCTCTTGGTTTTGTGCTCCTCGGGGGAGTACTTGATGACCTGATGAACAGAAGAGAAAGCTGATCAGCAGGTATGAAAATGAAAGTCTGAAGTTGTCCCACCAGTCGTGCCCTTCTCTAGTGATGACCTAACTTAACACTCTCTTTTC
>JADBJO010000160.1:833898-838898 GCA_016801955.1 Conus betulinus
CATCACTGAAAATCAACTTTTAGGCAGACCCATTTTACAAAAAAGATATTTCAGTGAAGAGTGAAAAAGCAGCACACCTGTTCATTTTTTTTCATTTCTTATTCCACCGTAAAAAAAAACAACATGTGTTTGTTTTGTTTACCGCCCACCAAAATAGCCTTCATTTTAACCAAAATAACAAAACAAACCATATGTGCATCAGCCATACTCTACCGACCTGTATCCAATTCATACTCTTCGATCGAGTTCTGGACCCTTGCCCTTTCCTCCAGCTCAGCATTGAAACCTCCAATGACATAAATCTTGTTGCCACACGCTGCCATTGCGTGGCGTCGTCGGCCTTTTTTCAGCTTTGCCCGGCAGTTATTCCATTTGTTCTTCTTGGCACGATACCTAAACATACAACAATATGCTAGAATCACTTAGTGTCTTATTCCACATGCATGAACCACAAAACCAAACTTCTTGTTTGAAAAGGGAAAAAATCCCTAGCACCGACATTGGCACGATACAAAAGATCTGTATATAGAGTGAAATCTGTTTTCTTGTGAATGTTGTTGTTTTGGCATGTGAGTCAATGTGTATTTGAGTGTGTGAATGTCACTGCTTGTGTCCGTGTGTGTGAGAGAGAGAGTGTGAGTGTGTGTGTGTGTGTGTGTGTGTGTGTGTGTGTGTGTGTGTGTGTGTGTGTGTGTGTGTGTGTGAGAGAGAGAGACAGACTGTGTATATGTATGTATGTGAGTGTGTATTGTGCACAGTTGTGTGAGTATACGAGTGTTGTTATGTGCAAGTCTTTGCGAGTGCGTGTACGTTCATACATAATTTTTCTCACATGAAGTCATGACTCAAAATGTGCTATAAACAAGCATCAAATTAAGACAGCAACTGTACACAAATAAGTCAGCAACTGTACATAATGAAAAAGTCAAAAACAACCTCAAAAAAAAAAAAGATTCATCACTACCATACATAAAAAGTCAACCAATATATATGAAAAAGGCAGTAAATCAATAAAGCACATCCCGCCAACCCACCAATCCTCCCGTCTCACTACAACTCTTCAAAACACACACACCCACCTCATGAAACACGTCTGAAGGAGGCCACCACCTGTGACGAAGATGTCATTATCATACACACAGGAGGTGAACTCGATGCCTGGGTCATGTGGGAGAGGAGCCAGATAAAACCACTGCTGCGTGCTGAAGCTGTAGGCGAAAACGTTCCGCGACCTCACGTAAGGCGGCTTGGGGCTCTCCCCGCCCGAGATCACCACCAGAACATCCTCCCAACGGGAGGTCTTCCGCGGGGACATCAGCTCCGAGACAAAGTTGTGGCGGATGGAGGGCAGCAGGTGGAAGTTCTTGGCCTTGTCGATGAGGTGCAGCACGTCTGGGGAGTCGCGGAGCATGGCGTGTTTGCGCACGACGTCGATGAGGAACTGGGGGTGGGTCAGGCTCAGCCGCACGCTGCTGAAGATGGCCGGGAGGTGCTGGGAGCGGGATTCCTGGTCCACCGCCACCCATCTGAAGGATAGGTGAACGTTTGTCACTGGTGACAGACTGTTTAAATCATACACATCTTCATGTGCATGCACTTCCATTGGCATGCACGCACAATCGTCTGTGCAGCCCACGATGCAAGTGTGCTCACAGTTAGCTACACAATGTGAGGTTTTTAGTCTGGTTATCTTCTCTTTTTTTCACAGTCGCTAGCTGGCAAATTGGTGGGAAAATATTCATGAAGGAAAGTGGAAAAAAAAAAAAAAAACAAAAACAAAAAAAAATGTTCTCCCCCCCTCCCAACCCCCTACAAAACCAGCCATGGAGAGTTGAGACATAGCACACACACACACACACACACACACACACACACACACACACACACACACACACACACACACACACACACACACACACACACACACACAAACACACACTCTTATAAATTTCTTACTCTGATACACATGACCATATAACCTTTGTCTGCTCTCTTCTCTCTCTCTCTCTCATATACATACTCTTCATCTCACAACCATACCAATCATTACGGACATGTACAACCACACAACATGGATACCGATTTTTTTATGGGACTGTTGAACTACACGTTACTTTTCTCTTTCACATTCACTGCCCAATCAATTACAATGAAACTGACCTGCATAATCCCTAAGTTCTTTTCCTGTCATTATTTTCTCAAGAAGACCTGCATTAAAGCTGAACCAGGCGGCTGGTTAACTCATGAAGACGGCATTAACGCTGAAACCAGGTGGCTGGTAAACTCATGAAGACTGGCATTAAAGCTGAACCAGGCGGCTGGTTAACTCATGAAGACCGGCATTAACGCTGAACCAGGTGGTTAGTTAACTCATGAAGACCTACATTAATGCTGAACCATGCCGCTGGTTAACTCATGAAGACCGGCATTAACGCTGAACCAGGCGGCTGGTTAACTCATGAAGACCGGCATTAATGCTGCACCAGGCGGTTGGTTAACTCATGAAGACCGGCATTAACGCTGAACCAGGCGGCTGGTTAACTCCATGCCAGAACTCATGAAGACTTTAACGCTGAACCAGGCGGTTAGTTAACTCATGAAGACCGGCATTAGTGCTGAACCATGCCGCTGGTTAACTCATGAAGACCAGCATTAATGCTGAACCAGCGGCTGGTTAACTCATGAAGACAAGCATTAACGCTGAACCAGGCGGCTGGTTAACTCACGGGACATAGCACCAAGCTTGCCTTCAAAACGACGGGCAGTTTAACGAGAGGCAGGGAAATGCCATCAGTATGTAATAAACAAAGAAGGAAATTGCCACCCATAGTGAAAGAATGAAGTATAATAGATCAAACTCCTACAGCCTCATGGCCATTGCGGCAGTGAACTGTTACAGTTTTCTCTTTGTCTCTCAGACATGGCATCATGGAAGTCGAAGCTCATCCCTCTCCTTCTCCCACCTTCATCTTCCCTGAACTGAATTAAGAACCCATGTTACTGCTGCATGGACAGACAGGGTTTTATAGGTGTAAAACTTGAACCCCAGTACATGTTTGAACTCATGACCTTCAGCATCAAGGTCGCACGCTCTAGAGATTTCACTGTCGGCTCTGTAGGGGTGAAAACCATGCACACAACTCCATTTACATTCCTGATTTCTGCAGACTGACCATTCAATCCCTGTATCATTTCTGCAGTCCAGCTTACTTAGAGTCTTGCTGTTTCAGCGATGCAGCATCTTGTTATACATGCCCACCTTTCTTCTGGAATGTTTGCACCGCATCAAACCACCACAAGGCGGTTAACGCCAAGCCTGAAAGTTAACGGTTAAAGAATCTCACCTGAGGGCAGTCTCAACGATGAACTCTTCATCTGGGGCATTAAGGTTGTCATCCTTCAGCATACTGATCAGCTCATCAGCTTCCAGCGCCAGGAACTCTTCTGTTTTGGACAGCTCCGCAAAATGCTCCATCACAAAGGACCAAGCCTGAAACAGTGAAGGTACTGTCAGCATGGGGACTTCTTCTAAACACAGAGTGTGGCTGCCTCTGTTGTGAGGGCAATGACGAGGGGCAGAGCATGCCTCATCCACACCCCTGTGAAGTGCACCGGGTACTCTGGCATTTAGTCTTGTGGGGATGGATGTACTGGGTGACAACCCAGATGTTGAAGAACAGGGGAATGCGAACAAATTTTGACATGTTTCAGGACTCAAAATCTGAAATGAGCAACCTCGAGCTAGAATTCACATCAAATCACCTCTCGATGTAAGCACTTTCAAAATCCTTGCCAAAACAACAGTTATCTGTGACTCACTACTGCATTTCTTTGTAAATGTGTGTGTGTGTGTGTGTCTGTCTCATGTGTGTGTATAAAAAATCCTTGCCAAACAACAGTTATCTGTGACTCACTACTGCATTTCTTTGTAAATGTGTGTGTGTGTGTGTCTGTCTGTGTGTGTGCATGTGTGTGTGTATACACATGTGCGTGTGTGTGTGTGTGTGTGTGTGTGTGTGTGTGTGTGTGTGGGTGTGTGTTTGTGTGTGAGCTCTGTGTATGTGAGCTCTGTGTGTGAGCTCTGTGTATGTGAGAGCTCTGTGTGTGTGTGTGCATGTGTGTGTGTGTGTGTGTGTGTGTGTGTGTGTGTGTGTGTGTGTGTGTGTGTGTGTGTGTGTGCGTGCGTGTATGTGCAGTGTGTGTGTGTGTGTGTGGTGTGTGTGTGTGTACGTGTGTATATGTGTGTGTGTGCACGCATTTCAACAGAGTCAGAGGGTTGATCAGAGAGTTGACTCTGTGTGTGTACATATCTAATATGTGTCGAAATGTGTGTGTGTGTGGTGTGTGTGTGTTCTGCAAATGTGTGTGTGTGTGTGTTTAAACTGTGTGTGTGTGTGTGACATGACAGACAATGCAGTGTGTGTGAGTGGGTGTGCATGCATACGTGTGTATATCTAGCACTTCCTCTTTGATCATTTGACTCTGCACATAACTGAAATGTGGCTGAGGTTGTCAAATTCTTCACATAACTGTCAGTTTAAACTTCACATAACTGACTGTTTAAACTTCACATAACTGACTGTTTAAACTTCACATAACTGACTGTTAAACTTCACATAACTGACAGTTTAAACTTCACATAACTGACTGTTTAAACTTCACATAACTGACTAAGCAGAAGTGCAGTATGAGTATTTCCTCTGAACGGTGTCCTCCTGGTGACCACTTATCTTCTAATTATATCAGCATCTTTGGTGTTTGTGATCAACATCTACATGTGTGTTCTAAACTTCAAAATGAATTAACGAGAACAAGCTGCAGCACACAAAATGAATGCCACAATCAAATGCAACCACTATATCCAATCTTACCACAATTCTTTCTGGCCATGTATGCATGCACACATACACACCTGGGAACACACACTCACACGCATGCACACATACATGCGCTCGCACACACACATACATACACACACATACACACATATATATATGCAT
>JADBJO010000160.1:853898-856398 GCA_016801955.1 Conus betulinus
AATGGTAGGGAGGTTCAGAGATAGGAAGACGGGAGTTTTGTTGATTGTGTTGTTGATTTTTTTTTTTCTCTTGTCTAATATCATCACAGCATTGTGAAAAGATGTTAAAGAGAAGAACGAACGAACACACACACACACACACACACACACACACACACACACACACATACACACACACACACACATCTGATGATAGTAGTGGTGCAAACAATGGTAAGAGATTACTTAAAGTCTGTTCAGCTAATGCACAGGTCAGACATCTGCTTAGTCATGACCATGAGACCCTGGTCTTAAATCTCATTAATTAGTTTATCCATTAGCCGCAAATCATGTGCAGCATGGTCTCAAAACTTAGCAGATGTGGTGTTGTATATATATAGACTTCTCTGCTCGCAGTGAGTGAGTGACACCTCCTTGATGAAACTGAAACTAGGCCTATGCATCGGCCAAAGAAGATGACCACTATTTTGTCCGTAGCTTATAATAAAATCTGAATCTCAAGCTGTCTGCTTTCAGCTTCTTTACACTAAGGCTTTAGGCTCTCCCCTTTCATCTGTACGGAAGTTACAGAACACCGCGTTACCGTGGCTTTGAAGGAAAGCGTGCACTGAGGCCACAGGAAAGAAGAGTAAGATTAAGTTAAATGACGAACACTTAGAATACGATCGAGTCGAATGACGGATTATTGTTGTTCATGCCATGATTTAAATAGATCACTTAAACATGGCTATGTTCATCTAAGGCATTTTTTTTCCTGTTTCAGCGTCAGCTGATAAAAAATATAATCGTCATACCTTTGCCACAAGCGTGCGTCAAGCAACAGAAATCCAGGAAATCTTTCAAATTTACTCTTCACAACAGTGTTTTTGTCATGGCTTCGCAAAGCCCGACTTCTATGGTCACATGACCATCACGTGACTGAAGGGGGATGTCTGTAGAGGAAAAGCAATCTGTAAGTTTTACTCTTTTGGTGGACGTATGCTCTCAACATCGTGGCCAAACTGATGATCATGCTTTTCTTGTTCTTCTTATGTACATCACAGTCACCTTGTTCATGGATCGTCAGGAGAAAAATGATTTGCTCCCGCCTCACACAACAAACAGAAAAGTTTAAGAAGGATAACTCTTCGTCAAGTGACTAGATCCAAACTACCATAGTACTCTCCCTTACTAGTCGCTGTAGATTACTTCTTTTCCGACATTGCAGTGCAGGCTGGTGCAATATTACGTGCCGACTTGCTTGTTCAAAATCATCGCATTTCTTCAAGACACTGGAAAAGTGGCATCATGAGCCTATTTTTAGACTTCCCCTTCTACTCCCCTCCCCTTCCCCTCTCCTCCCCGAGCGACTGCAAGAAGGAAAACCCCCACGACGTATTGTTTTCGATAGGTTTCGTGTGATTTAAGTAATATAATCTATTTATTTATATTTCATGAATGATGTGCCTGTGGTATGCCATGAAAGAAACACATATTGGGGTGCATCATAGATTCATGGGCTTGATAAGCATGGTCTTGATAAGCGTGATAAGCTTGATAATCGCAGGTTTTTGATGCCCGTGGGTGTGCAGGTGTAGATGGATGAAGAGAATGAGGTATTGAGCACGACTCGCAGGCACGAGTGTTCGTGTCGGGTGGTGATCGTGGTCGCAGTGGGTGGACTGCATGGTTGCGCGTGTCACGTGCTCCATGTGCTATGTGGGGGGGGGGGGGGGGGGGGGGGGGGGGGGGGGGGGGGGGGGGGGGGGGGGGGGGGAAGTAAAGTGCCGGAAGATAAATCGAGTCACAGTACACGGCGTATACCGTATGATAGTTTATCCGATCACATTGATCGATTAAAAGTAACGATTTCTAAATTAGAAAAAAAAAAAAAAAAGTCTTTACATTAGTACATCAGCTGGAAAACAACAATGAAAAATACCAGGTTCATAATGACATTGATATCTACAAACTTGTAAGATTTGTTGGGAATCCGGATTACAACCTGGATTGAGGGAACAAACAGTCATACAACGAAGGAACGGGACGAAGGGAGGGGGGGGGGGGGGGGGGGGGGGGGGGGGGGGTATCAAGTGATTGCACGAGAATGAGTTGAGCTAGACACCTGCTAGTACCACCAAAGGGAATTCAGAAGTTCGTTAGACCATGACGGAGGACTGCGCTCTCTCGAGTGACCCGTTATGGCTGCATACCAAAAAATTAATGCGTCAAGGCCTTACTTAAGAAGTCGAGTATTTATAGACTGGCGCAATTAGACTGCTTTGAGAATTTTTATTGTGTGTGAAAGTTGATTCTTTTCATTTTCTTGACCATCAAAGTACAAGCCAGGTGGTTCCAAGCAGACAAGATTGAGTTCAAAGGAATGGGGTTTATTAAGGGTATCCAGATGGCACAAAGATAGGGTCACGGGTGACTCCAAAGGCCTGAAATGTGACGTGAACTAACTAAGAGGAAGGTCATGCATTTTAAGTTTCTAATTTCATCGGTGCAAAACCCCCCG
>JADBJO010000160.1:871398-876398 GCA_016801955.1 Conus betulinus
TTGTCTTTATCTCCACACCCCCCCCAGCCCCACTCTGTCCGAGCTAATTGTTGTCTTGAAGCGTCACTGGGCAAACAGGATATCTTTACTCGAGATTTTGGAATTGACCTCCATGGAAAATTCGCGCACCAGACACCAGCATCCGCAATCACCACGGTAGTGACATGCTCCTGTTCTGCCGGTGCATAAACGTAGATTTTTTTGATCGCATAGGCGCAGCACGATCTCCTGCATCCAGTCCTTGCAAGCTGCCGTACTGATGGCGGTATTGAACATAGTGTGAAGGGGCACGCGAAGGCCGGGGTGCATTTCGTTAAGGACGTCAGTGGATAATAATGCTCCCTGGCAATTGCAGTCATTGTGTGATATGGACGACGGGGATCGGGGCAGCACTCGGCAGAAACTCACTCAGACTCTTGGGAAAAAGCCTGTTGACATGGGTTAGCAGCCCCCACCATGGAGTCTGCCTTTTTCTCATAGCCCGTCCACCTCAGAGATGGCCAGGACAGGCCCACAAAAGGCGAAAAGCCAGCCATCGTGTCATTAGCAGCCACACTCGCCACGTTGATAAGCATGGGAGTCGGCTCTATGCATATTGGGGAGTGCAATAGAGGCAGCAACAATCTCGCTTTGCAGTTTTCCGCACGCTGGCTCACGGTTGATTTGACCCAAGACCCGAATTTCACGTGGATAACGTGCTATTGAGCAGCCCCAGCCGCTCGGCCGTTACCAAAATCTCTTCCCTTAACAACAACACACCAATCAAGAACAACCAACAACAACACAACAACAGAACAGATTCAACCAACCAAAAACAACAACAACAAACAATAGCAACAACCGGCACACACGAGCAACGACGAACGATCACAAAAAAAGGAAATGTTATTTCGTTGCCAATTTTTAGCGGTTATCACATCGCTGGTTGGCCACTGGCTGTTCGGTAAGATAAGCTTTCCCAAATTCTTCCCCCCCCCCCCCCCCACCCCGCCGCCCCCCCCCTCCCCCCACCCATCTGAGAGGTCATGGGGGACTTGCAATATTATTTGATGATAACGTGACCCGCGGTGTTTGCACTGAAAAAAAAAAGAACTAAGAAACTAAAAAATGAAATGAACAACAAAGCGACGCGATGAGACTGATTTGTTGCGGATTGGGAGCACGACGAAGCGGAGAGGCGAGCGGAGATGCGACACGAGCGAAAACTACGAAACGACAACGAAGAGGGCTGCCCACCGAACAGACGAACGAGTAAGTAAGTAAGTAAGTAAGTAATACACTAACGAACGAACTAACTAAAAAACCTAAAGTACGAGGTTGTTTTTCATTCCCTCAGTGAGCAGTGTACCTGGAGCATGCAGAAGTTGCCGCGTGCGAATCCCTGCTGCATAGTGTTTTAAACCTAAAAAAATAGTCAATTTTCGATTACCCATCTACAATGTGTTGTCGTTCTTGGTGTTAGATAGTGCTGGTGTTGCGCAAGATCTTTCCCTTACCTCGCCACCTCTTTCCCACCTTTTTTTTTTTTTTTTTTTTTACATCTCCCCCCCTTCAATGGTTACAACCCCACCGTCAGTAGTACTCACCGTAAAGAGTGGTAGGATGGTGTTCCCTGAATGTAAATTCAGCCAGAAGAATGGTCACAGGTCTAACGCTGTGACAGCACATCTCAATGATCTTGTGGGACCCCAACACCCACACCACAAACAACACACCAAACACACACACCACCACCCACACCCAAATACACCACCGCACACAACACCACAGCCACCGATGAGGGCAGTGCCACACCCACATGTCACCAACACGGCCGCCCAGCACGGCACGGCACCGTTGTACACGCCACGCCGCACACACACATTCACCACCACAAACACCACACACCACCACTCATCACTCATGTCCATTCATCTAAACTCACCACTCGCAACATACACACACCAAACACAACCGCAATCGGCACGTCAGCGCGCGCGGCGCCGCGCGGGCGCGTCATACCACACAACACAACACACCAACACACACACACACACAACACTAGGCCACAGCCAACACCCACCACACACACCAACCAACAACATCAAGGCCACAGACACAACACACCCACAACACAACCACAAGACACACCACACACACACAACCACACCAACAAACACCCACATTGCAATCATCAAGCGAATCACCACACACACAAACAGAACATACACACACACAACATCCAAACACATCAACACAACAAAGACACACACCACACAACACAACCCTCGTGTTGAGAAATGCGTGGCGTGCCAGGAGTGGCGACGAGCTGGAGGGATGATGGCAGTGTGCTGTTAGTGTTGTGCTAGTGCTGGATGACTTGTTGTGGTGGAGATGATAACGGGGTTGGGGGTGGTTTGGTGATAGGGATGGTGGGGTGGCGGCGCAAAGAAAGGAACAAAATTTGAACAAAAAGTAGAAGTAAAAAATGGAAAAAAACAAATATAATCCGTAAATAAACAAGGCAAAAAGAGGAATACAAAGAAAAAAAAAAAAATAAAAAAAATAAAATGTAAAAAAAAAAGAAAAAAGAAGATAGAAAGAACTAAACGGAAAGAAAAGAAGGAAAGGGGAAAGTGAGCAAAGGAAAAAAACACAAAAAAAATTCAAGAAAAAAGTAAAAAAAATGAGAATTAATAAAAAGAAAAAAAAAAACAAAAAAAAATAACAAAAAAAATGAAAAGAAAAAAAAAAAAGAATAAACAACGAAACAGAAAAATATAAAAAAACCAAAAAAAAAAAAAAAAGAAAGCCAAACAAAAAATAAAAAAAAAAAAAAAAATGAAAAAAAAAAAAAAAAAAAGTGAGAGAGGGAGAAGAGGAAAAGAAAAAGAAAGAAAGAAAAACAGAAAAGAGAGGAAAGGGAAGAAAGAGAGAAGCAAAAAAAAAAAAAAAAAAAAAATATAAAACAAAACAGGAAACAGACAAAACAAAAGAGAAATAGGAAAGGAGAAAAGAAAAGAATGAGGAGTGTTAGTGGAGTGTGTGTTGTGTAGTGTTGTTGCTGTGGTGGTGTGTGTGGTGTGTGTGTGTGTGTTGTGTTGTGTGTGTGTGTGCCGTGGCGTTGCGCCGCGCTGTGTGTATGGTATGGTGTGTGTGTATATGTGTGTGTGGGTGTGTGTTCTGGTGGTGTGTGTGTGGGTGCGGTGGTAGTGTGTGTGTGGAGTGTGTGGGTATGTGGGTTGGGTGTGGTGTGTGTGTGGGTGTGTTGGTTGAGTGGTGTGTGAGAGGAGAGAGAGAGAGGGAGTCCGAGAAGAGCTTTGATGTTTCTTTTGTATCAGCGACCGGCTTGTAGTGCTTGCCGCCACTCGCCGTCCTCTGAGTCCCCGCCTTTTTTTTTGATCTGTTTACGGGCTAGCCGAACTGTCGATCTCACTTTTGGCGGATTTATTTTACGACTGATTAGTTGGGATTTCCCCCTTTTTGCACCCCCATATTGACTTTGCCGCCGTTGACGCTTTTTCGGATTTGACCCCCGCATTCGATTGACGAGAGAGTATTAACTGGCTTTTTCAGGTCATGATCGGCTGTGCCCCCCCCCCCTTTGCTTTTTCCTTGGGTGGCCTCCCCATTTTTTCTGAGAGAGGGGGGGGGGGGGGGGGGGGTGGGGTGGGCTGCTCGTTATGTGATGATGAATTATTGCGGCCGACAGGAAGAGCGAGAGGAATAGTTTTTTAGGAATCTTCCCCGCCCGACCCCTTCATGTGAGTCGCCTGGCGAAGAGCCGTTAATGGGGCTTGTGGCGCCTTCATACCTGCGGACCCGAGAGCCCGCGACGCAGACTCGGGGGGAGATTCCCGCCCCCGCCCTAAGTACACAGCTTTAACCCGTTTCGTCAGAGATCGACCCGGGGCAGGTATGTCATGGACCGTTTATGTGTTTTTATGACCGTACACTTCCCGAGATCCCGCCCCCCCGGAATTTCGTGGAATGCCGCGAGAAGGAAGAAGATGTCTGGGACTAGCTCATTTTCGCATCAGACAGTTCCTGTGTGGCCCGGAGGACGTATCTCGATTTTTGTGCCCGAGGCTCTTTGAGGACCTCTCTGTCTGCTCCCTGAGTCTTGCGTAAGGGATGTGGAAGGGAGAGGGGAGAGAGCGAGGGGAGAGGAGGAGAGAGAGGACGAGATGTTAGAGAGAAGAATGAGAACCGAGGAGCGAGGAAGAGGGTGAGAGGAGGAGGATATAGGTTAGGGGAGAGGAGGACGCGGAGGGAGATCGAGGGAGAGGAGGGGGGGGAGGGAAAGATGAGGGAGGGAAGGGAGGGGGAGAGCAATGGAGGGAGAGGAGTTCTGGGGGAGGGGCGAGGAAGGTGAGAGATTAGCACATACACACCTTGTCTTTGCTAGGATCTCTACCACGACGGGGCGGGGGAATAGTATGGGATAGGCGCAATTGTCGGCACGCACTGATGGGATGCCGACGAGGGAGGCCCCCGCCCCCGGTTAGGCGAGCGATACCCTCCCTCTGTCGACAATGTCCCATTTCCCGTTCTCCCTGCTTTTTTTTTTGGCCACCTCGCTCCTCGTGATTGGATCTGAAGGCCCGAGAAACACATATTATTGTTTTAAGAATTTTTTTTTTTTGTGTCGCTGCTTGCGAATAGCACAGAGGGATGAGCCCCCCCGCTGGTGCTTGACGACGGTTTCGGACGCCGACGGATGAGTTTAGGGATCGTCATGGGAGGAGGAGACTGACGAGATGAAGGGAGTAATCCACTGCTTTCCTGAGAAGGAGGCGGGCCCTGCGAGGGGGAAGAGAGGAGAGAGGGTGGGGGCGCCGGGAGGAGCGCTACTGGATTGGTTCGATGAGAGAAGTTGACTTTAGTGGCGCCCGGGCTTGAAATGTAGTTTCACCCGGCGGCGGGAGACAGTTTTCCGCGATTCCCCCCTTGCGGACGAGTTTTAGACGTAGTAAGCTGGCATCGCTCGTGCACGGGGCCACGAACACGGGAGGAAGACG
>JADBJO010000160.1:886398-903898 GCA_016801955.1 Conus betulinus
CTATGGAGTTGGTGGTGAGGAAGGATGGGGTGCCAGTCATAGAGAGGATTGAGGGAGGGGGGGGAGAGGGGTGAGCTTGTTCTGAAATGCTGTTTGTTCTCCCCACTCTCTGTCTATTCCTAGCCGTGTTCTTGCCATGCCTCATGCCGCTGTCTGTCTTTATCCTTCCCTACCTCGTTCTTCCTCTCCTTTATTCGTTTCTTTCTTGTTAGAACAGCATGAATGAAAAAAAAAAGGCACCCGGGGTTATTTTTTTACCGTGACTAAAAGAATTTGCCTGATCTTCTCTGTCTGTCTGTCTGGCTGGCTGGCTGGCTAGTTGTCTGTCTGTCTGTCTGTCTGTCTGTCTGTCTCTGCCTCTGCTCTCTCTCTGTCTCTCTGTTTCTCTCTGTCTCCCTGTCTCTGTCTCTCTCTCTGTCTCTCTCTCTCTCTCTCTCTCTCTCTCTCTCTCTCTCTCTCTCTCTTGATCATCCCAAAAGGCAGAGCAAGCACTTTAATACGTGCATTAGAGGGGGGAAAAAAAACGACGAGAGAATAGAATTCCACCATTGGCCTCGGAATTACACAGAAGGTCCCTCAGAGACGACACAACGAAGCACGGAGAAAAAACAAACAAACAAACAAACAAACAAACAAACAAACAAAAACAAAAACAAAAAAAAGCCATGATTGCCATCGGAAGCGGAAGTCTCAACGGTCTCTTTGGCCATGACGTCTTGCAGCCAGCCAGGGGCCATGATCAGTCGGCTTGTCGTCAGTGAGGGATGAAACTTAGAGTGAGCTGGATGATTTGTCAGAAACTTGAGAGAGTGAGTCTGTAGTCTGTGATTTGTTAGAAACTAGAGAGTGAGTTGTAGTCTGTGATTTGTTAGAAACTAGAGAGTGAGTTGTAGTCTGTGATTTTGTTAGAAACTAGAGAGTGAGTTGTAGTCTGTGACTTGTTAGAAACTAGAGAGTGAGTTATAGTCTGTCACTTGTTAGGGTCACACAGCACACAGCAGGATGTTAGTAAGACTTCTGGGTCTCTCTCTCTCTCTCTCTCTCTCTCTCTCTCTCTCTCTCTGAATCAATTCTCTATTTTGATGTTGTGTGTCTGTCTTCTCTCTCTCTCTCAACATCGAAAAACGTTTATACGGTTTTTTTTCGTAATCTTCATTTTTGAGTAAAAAAAAACAACAACGAAAAAAACGTTTTTTATTCAAAAAAAATCTTAGTCTGTACATGCATATTTCTGTATTACAATGCGTACTCGTGTCATCAATATATATCTGATGGAATTTAAAGAATGTGTCAGTGAGGTAAAAGAGTCACTATCACCAAATACATGTGCATGCAACACATTCATGTACGCACGCGCACGCGCGCGCGCGCGCGCACACACACACACACACACACACACACACACACACACACACACACACACACGAACGCATACGCACACACGTATACACGCTTACACGCACCCACACCGCACATACGCACGCGAGAGAGAGAGAGAGAGAGAGAGAGAGAGAGAGAGAGAGAGAGAGAGAGAGAGAGAGAGAGAGAGAGAGAGAGAGAGAGAGAGAGAGAGAGAGACATTCATTTGTTTAAACGTTTGTTTTGTGACAGTGCACAGACGGGTTAAGGAAATCAGTTGAAAAGATAAGACCCTCATCAAACTTCGCATACCATTCGTGCATTCTAATTCTTTGCCCACAGCGCATTTGGGTCGATCCGTGGTTTCTTTTACTACTTACACGTGTATTTCATCGCTTCAATAATGGAGGTCGAGGGCTGCAAACTGCAGCATTGCTTCGGTTGTCTTCGATCGGTCTGAGAAAAGACGGAAGAGTATCAATGCTTACTTCTGGACTTTGATGTGTAATTGTTAAACAATGTGAAATGAGGTTTCTAGATCAGAACGTTTCACCGTTTGGTTACGCCCGCAGACATAGGAACATTGTCTTTATCTGTATGTGATGACTGCTCCCTTTGGGCTGTGATGCAAGGGCTGCAATAGGACAAGCTGGATGTGGTTGTGTATAGGAAAAACATGACTGAGAGCTGTGGGAATAACGCCACTGAGTGAATACAAGAGATGTGATTAAAAAAAAAATAAATAAAAGAAACGACAAACGTTTGAAGTTCTATAGATAATATCCTCTGCAAGGCTATAATGATCAGGCGATAGAAACTGAGAATATGATAATACTAAGGCTATCAAGGTACAGCATCATACACATCTCATTAGGCATGATTCTGGAAACAATATGACCACAGACAAAAGATTAAAGCTCTCTTGATAATGTCCTCCACAAGGATGTGCTATCAGGCTACGTAAACGTCCACCGTGACAGCTCTTGGCAACTATAGTACAACCATTCTAAACCAACTCATTTACCAAGACTCTGGGGAGAGGATGAAAACACAGGCATGCTAACAAGATTGAAGATCGGCCGATAATGTCCTTCGTAAGGGCCGTGCTATCAGGAACTGATGGCCAGACTCTAAGACAGGGAATCAAGCCTCCCAGTCTCAAACGTCTCGTTTAGCAAGACGACCAGCCCGGTTTTACCAGTGATTGCCCAGTAATTCAAACAGGAAGCCAGACAGCCAATTGACGAAGTTTGATAAGGAAGGAAGCTAAGAAGTGATGCGATCATTTCGTGTTGATGGATATGTTCTTGTCTCATCGGCTGATATCTCCCTCTTTGTCATCATCCTTTGTGTCCAGTTTGTTTGATGACCTCGTCGTCGTCTTCCTCCTCCTTCTCCTCCTCCTCCTCCTCTTCTTCTTCTTCTTCTCTTCTTCTTCTCGGCTTCTTCCCCTTCCCTTCTCCCCTCCTTCTGCTTTGTATTTTTCGGGGCGGCTGGAAGTTGGCGTGCTTAGGAGGATGTGTTGCAGGCAGGTGGCTGTATGTTTTTTACGGAACTCTCTCTCTCTCCTCTCTCTCTCTCTCTCTCTCTCTCTCTCTCTCTCTCTCTCTCTCTGCCTCCTGTTCTGTACCTTTTCCCGTTTCTTCTTCTTCCCCTTTCCCCCCACCTGCCCTTGTTCTTCTATGATATATACAAGCTCTACAGCTATATCGGTAATTCAGTAATTTACTTTTTTGTCTTAAAGCAGGGAAAAAGAACAAGACAATCAGTGTCAGATTTTTGAAGGAAGAGTTTATACTTTGAGAAATATGGAACGAACAATCAGTATCAGATTTTTGAAGGCAGAGTTTATAATTTGAGAAATACGGAACGATATGATGCAAAATGATACGATACAACATTACAGTATACGACATTTTATGATATGATGCCATACGATAAATCCATGACGTATGCAGAATTTGGTTAACCTTATTCAAAGAGATGAATTTACACAAAGACGGATATGAAATGTTTTAATCAGATTTAAGCCTGCAAGGGGTAGTTGTGTTACACACACACACACACACACACACACACACCACACACACACACACACACACACACACACACACACACACACACACACACACACACACACACACACACACACACACACACACACACACAAAGCGCACACACACACACAGAGAGAGAGAGAGAGAGAGAGAGAGACAGACAGACACACAGACAGACAGAGAGACAGAGAGAGATCTATGTACCTGTCAATCTATTTATATTTATATTTCATATATCTATCTATCTATCTATATATATATATATATATATATATATATATATATATATATACAAATATATGTTTGTCTGTCTTTTTCTATCTGCACACTCATAGCATCTTTCAAGATGACCTCCATTGCCGATACAGAACAGTAGTGGAGAAATTGCCCACAGCCCAATACTATCTCCAGACTGATCCAATTCGTTGTGTAAACTTTTGTAGAGAACCTCATCGAGAACCCATGGAAGTGCCCTCCTCAGCATTTCCTTCATGTTCTTTGGGACATGATACATCCCGAGGGCAAGTTAAATCATATTGTGAAGAACTGATCCACATGCATTCGCCAGATCGAGCCAAATGACGTCGAGGTCCTGATTCTCAGCCCTAGCTCTCTGGATTGCTTCCCAAATCATAGTGGCATGCTCTACACAGCCAGAGACGCCTGGGGAGCCTCTTTTCTGGACTGACAAATCCAGATACTCCTTCCCTGTCAAGTATTCAGTCAGTCCGGCTGTCATGAGAGAGAGAGATTTTTTCCACGACGTTCGTTCTGAAGTGATATCGATCTAAACTGGGTTGATAACAAGCGAGTTTTGTTCTTCGGAATGTACACTCATCAGCTATCGTCCTTTGGTCGCTGATCTTCAAGTTCCTCCATGCTGATTTTATCATTTTATGGAGCTGCTTCAGGACATTAAGACATTTCTTGTACAGCAGGCATGGTATTTGATTTGGCCCGCGTGAAGAATTAGCTCTGGCTTTCTTAACCACTGTCTTTACCTCAGCCAGTGGTGGGGGGTTTGTCATTAAATTATTACTCTGGCGCTGCAGGCTGCGCTAAGCCCTGGATTTCAATTGGTGCTTCGCTCTGAAGTCGGAATACGTTTTCCTGAGATGCTGCTCTGGAGCTTCTTTGTCCGCTGCGGGCTGTCCCTGATTTTGGCTGTTCGAATAGTTTCCTGAAGTATGTGCGTATGTGTATGTCTGTGGCAAACTTGAACGTTGGTATTCTCTAAGAAAGTGTAGGCATTTGACTTATCGACCTAAGCAGAATGATCAATATTATTAATCTGTCCAACCATTCTACCGGTGAAGATGGTTTCGAACTGTAACAGCCATAAATATGAGACTGACATTGTTTGCGATAATTTCAATTTAACAAAGTTATCCTTTTCTCTGGAATTTGGTGACTAACAATATTATGTACAGACAACAGGCATATTAAATCATATCAGAGAAGCATACACCACTTAGATATGTATCTAGCCAGATAAGACAGATTACGATGCAAGATGAATCAAGGAGATGAAGCCACTTTTAAATGACACTTAAAAACACAGCTTTACTATTGTCGACAATAGCAAATCTCTGAAAAAATATCTGCTTGACTTCATGATGAACATTAGCTTTTGCCAAAATAATAGAAAGTTAGAATCAGTCCCGGAAAAATCCGAAGTGCATGTGTCAACTCAGCAGATGAGCGGCTATCTATGGTATGTCACATAAAATGTGCTGCTATCTATAGTATGTCAAATAAAATGTCATTGTGTTCATCGTTTGTGCACCAATGACGTGTATATAGAATACCTCAGCATTAAAATTTGAGCTTGCGAGGAAGGCAAAGAGTGCAGATGGGCAAGGGGTGGGTGGGTGAGGAGAGGAGGATGGAAAAAGGAAGAGGGGAGCATGTGAGTGAAGTGTGAGTGCATGGGGAGAGAGAGAGAGAGAGAGAGAGAGAGAGAGAGAGAGAGAGGAGGGGGGGGGGGGAAGGGGTGTAGGATGTGAGTGATGGAGCAGGCTAAGGGGCGTGCTGCAGGAGGCAGTTGTAATGTTAATTGACCTCAAGGTCAGGGCACTTCTGACTTCACCACCGGTAGTTACACACACACACACACACACACACACACACATACACACACACAAAAGCAAAGGAGGCATGGTTGAGTAGTGGAGGGGAGGAGGTGGAATAATGGGTGTGGGAGGTTCGACGTGACTGAGGTACCGTATGAATTACCAGAATAAAAGAACAGAAGCAACCACTCCAAACAAGCCTGCTGTTTCACTTCTATGCTGCTGCCCGTTCTCTGCAGATGGTATATCGTTGTTGGTCAGCTGCATGCTGCTACTGTTGCCAGACGTATAGCCTGGTACATGAATGTGACAATGAGCTGTTACTCAAACACCATCCTCAAGAGAGAGAGAGAGAGAGAGAGAGAGAGAGAGAGAGAGAGAGAGAGAGAGAGACCAGAAGGAGGGGGGGAGGGGGGGAAGGCTGCAAAGACGGTGAGTCCGAGCGAGAGAGAGAGAACGATTACACAGCCTGTTCGATTTCTTTGTCCGCAAGACCTTGGAACTAGTGCAGACAAAAACATGTATAGAGAGACGAGGGGAGGGGGGGGGGGGGGGGGGGGGGGGGGGGGGGGGGGAGGGGCGGGGGGAAAGGCAGGGGTAAATTCAGCCTTCCCTCCAGCCTCCCTCTCCCTCACCTATACCCCTCTCTTCCTGTCCTCTCGCCATCCTCTTCCCCTGGTTTTCTCTCTCCGTAACCTGAAGAGTCCGAGCCATTCGCCCACTTGTCTCTCGCACCCGTGGGTTAACACAGATTTCAGAGGCACATTCTGCCTCTTTTGCCTGAGGTCTGGGTCTTTCAATTTGATTTCATGGTTGAGTTTATTGAGCACAGTTGGATGTGAGCTCCATTGGTTTTAACACTTTTCCTTCCACTGCTCTCATCCACCTGCCCCCCCCCCCCTCTCTCTCTCTCTTTCTCTCTCTCTCTCTCTTACAGCCAGAATCTTATCTAACATATTCAACGGTTAACAAATTGAAAGTGTATTGCACGAGATTTCGTCTTAGGCTTAAACGACCTGAATTTAAATAGCAGATACAAAGAAAATATCAAAGCATGTCCTTTTCGTAGCCAACTTGAGAACGAACTCGAGAAGCAATGCTCATATGCCTTTCAGAAAAAATACATACTGAAGCACACACACTTTCAGAACGTGAAGTCTTTTGAACTAAAGCAATAACTTGCAAACGAAAATTTGCATATTACAAGAGATTTTGCTATGATATTATTATGCACTGAAAAAAGAGAACTCGTATCCCACTCAGTATGAATAATTAGTTACCGTCATCAAATTAGAATTATTAATACATTGAAAAATATACTTGTGTTGTCATTTCTCTTTGTTCTCGTTATGTGTGCACTGCACCTCACATTGTTATAGGCCGGAGGCCTGAAACATTAAAATTGTGTTCATGTAAAATTGTGTTCAGTTGTGTTCAATTGTTCTCTCTCTCTCTCTCTCTCTCTCTCCTCTCTCTCTCCTCTCTCTCTCTCTCTCTCTCCCCTATCTCCCTCTCTTAGCAGAACTCGTTGATGAAGCAACTTTGCAGATATTGACAGTTTGAGCCACCTTGTTAAACCTGACAGTGAAGTTAACAGATCAGAACCGTAATCTGTTTGGGTGGTCTTTCCCTTTCAATATTGCTTGCAATTGTCTGATCAGAATCGTTTTCCAGGATCAAGAGTAGACAATCCATCTTTGGCTTACGTTTCTCTTCTAAAGTGGTGCCACATATTCAATCATAAATTCAATCACAGGGGTAAATTCAGCCGTTCTCCAGCCTCTCTCACCCTCACCTATACCCCTCTCTTCCTGTCCTCTCGCCATCCTCTCCCCCCTGGTTTCTCTCCTGTAATCTGAAGAATCCCAGCCATTCGCCCACTTGTCTCTCACACCCGTGGCGTTAACACAAATTTCAGATGCACATTCTGCCTCTTTTGCCTGGGGTCTGTGTCTTTCAATTTGATTTCATGGTTGAGTTTACTGAGCACAGTTGGATGTGAGCTCCATTGGTTTTAACACTTTTCCTTCCACTGCTCTCGCCCACCTGCCCCCCCCCCCCCCCTCTCTCTCTCTCTCTCTCTCTCTCTCTCTCTCTCTCTCTCTCTCTCTCTCTCTCTCTCTCTTTAAGTCTCTCTTACAGCCAGAATCTTATCTAACCTATCTAATGGTTAACAAATTTAAAATGTATTTCACGAGATTTCGTCTTAGGCTTAACTCAATACAAATAGCAGATACAAAGAAAATATCAAAGCATGTCCTTTTCGTAACCAACTTGAGAACGAACTCGAGAAGCAATGCTTATAAGCCTTTCAGAGAAAAATACATACTGAAGCACATACAATTTCAGAATTGAACTAAAGCAGTAATTTGCAAACGAAAATGTGCATATTACGAGATTTTTCTATATTATTATGCACTGAAAAAAGAGAAGAACACGTATCCCACTCAGTATGAATAATTAATTACCATCATAAATTAGCATTATTAGTACATTGAAAAATATATACTTTTGTTGTCATTTCTCTTTTTCCTCTTTATGTGTGCACTGCACCTCACATTGTTATGGGCCAGAGGCCTGAAACATTAGAATTGTGTCCAATTGTGTTCAATTGTTCTCTCTCTCTCTCTCTCTCTCTCTCTCTCTCTCTGTCTCTTTCCCCCCCCCCCCCCCCCTCCCCCCCCTCCCCCCATCCCCTATCTCTCAGCAGAACTCGTAGATGAAGCAACTTTGCAGATGTTGACAGTTTGAGCCACTCTGTTAAACCTGACAGTAAAGTTAACAGATCAGAACTGTAATCTGTTAGGGTGGTCTTTTCCTTTCAATATTGCTTGCAGTTGTCTGATCAGAATCGTTTTTCCGGGATCAAGAGTAGACAACCCATCTTTGGCTTACTTTCTTTCTAAAGTGGTGCCACATATTCAATTATACATTCAATTACAAATTCTCTCATTAATCCGTGTTTGTTCAAACTCGTAGAGGTATAAAGACAACGAAGTTCACAGGTAAAACTGAGGTGTATCTGACTACTCATAACCAGATGAGTGGAGATTGTGGAGAGGGAAAATGTGTTTATGATGAAGATGACCCAGTGTGCTAATGATCGACAACATTGTATGTGTGTCCGTAGTGCCGAAAACCAACGTTTATGGGACAGGTATCCATGACAGTGTTAAAGCATCGTTGTCTTACCGTCTGCTGATGGCTGCCCCAAGTTTTGTGCAGTAATAACCTGGCATTGACTTCAATTTCTTCATCCAAATTACCGGCATTTGTGTCCTCAAGTGAGAGAACGTGCGCACAAAGTAAGCTGAAACATCAGAATGGAAATGACTTCATACCGTGTCTTTCGCGTGCACTGGCCACGTCTGTGGACGATGGTATAACGCAATACTGGCTCAACACTGGCTCAACACTGTTGATTCGTCCTACGTGTGTGGACCCCTTTATCTTATCATTGGGGTGAAGGTGAATAGAAGAGAAGTGCAGGAAGGGGACGGGGGGGGGGGGCGTAAGGAGGTGAGATGGGTGGTGCGAAAGGGGGGGGGGGGGGGGGGGGGGGGGGGGGGGACAACAAGACCCTTGAGAGCTGTGAACCTGACAGCCTGTCACGCTATCACGTGGCCAATTTGTTGCGGATGATAGAGCCAGCATCTATAGCTCCTTTTCCCCGGAGGGCCTCGGCCGTTTTGGTCTCTGTGTTGGCCTCATTTTGTGTCTGTCTGTCTGTCTGTCTGTCTCTCTCTATCTATCTGTAACTCTTCCTCTCTTTCTCTCTCTGTTTTTTTTTGTCTGTCTCTCTGCCACTGTCTGTCTGTCTGTCTGTCTGTCTGTCTGTCTCTGTACCTCTGTCTATCCGCCCGTCATCCGTCCGTCCGTCTGTCTGATAGCCTGTCTGATTGTCTGTCCCAATCTCTCTCTCTCTTTCTCTCATACTCTCCTTCTCTCCCTCTCCCTTCCTTCCCTTCCCTCCCTCCCTCCCTCCCCCCCCCCTCTCTCTCTCTCTCTCTCTCTCTCTCGTTTGTAATTTTAATGCTCAGGTAATGGTGTACTCTGTGGTGTATTTAAGGAGGATTCAAGTCCTCTTTAAATCGTATATGTAACAAACATTATGGATGTTTGTTTTGTTTAGCTTCATTGGTGTATTTGGTACAGCGTTAGTTACTCTGTTATTCAGTTTTTACTCCCTTTAGTTGCTATCAAACGTCAATTTGTCCCATCCTTGATTAGTTATGTAGTTATTCAGTCAGCTGTTTGGTTTATCGCTCAGTTCTGTCAGTGTTTCGGTCGGTCTGTTGGTCAGTCAGTCAGTAGAAAGGAGTTTAATGGCACTACGTATTTATTTCCGTACCACATGAAGACATGGCACCCTGTATGGATCCGGATGGTTTATAAAGTAGCCATTATGGTAGGTATTCTAGAACAGACACCCCCCACCCCCATCCATTCACCCACCCACCCAACCATGCCCCATCCCCCCACTACACAAACACACACACACACACACACACACACACACACACACACACACCACACACACACACACACACACACACACACACACACACACACACACACACACACACACACGTACACTTACTCACTCACTCTTTCTCACTCACTCACTCACTCACTCACTCATTAACTCACTAACTCTCTCATTAACTCACTCACTCACTCACTCACTCACTCACATAAAACCACCCGTACGTACGAAAACACGAATATCAACACTCAGCTATCACGCCGTCACAGAACGTGCCGTTCACGATGGTTATAGACCTCTCAACATCTGATGGCACGCTTTTATTATTCAAATGAAGCTAACACAATGTGACAGGCACCCTCTTCCCCACCCCCCCACCACGCCTACTTCCATCCTCTTCTCCTTACGGACTCGTAATCTTGGGGTTGCGGGTTCGAATCTCCGCCAGACCGTTTCGGTACAGGGGGATTTTTCCCCTCTGAGTTAACACTGGTTCTGACTCCATTTCCCATACAGTCTTCGAATAAGACTATAAACCGAGGTTCTGTGAGTGAACGCACGCATAATATCTTGCACATATGTAAAATCCCATCACCAACTTTCGGAAGAGAAGGCCAGTTTGGCCGTTGGTATGGTTGACACGTTACACATCGCATGCACCTTCCCCGAAGATGGAATATGGCTGCCTTAATGGCGGGATAAAAAAAAAACGGTCATACACACAAAACGCCACTCCCTTTGTTGGGTAGATGGGATTTATATCCTTGCCTTTCTATACAGGGAGTGTCCGCAGGAGTATGAGCCTGCGTACGCAAAAAAAAAGAAAAAAGAAAAAAAGTAAGGGCAGCTTTTATGGCTTTCCCACCCCCATTGCAACGATGCTGCAGCTTCAGGAGGGCGGTGGAACTTCTCTTCAACTACCTTGAAAAATTGTTATAGAAAATAGTTTTTCTTTGTAGAATGGGAATTGGGAATCCTACAAGATCAGCATGAACACACATATGCGAACACATTTGCACCCTCATCCCTCCCCCAACCCCACTCCTCCACCTCCTTCTCCTCCTCAACCTCCTCCCCTTTCCCACGTCCTCCTCCTCCCCTCCTCCCCCCCCCTCCTCCTCCTCCTCCCCCTCTTCTTCTTCTTCTTCTCTTCTCTCTTCTCTCTCTCTCTCTCTCTCTCTCTCTCTCTCTCTCTCTCTCTCACACACACACACACACACACATATGCGCGCACGCACACACATACAGAGAGAGAGAGAGATAGAGAGACAGACAGACAGACAGACAGACAGACAGGCAGGCAGACAGACAGACAGACAGAGAGACAGACAGAAACAGACAGACACAGAGAGACAGAAAGAACTATTCAGCGAATAATTTTTTTTTACAAAGTCACTGCTTTCTGCGATAAATCCACTGAGTCCACCTTTTCTACAATATTTGACTCATCATTTGCGCCTATAAACACCATGACGTGAAATCCTCTTTTCGCCTCGTTCTCGTCTTTTTGCTCATTCTTATTGTTCGTATTGAAATTTTTGGTCAACGCTGTTCTGCCTATCAGGCCTCTTTGTTTGAAATTAACTCCGATATTAACTTAGATCCACGGACTCCCGATATTAACTTAGATCCACGGACTCTCTGTCTTTTTTCTTTTTCTTTTTTTTTCCTTTTTTTTTTTTTTTTTTTTTAGGTCAAACCTGAATATCTTCTTCTTCTCTTCTGCTTGAAATACTGCGTTGTTTGGGAGTGTGGTATACATTTGGAATGGCTGTTAGTGGTCAGTGTGTGATAGCATTTCTTTGATGGATGAAAAAGGTGTGAAGAGGAACATTGAAATGGCCAGGAAGTGTGATGGTATTCTCGGAAGTAGGAGGCGCGTTTGATTACGATATGCTTTTTGTGTATTGCTAGTTGTTTTAGCACTTTTGTTCCGAAGTTTAATATGTGTAGCTGTCGACTGTCAATGCTCAGGTTAACAATTCGGTTAGGCGTATATAAATATTTCTTAATGATAACAGCATAAGATGAAGAGAGAGAGAGAGAGAGAGAGAGAGAGAGAGAGAGAGAGAGAGAGAGAGAGAGAGAGGAGAGAGAGAGCGAATCTTTATTCAGATTAAGGCCACAGTCCCATACTAGAGAGGATTTCATAAATGTAATGTATGTCATGAATAATACGTATCGGAAAAAAAAGATACAGACAGAATAACTGTTCAGAAACATGTGTAACACAAAAGGTTTCAGTTCCAGCGGACTAGTCCATATACGCTACACCATATCCGCTAAGTTTTGAGACAACACTACGCATGATTTGAAGCTGATGGATAAATGAATTAACAACTAAGATGAGACAATTGAAGAAGAGGATCTCGTGGCTACGACTCAGCGGATGTCTGACCTACGCATTAGCCCAACGCGTTGGACAGACCTTGAATGCCTACCTAACATTGGTTGTCTCTCTTTTTTTTATGTGTGTTAGTGAATAGAGAGAGAGAGAGAGAGAGAGAGAGAGAGAGAGAGAGAGAGAGAGAGAGAGAGAGAGAGAGGAGGTGTAAACCATCACCAGTCTCTTCCCAATAAGCAATCTACACCCAAGTTGTTTGTGTTTAATTCTTGACCGTGTAAATCTGTCCTGGGCTCTGCACTTTGTCCAGTGACCAGCTGCTTTCATTAATTCCTTCAAATGCTGTCAACTAAGAGCACAGCCATTCAGTCTTGGAATTGGCAGGCCAGTCTGCGTGGCTGTTTCCGATTTAACTGGCGGAGCGTGGAAGTAAAGGCTTGATTCCTCCGCGGTAGGAATGTCTGAAAGTTCACAGCCTTTACATAGATCTGGGACTTTTTTTTTTCATCCAGTCATCGACCACTTTGGTCACTGACGTCTCCCCGCTCCCCCGCTCAGAGCAGAGGTTTTCCTATAGTTGGCCCTCCGGTCTGGACATCCGTTTAATGCTGTGAAATCGTCATGCTCTATTTCCAGTGAAAGCTTTTGTCCTTTTCTTGAAGTAAGATTCCATTTGCAGTGACAGCATTCATTCCTCTTCTTGAATTACTATTCATGTTAATCACAGAAACGTTCCCTTTTGTTGCATCTGTCAGTGTCTTCTATGCTGTCGTCTAGGTCTTCGAGCAGAGTTTTCGTGTATCGTTGTTATTGTTGTTGTTTTGTTTATTCTGTCCTATCCTGTCCTGTCCTGTCCTATTCTGTCCTACCATGCCATACCATACACCATATTATATCATATATCATGCATATCATAACAAATACCATATCAAATCGATGACTCGGCTTATACGTTTTAGCAGCCTTTTGCCTGAATATTCAGGGATAATGCGACGATTTTTTCTCTTTTCGTACATGAGTGAGCTGTTGCTCACGTAATGGTTAGTTTCTGACAGATAAATCAGTCTGGTAGCTATACTTCCAGTGTTTGTTTTGTTTTGTTTTCTTCACGCACGTTTTGGGCGCTTCTACGTAGATTTATTATCTGCGAAATCGTGTGTGTGTGTGTGTGTGTGTGTGTGTGTGTGTGTGTGTGTGTGTGTGTGTGTGTGTGTGGTGTGTGTGTGTTTACTTGACTGACTCTGCCTTCCACAAGCCCCAAACAGTCGCAGTTAGTGGTTCATCTTTCCAGCTTTTCTCTTTTGTTGCAACTTCTATTTTTTTTTGGTCTTAATTCTCTCTCTCTCTCTCTCTCTCTCTCTCTCTCTCTCTCTCTCTCTCTCTCTCTCTCTCTCTATCGTGTTAATTCTCATTCTTCCCTCTCTCAATCTCTCTTCTCTCTCTCTCTCTCTCTCTCTCTCTCTCTCTCTCTCTCTCTCTTTCTCTCTCTCTCTCTCTGTTTCACTGTATTCCTTTGTATCTTTCGTCATTTTAATTCCTATCCTCCTCCTCCTCTTCCTCCTCCTCCTCCTCTCTCTCTCTCTCTCTTAGATACTGCTTCCACAACCCACCCCAGAGAGAGAGAGAGAGAGAGAGGGAAGAGAGAGAGGAGAGAGCATTTGTCTTCTAAATTCAAATTTTCTAGGAGGAAACAGCTATATTCCTTCGATATACTGGGTTTCTATTCAAATCCCTTTCAAATGGTAATTACAGCATGATTAGGGCCAAAAAACTATGGTGAGCACCAGCAATTCACAACAGCTCCTGAAATCCTATGGGCTCTCCTCCCCCCCCCGACCCCCCCCCCCCCCCCCCCCCCCCCCCGCTCCCCTTCGTCGTTATCAACCGCTCCCCCCTCCCTCCAGTGAAGGGTTCTTACACAAATATCTTCATCACAAGCGGTTGGCAGTAAACAAAGCCTCCATATTGCTTCTGTCTAATTCGATGAAAACAGGGTAGCTGGCCCGTGCAAATCTGAACAAGCTCCTTTTGTTTCTTTTGGCCTGCCAAAACGTAATGTTCCGTCCATGCTGTTCATTCATCCGACACTATCGGCTCTTTGCCTGTAACAGCAGCAACCGTTTAGTTTGAAAACATCACATAACAGTTTTCTTTCTATGAATATGGAACAGAAAAAACAAGAGAAGGAAAAAGCAAAATTCCAATTCCATTTCTACTTGCCCACTGTCTCTTTCCCCTCCCCCCCCACCTTCCCTCCGTCAGACTCCCCATACGCATGCACACTCACACACTCGCTATTGGCTGACAATGTCCAGCCGCTTCCTAACTTCATCTCTCTCTCTCTCTCTCTCTCTCTCTCTCTCTCTCTCTCTGAAGACATGTGCGTTTGTTAGAAGCCTTGTAAGTCTTAATCGTTACTCATACTTAGTTAGTCCCTTAGCGGGGCAAAGGCCGGATAAAAAAAAAGCACGTGTTTGTTTGTTTGTTACCCTTGGAAATAAAGAGTATCCTCTCTCTCTCTCTCTCTCTCTCTCTCTCTCTCTCTCTCTCTCTCTCTCTCTCTCTCTCTCTCTCTGAAGACACGTGCGTTGGTTGTTAGAAGCCTTGTAAGTCTTAATCGTTACTCATACTTAGTTAGTCCCTTAGCGGGGCAAAGGCCGGATAAAAAAAAGCACGTGTTTGTTTGTTTGTTACCCTTGGAAATAAAGAGTATCCTCTCTCTCTCTCTCTCTCTCTCTCTCTCTCTCTCTCTCTCCTCTCTCTCTCTCTCTCTCTCTCTCTGAAGACACGTGCGTTTGTTAGAAGCCTTGTAAGTCTTAATCGTTTACTCATACTTAGTTAGTCCCTTAGCGGGGCAAAGGCCGGAAAAAAAAAGCACGTGTTTTGTTTGTTTGTTACCCTTGAAATAAGAGTATCATCTCTCTCTCTCTCTCTCCTCTCTCTCTCTCTCTCTCTCTCTCTCTCTCTCTCTCTCTGAAGACATGTGCCGTTTGGTTAGAATCCTTGTAAGTCTTAATCGGTACTCATCTAGTTAGCGTCCCTAGCGGGCAAAGGCCGGATAAAAAAAAAAAGCACGTGTTTTTGGCTTGTTTTGTTCCCTTGGAAATAAGTATCCTCTCCTCTCTCCTCTCTCTCTCTCTCTCTCTCTCTCTCGCTCTCTCTCCTCTCTCTCTCTCGAAGACATATGCGTTGGTTAGAAGCCTTGTAGTCTTAATCGTTACTCAATACTTTAGTTTAGGTCCCCTTAGCGGTGCAAAGCCGGATAAAAAAAAGCACGTGTTTGTTTGTGTTTGTCCTTGGTCAAGTAATGAATATATGAGTGCATCGTCTCCGTCTCCGTCTCTCTCTTCTCTCTCTCGCTCTCCTCTCGTCTCTCTCCTCCTCTCTCTCCCTCTCTCCAGGGCCCTGTGACAAGGCCGTGTCCTGATTTCCCAATCCCCTGTTGAGAACCTTGTAATCCTTAATCGTTACTCATACTTAGTTAGTCCCTTAGCGGGGCACAGTAGGCCGGATAAAAAAAAACGCACGTGTTTGTGTGTTTGTTTGTTACCCTGGGAAATAAAGAGTATCCTCTCTCTCTCTCTCTCTCTCTCTCTCGAGCTCTCCCTCTCTGTGTCTCTCGGTCTCTCTCTCTCTGGTGAAGACAAGTGCGTTTGTTATAAAGCCTTTGTAAGTCTTAATCGTTACTCATACTTAGTTAGTCCCTTAGCGGGCAAAGCCGGATAAAAAAAAGTCAGTCCTCTCTCTCTCGCTCTCTCTCTCTCTCTCTCTCTCTCTATGTCGCAGGCGGGGGAGCCAATGAACGGTCTCCTCTGTGTGTGTGTGTTTGTGAAGAAATATGTGCTTTGTTAAAAGTTTTGTAAAGTCTTAATCGCTAGTCTATACTTAGTCCCTTTTAGCGGGGGCAAAGGCCGGATAAAAAAAGCACGTGTTATGTTTGTCTCGTTCCCTTGGAATAAAGAGAATCATACTCTCTCTCTCTCTCTCTCTCTGCTCCTCTCTCTCTCTCTCTCTCTCTCTCTTCTCTTCTCCCTCTCTCGTCTCTTCATATACTTTTATTTCGAAATGCTTTTTAATGTCCCAATTCTACTGAGCTATTCAGTTTGCCTATTCCATTCCAGATGTTTTTTCTCTCTTCTTGGCCTGGCAAATATGATCTTGTTCCCCCTTGACACAAAGAATGTATAGGTCAATGTCAATAGGAAACATGTCTGAAGCGTCCTGAAATCTCTCTCTCTCTCTCTCTTCTCTCTCTCTCTCTCTCTCTCTCTCCATTTACAGAACTGTCCTGATTTCCCCATCCCCATTTTAATGCATAGTCATCCTCATGCCGACACAATTTCCATTGGTTCTGAAAATACTAAGACATCATACCATGCGTCGAAAATGTCTGTCAATCCGAGCAATGAAAACTTTTAAAATCAATTTTCTTTCTTCAGAATTCCATGTCTAATAAAAAAAAAAAAGTTATGTGGAAGCCTACACTTTGTAGAATAATCCAATGGTTTCCACGTGTCAAAGTTATCTGCCTTTATGAGTTACAATCCGACTTCTATGGTGATGACGTTTGACCGTCACATCAGTCTCAAAGAAAAGGAAAAAAAAAGACTAAATATGAAAGCAACGTTTTTTCTTTTTTTCACCCAGAAACAGTAGGCCTAATTGTCGTTGTTCACTTGAAGAAAACTGATTGTGTTTGTGTGAAAAAAAAAGCTATTGCTATGGTTTGAAACTAGCTCGCTCGTGAGACTAACAAAGAAAAACAAAAGGTTGGGGATGCGGGAGTAGGGAAAGGGAGGCAACCCTTCCAGCGATAGAAGACATTTTTGGCGCGTGGCAGAAACCAAACGGATAAAATATACGTAGAAAAATGTTCCTTTTTCAATCCCTGGTACCTTTAAAACATAGTTTCTTCTTGTCAATATCGAAGATGATGTCGATTTTAAACGGAAAGAAGCTGAATTAGAAAAATAGTTCAAATTTCATCTTCGATTTCTTTACACATACATATCGGGTGACGTGATTTCCTGAATGCTGTTAAACTTCCTTGCGATTGGTAGGCAGAGCCATCGGTATTCCCATGCTGCATGCAGTACGTCATCTGTGTACACTGGTCAGCAACAACCGTCAAGAGTTATCGACCTTTTCCGGAAAATCTTTTTGAAGGAAGGGGGTGTAGGTG
>JADBJO010000160.1:913898-916398 GCA_016801955.1 Conus betulinus
AAGACGTAGGCATATTTTCAGAAGTAGGA
The DNA here is from genome assembly GCA_016801955.1 of Conus betulinus. Classification (NCBI taxonomy): domain Eukaryota; kingdom Metazoa; phylum Mollusca; class Gastropoda; order Neogastropoda; family Conidae; genus Conus; species Conus betulinus. The sequence continues at coordinate 913,928 of JADBJO010000160.1, forward strand.
GCTTGCTGTGTCGTCTGATAATGCTGACTGCAGGTCGCTTTTCTGTTCGATACGTATATCATCAGCATTACTTTGATGTAACATCCATGACGCTAAGTTGTGTCTACATACCAACCTTCGGTCTTTATTTACCAACGCATTTAGAAATATCTCTACCTCTGCTTGGTAGGAAAGGATTCAATGGTCTGAATTCGAGAGAATGGTGTGAATATTTCTTTTGTGTTATATTTATAAATAATGTTATTTAACGTGTCATTTTTTTTTCAGTGTCGTGTCTGAAAAAATTTTAGCAATAAAGATTCTGAGAAATGACAGTTCTATGATAATGAAAATACTGCTGAAAATGTTAATTGCAGATTTACAGCTACTACGATTCAGTGTCATCTTCACACATGGACAGTCTGGAAATGTTTTTAGCAACGTTCATGATTCTCAATTTTTTTTTAGTGCTGGTATTGCTAACATTCTAGATGCTTACATTAAAGTTTACCACACACAAATACGCGCGCGCGCGCGTGCACGCACACACACACACACACACACACGCACACACACACACACACACACACACACGCGCACGTGCACGCACGCACGCACGCACGCCGCCCATAACATAAACACATACACACACACATGTGTGGATAGCACGCACGAGTCAACAATGCAAATCAGAAGACAAACGCATTGCGGTCAGCTACTGGCATGGAACCCCGGGGTGGGCAATCCAATCTATAATGGTGTGGGAGGGAAAGGGAAAATGTCGAATGATGGATTCTGTTTTGATGGATTGGATGTACCGGTGGGGCGGCAGGGCGGGCACCTGCTTTGATTTGGGTCATGCGTGGTGAATCTAGAGAAGGTTGGCCAGTTTGGTGGTAGGTGCGCCCGTCCTTCATGGAGGAACACTTCAGTGCATATACATATGATGGCCTCCTCGCTGGAGGCTTGATGGCGACTCTTAGGAATCCTCTGAACGGATCGTTATTTGACTGCATCCATACTGGCGGTGTGTTTTTGCTTATGTGGGACTCATCTCCGACCTCCCAGAGGGATTTTTTTTTGTATGTGTAATATATGTAGTTATAACGTGCGTGCGTGCGTTTGCGTGCGCACGTGTGCGCGCGCGCGCGTGTGTGCGTGTGTGTGTGTGTGTGTGTTAAACTGTAATGTAAGCATCTGGAATGTTAGCAATACCAGCACTAGGGTGAACAAAGCGACAGAATCATGAACATCGCTAAGACCTTTCCAGCCATCCCATGGGTGAAGATGTCACTGAATCGTAATAGCTGTAAATCTGCAATTAACGTTTTCAGCAGTATTTCCGAGCGTGCACGTCACGTGTGTGAGCGTGAGCCCGAATTTATTTCCTTTAACACGTCGTCAAAAAAAAAAACAAAAACAAAACAAAAAAAAAAATAAAAAAAAAAACAACAACAACAACAGCAACAACAACACAAACCCACGATGACAATTGCCAAAAAACGACATGGAACAAACTTAACGTGTGGAACATGCACAATGTCCTTTTAATGGTTAAATTTTGACCGGGACAATAGAAGTCTTCTTTGGACTTCTGAACGTCAACGCCTTTGTATTGAGTTACATAAACGAATCATTACACTACGCCTTTCCCCAAATACCACATCATTAAATTAACGACGCTTGAAAATCTTTGTGATCGGGGGCGAACATTTATGTTTGGTTTTATGTGCTACACTGGCAATCGAAGCGTACATCGCGCAGGTTTTGTTGTAATTTCTTCGCAATCACTCACATGCAAACACATACACGCATACAGAAACATACACATGTGTGGCTCCGGTGCATTTATGGTTTCATACACCGAGACAGTGAAAATAGTGATCGTTTTATCTAAGAGACAGAGGGGATTACTATTCATATCCAAGATTTGAAATAAGACAGCTGTATATATGTTAAGAAAGTCTTTCATTCCTTACCCATGGCCTTGGAGACAACATACATCTCGTTTGTATCGAAAACGAGGTGAGTTTTAGACGTGGAGAACACGAATCAGAGATTAAGATGTTTGAACTCTGCTTTTTGTCTCTCTTTCATTTATATAACAGTAACTGTGTTAGGATCCACGATTTGACGAATTTTGTCATCTTTCTTTTGATTGGTGTACGACACCAGCGATACAGATCTGTTTCATATCGCAACTATTAGAAAAAGCCATTTGTTGATCCTCGAGCCCAAAGTTTACGGGAAGTCATCAATTAGTCCGATTCTCAACTTGATCCAAGATGACCAAAAGCGAATCACAGCAGCTACGAGACGAAAGGTTAAAAACAGCAATAAGGCATCGCTTTCCCCCCCTCTCCACCTTTCCCCCCTCTCCACCTCGCTCTCCCCTCTTACCCGTCTCTCTCTCTCTCTCCCCCCTCCCCCCCTCCCCCCCCCCCCCCCCCCCCCCCCCCCCCCCCCCCCCCCTCCCCCCCCAAAGCCCCCCT
>JADBJO010000160.1:923898-928898 GCA_016801955.1 Conus betulinus
CCTTCATCTTGTTTGTATCGAAGATGAAGCGGATTTTAAACGAACAGAATCTGAACCAAGGCCTGGACTGTTACCGTCTTGATTTCCTCTCTCTCTCTCTCTCTCTCTCTCTCTCTCTCTCTCTCTCTCTCTCTCTCTCTCTCTCTCTCTCTCTCTCTCTCTCTCTCTCTCTCTCTCTCACACACACACACACACACACACACACACACACACACACACACACACACACACACACACACACCCTCTCTCTCTCTCTCTCTCTCTCTCTCTCTCTCTCTCTCTCTCTCTCTCTCTCTCTTCTCTTTTTTTTCTCTCACTGTCAGTCAGTCAGTCAGTCTATTAGTCTGTCAGTGCATCTGTCTAACCACCTCTCTCTGTCTGTCTGTCTGTCTGTCTGTCTGTCTGTCTGTCTGTCTCTCATATATCCAGATACTTCACTCGGTTTATTTACGAAATAATCAATAAAAAAAAAATCTACTTTCACGCTATCTGCAGAGAGCCATACACCACTACATAATGCAGTAGGAAAAGAACATACCAGCAAACAAACAAATAACAAAAATCATATTCAGTAATAACCGATGATCCAATATGAAAGAAATCCAAACCTTCAATTAAACAACTCTTTTCTTAGTGTAGACTAAATAGGAAAGAAGAAAAACAAACTGAATAGTTTATCAAAAGGGCACCACTGAATTAAATAAAGAAGTGTTCCTTAATGGACCAGTTTCATTACTTTCAGCCAGGGAAAAGTATTATAAGCAACACCATACCACGTGAACATGACTCGCATATACGCCTGTTTGCAAAAGTATAGATGTCCTTACATGCATAATTTATAGGTATCGTGCATTAGAAAGAATGGGAATATGCATCCCTTTCCCTCCCCACCTCACTCACCGGCACTGTATGCACACACACACACACACACACACACACACACACACACACACACACACACACACACACACATGCATGCATTAAATGATGTTGTACACGTGCTGATAAAAGGAATTCTGCTTCAAAGGCTTGGAGAAACAAATTCCTTTCATTCTTCGTTTTGCACAAGCCTGCAGCCACTGGTCTGCATGCTTTCGTTTTGACTCGGATGTGTGAAATATTCCTTCTTTTATTTATCCCTTTGTCCCTTCAAGGCATGATGTTTGAAAAACGCAGCATGTTGACTCATACACAAACTACGGAGCGCACATTAGCCGATCGATCAGATACAATAGTGTTCGCCCCTCTCTTTCATTTCCCCCCCCCCCCCACCCTCCCTCCTCCTAACCGTTTTCCATAACTCTGTCACAGCTGTAAACAGAGAAGAGACAGCCCACAGTCTGTAAAAGGTCTGTTAAAAGACTAATTTATCAGCAGTAAACAGAGTGATGAATTGGTTCACCCCACCCCCCCACTCACGTGTTCTGTCGTTAGTTTATTGCAAATGGTATCATTTGCATTCATCGTGTGTTCCTCCCTTACATAGTAGTCTGTTGGTTTCATTCTATGCTTCATTGTTTTTTGCATGTTTTTTTATCTTAAAACTCTCCCTCATTATCTGCATCCAGAATACGAGCACTTTTCTTTATTATCTATCTTTGTTTCTCATCTGTCTCTCCCCATCTATTCCCTTCGCAGAGCTCTCTCTCTCTCTCTCTCCTCTCTCTCTCTCTCTCTCTCTCTCTCTCTCTCTCTCTCTCTGTCTCTCTGTCTGTCTCTGTCTGTCCTGTCTCCCTCTCTGATCTGTCTCTGTCTGTCCGTCTCTCTCTCTCTCTCTCTCTCTCTCTCTCTCTCTCTCTCTCTCTCTCCATACATGTTCCAATGTTCCATAACAGTATCTATAAAGTTTGTTTAATTGTGTGTGCCTGTTCATATATATATATATATATATATATATATATATATATATTTTTTTGTTGTTGTTTATTATAATTATCGTAATTTACAATAAAAGCACTCTTACACTGGAAATATAAGTTGCACGGATAGAAAAAATACTGACTGTTCACATCCTTTCTTAAAAGGCGATGGTCTACTCAAATAAATCCTCTCTCTCTCTCTCTCCTCTCTCTCTCTCTCTCTCTCTCTCTCCTCTCTCTCCCCACCTCCTCCCTCTCTCCCACGCCCCCCTCTCTCTCTCTCCCCTCCTCTCTCCTCTCCCCACCATAATTCTCTCCCCTCCCTCCCTCTCCTCTCGACCGCCCTTTTCATCCAACACCACACACCCATCGACCTACCAGAAATTCTCTCCCCAACTAGTATGACTTATCACCGCCACTACAGTGAGTCGCACGTAATGCTTAGCCTGGGCCTGTCGGCAGACGACACCCCGAGCCTCGTAGCCCTGAAGAAATGTGGTCATATATATACATGAACATGTGGCAGTTCTCGCGCCAGTGTTTGAGCAGCCAAGGGAAGCAATCGGAAGTAACATCATCACCATCACAAGGAACCATTGTGTGGTCCGTGTTGGCTCCCTCTCCTCTCTATATTCTGAAGTAGGAGGGCGCTTGCGACGGCGCATACCTCTGTCATGGTTAAACGCATACTGGAAAATGATCTCTTTTTTTTTTTTTTGGCCACCAGGGAAATTAATGCGTCCGGATTGAAAGAGTTACTTCCCATTCACTGAGTATGGACTCGGAATGCGCCACCGACAACTTTCTAAACATGTTTGAATTTGATGCATTACATTTTGTTTCTGGTTTCTTAATGTCGTTTATATTCTAATTTCACATCATACATGTTAAACTGACCATCAGAAATGGTATATGAATAAATGGTGTACACAGACCATGGTCGCACGTATATATATAGAGGCATATCAATCTACAGTATGATATCATAAAAAGCGATATGGAAAAAGACGTAACATACGTGGCTAAAATTATGCAACTTTTTTTTCCCCCTCGAAGGCATTCTTTGAAATACAACAAATGGCTCTTTCAGTGAAACTGGCACTCTAGAGATGGTGAGGGGAAGAGGCAGATCACAGAATAGAATGGCGCATGAGCAGGATGTGGGGACCAGAATTGCTGCTCTTACTAGCTCTTCAGCTGATCTGAATTTGCCTGATAGCAGCATTGCATGGACATGGCGTGAGGAATTGCATCAGAGCTCATATGGAGATCAGAAGTACTACTCTCACTGGGTGTTCAGCCGATTTAAATTGCCTAATAGCACCATTGCGCCGATATGGTGTGAGGAATTGCATCAGAGCTCCATTCATTTCCTTTCTTCCTTGAATTGCGTCACTTCATCCACATTCAATCCCCTCGCAGTTAATGAAGACTGATTGTTTAATCCGTCAAGATACGCTTTTATCGATTTTGAATCGGGAACCTATGATAAAGGACAAGAACAAGCGCTAATGAGAAGACATTAACAAAACCCCAATAAAAAATCATAAGATATTTACAGAATTCTGTACATTGTGTAGTCTGATGCACATATTAATACATAAATTACAGAGCCAGAGAAGAAAAAAAAAACAACATGGATTTTAAAGAACTTAGTCTCTGATTCTGCTCTTTTCTGTTTAAGATCAGACTCATCTCCATATAAGTAAGGTGAAAAACTGGGGTTAAAAGTAAAAGAATCGAAGAAAATTAAAAAAATCTTTCCTGACGATGTGCCGCCATTATTTTTCGCCCATGTTCTGAATGGTTAAGTCCCCTGAATAGTGATTTGATTTGTGCGCCATTTATTCTCGCAGCAATCCGTGAAGAAGGGAAATGACCCAGCACCCACGAAAAGGGGAACAACCGAACAAGTAATCAATTACGAACTTTTTTTTTTTTCTCTCTACCAATCAGATGTCTTTTTTTCGTTCTTTCCGTGTTTCTTTTCTTTTCGATTCTTTTTTGCCTTTAGTGCCAACGACAATTGATTGATCAGTCGTTGCTGTTCTCGTCGTCGTAGTTTTTGCAGCAGGAATTGTTGTCGTTGCTATTGCTGCTGTTGCTGATCATTTCAGCGTGATTTCTGACAGGCTTTCCTTGGTCGATCACATTGATTGGTTAACGGAAAGTTGAGGTTTGGATTTGGGGGATATTCTTCAGGCTTTTTAACGATCCGTCCATGAATGCGGTGATTCGACCTCGACACGCAAAGCTTGGAACGTTCGTGGGTGGGGACAGAGAGAGAGAGAGAGAGAGAGAGAGAGAGAGAGAGAGAGAGAGAGAGAGAGAGACAGAGACAGACAGAGACACAGACAGAGACAGACAGAAATGGAGGCAGAGACAGAGATACAGACAGACAGACAGACAGAGACAGAGACAGAGACAAACCGACCGACCGACAGACAGACAGAAACGGAGGCAGAGAAGTAAGATGATGGACAAAGACAGAACGAAAGAGACAAAAACAGAAAGACTGCCCACAAACATGTGTATCACAAAAGGAGGAGACGGAGGAGGAGGAGGAGGAGGAGGAGAGGAGGGAGGGAGAGAGAGAGAGAGAGAGAGAGAGAGAGAGAGAGAGAGATAGAGAGAGAGAGAGAGACAGACAGACAGACAGACAGACAAACGATAAAACAGAGAAGTAGACAGTCAATCTAACAGACTCTCTGACTCTCAGCAACACCATGATTGATGCCAGTGCTACCGTACGATAAACTAACCACAGGAAAGATGAGCGTGGTGGAGTGAACCAGTCTCTCACTCTGTTTACTGCCAATGAAAAAACTTTTTTTGTTACAGTCTTTCACAGACTGTAGTTGCCTCCCCTCCCATTAGATCTCTGACTAGAGTTACAGAAATTAATAATAGAGTAAAGGAAGGGGGGGGGGGGGGGGGGGGGGGGGGGGGGGGGGCAAAAGCCTTGTTTGTCTCCGATCGATCAGTTAATGTGTGCTCCGTTAATTTTCAGTTAATCAAGATGCTGCGTTTTTCAAACACATGCCATGCAGAGACGGAAGGGGGGGGGGGGGGGGGGGGGGGGGGGGAATAAGGGAAACAATGAACCGTTCACAAATTCGAGCCCTAATGAACACATGAAAG
>JADBJO010000160.1:948898-956398 GCA_016801955.1 Conus betulinus
AGTGTTTTAAGCAAAGACTAAGTTCAGTCCACTGAGTGTGTGTGTTTAAAGCAAAGACTAAGTTCAGAGACCACCGAGTGAGTGTTTTAAACAAAGACTAAGTTCAGAGACCACCGAGTGAGTGTTTTTTAGCAAAGACTAAGTTCAGAGACCACTGAGTGAGTGTTTTAAACAAAGACTAAGTTCAGAGACCACCGAGTGAGTGTTTTAAGCAAACACTAAGTTCAGTCCACTGAGTGTGTGTTTTAAGCAAAGACTAAGTTCAGAGACCGCCGAGTGAGTGTTTTAAACAAAGACCAAGTTCAGAGACCACCGAGTGAGCGTTTTAAACAAAGACTTAGTTAATTCAGACCACCGAGTACTCTTTTAAGCGAAGACTAAGTTCAAACAATCTTTGATTCAGCTTTTTCCGATTATATTCCACTAAAGAAGAGGGCAGTAGATAAGACGTAAGTCGCTTCCATCATATAACGCCTTTTTGTGCTGTTTCACTTTCTGTGCCATTTCAGTGGGATCACCCATATGTCGCTCGTCCCGGCTCTGGGTCTACAGCCACGTCTCAGCTTGTGTTGTCGCAGTTCCTGCATTGGCAATCCGCAGGGAGTGTCAATACCGTCGTGAGGCAACCCACCAGAGGAGACACTGCAATGCTGCTGAGTCACTTCGGTGTGTTTTCCGTGGTGCCTGTTCTGATGCAGTAAATGCAGGACACCACATACTACGCTCCTCACTGACGACAAAAGCAGCTTAATCGCGGAACGAGAGTCAGTGAGGCCCCCTTCCGGAAGGCGCCGTCCAAAGACGACCTCCATCAACTCGGATATACCAGAGACCTCGAGAGGAACTCAACAAAATTTTAGATTCGCGAAGGATATTAAAAACTGGGTCACCACGAGAGCAGGACACAGAAGGTCACAGAATTTGAGACTTTTTGTCGATCGGCGAGGATGAGGATAATGAATTGTGCGCGCGATGTAATCCCATTCAAGTGTGAGACGGCATGACAGGGCTGTGGTCTACGGTTACTTTTATAAGATATCCCGGCGTCAATCAGGCCCGAGAGATACAAACACCTGCGGTGTTGATCAGGAAATGTGAGCGATTCTCTCAGAGAAGACATCCATTACATGGATGAAGCTCAGCTTTGTGATTCCAGTCTACACGGCCGGGCCCATAGAAAACACAAACTCGGGGTAGAAGCCGGTGATGAGCCGACAAATCCCACAGATAGGAATAGCTCTGGTGGAAATCGAACCCACGACTTCCAAGCCAGCAGTCTTCAACGCTCACTACTGCGCCTCAGCAGTTCATAACCTTTTTTTTTTTTTCAAACTCACCATCAATAGATAAATAATCCGGATTCATTCTGTGACTGAAGGTGGTTTTCATCATCGGTAAAGATTGCTGTAGAAATTCTTCTCTGGGCGGGAAAGATCAAGCACTGCCGTGTGATACTCGTTTAGTGAGACTCATACTAATCTTGGAGCTTGTTGATGGTGAAGACGATCCTCATCATGTTCCAATTTCTGACGGCTTCCAGATTCTTTAACAGTGGGAAGGAGAAAGGAAACAAAACAACATGGCCATGCCCCCTGTGAGGCTCAAAACCACAGGCTTTCTTGCTTCCGTGGCAAAGTACCCTGTCTGCTAGGCCGCCGCCTACATGTAATTGTGATGATGTATTGATGGCAATGATGCTGATCGCAAACAACCTGTTTTGAATAAGCTGTGAGTTTGGTTTGAGAGGTGATGGAAGAGAGAGAGAGAGAGAGAGAGAGAGAGAGAGAGAGAGAGAGAGACAGACAGACAGACAGACAGACAGACAGACAGACAGACAGACAGACAGACAGACAGACAGACAGACAGAAAACACAGCAGCAGTGCTTGATCTTCCCCGCCCAGAGAAGAGTTTTAAGCAACTATCTTTACTAGTGATGAAATATATAACAAGAGCGAGCGAGAGCGAGCGAGCGAGCGAGCGAGAGAGAGAGAGAGAGAGAGAGAGAGAGAGAGAGAGAGAGAGAGAGAGAGACAGACACAGACAGACAGACAGACAGAGACAGAGACAGAGAGATGGGGCCAAGGAAAGGCGGGGATAGGGGTTGAATGGGGGCAGGAATGAGGTTGAAGAGGAGGAGGAGACAGACAGACAGACAGACAGACAGACGTCCAGACATAAAGGCTGACGGGCAGACTCATCTTCAGGCCTGCCATGACGGGCTGTCTGCTATATTGTCAGAGATGTTCAAAGCCCCGTATTCACACACGACTGAGAAGATGCCTCTGTACAGCCAGTCTTGACAGGACGTGTTTGGTCAGCCAATGAGAGGTCTGGCCTTCACCTTACCCCTGTAGGATGATTTGGGTAGCCATGGCAATACACGGGCAGAATTTTCTCGTTCAGCGAACGGCCTGAAAGAGGTTCTGGCCTGACAGTGTGTGTATTGACTGACTGCCGGGTGCAGACGGTGGTCATGACGTCTGTTGATAGCGTAGGTGGTGATGAGTCACCGCTGACTGAGATGATAACAGTTGAGGAGGCTGGTGTAGGAGTGTGGGGTGGGAGACAGTGACTGATGGAAAACATTTTTTTTTTAAACACTGAGACATAGAAACACTTATTTTTCAAATCGCAGAGAGTTGGGATTTTTTTTTTTAGACATTGATGAACAAAGAGCATTGTTTTTCCAAACATTGTCGACTTTGTCTTTCATGTATTAAGGGTTCGAACTCTTTGTTTTTCTAGCCTTGAGGGATGGAAGAATGGAAAACCTTTTTTTAAACTGAGAGATGGAAAAGTTTTGCTTCTAAACATTTGAGAGAGAATGGAAATGTTCTGCTTCAAAGCACTGAAAGTAAAAAAAAAAAATCGTTTTCAAACCTTGAGAAAAGAAATTTTTCTCTTTTCAAAACACTGAGGAATTAAATTGTGCTTTTCAGATATTGAACAGTGGGAACACCAGTGTTTAAAACACACTGAACAAATGCGAAAAATGTTATTCCTTTTGGATATTAAATGATGGAAAATTTTTTTGATAAACATCTAGGGATGGAAATTTTGTTTTTAGAATTCTTAGGAGGAAAGTTTTTTTTTTTTAAGACTGAGACATAGAAAAACTCGTTTTTGAAGCATTTAGGCATAGAAAACATTTTAAAAACATTAAGCCATAGAAAAACTTATTTCCAAAACATTGAAGGATAGGAAGCCTTTTTCAGAAGATTACAAAACAGTGGAAAACTTGCTTGTAAACACTGATGGGAAGAAGCTGGATAGGAATGAGGGAGGAATGATTTGTTGAATGGGGACTTATTTTTCACAGATAAGAATTTTCTTTGAGGATGTTCTGAAGATTTGCCATGGAAACAAGAGAACAGGAATAGTTGCCGTTTTGGTCCTGGACCGTCTACCGGACTAATGACATCAAATAAAAGACAAACGATGACATATGAAAATGTGTACGTCAATCAAGGAATTCGTTTTTATCAAAGAAGTGTGTGTGTGTGTGTGTGTGTGTGTGTGTGTGTGTGTGTGTGTGTGCGTGTGTGTGACAGCAGAAGGGGATAAAAGGCAGATAGAGGGAAAAGGCAAACAAACAAAAATAGAGAAAATGACAGGGAGAGAGAGACAGATAAAGAATCTTATGCTTGGAAGGGGACGCTTGATGGTGAGTACGAGAACAACATTCTTCATTGCACTGAGGGAGACACAACTTGCTATAGGAAAGTGGTCTGGGATCCCAGAAGAGTGTCTGTGATTGTTTTGCAGTTTGATATGGAACGGGCTGCTGGGAAACTGGACATAACTGTTACTTTCTTTGGTGAGGTAAAATAATAAAAGCAGAGTTGCTGGTAGGTATGGCGAAGTCAACTGTGAAATGACGGATCAGTGTGTGTAAGATTTCTACAGAAAGGTTGACGGTGCAATGAAGAAGCGTGGTGCCTTTCAATGAAGTACTGCCCGTGACGGTGGTGATATGAAATAAAGAAGCCCTGGCTGATGGGAAAGAAAGTGTTCAGTCACTCTCTGACTGCTGACCGTGGACAGAAATCTCTGTAAACGGACGGGGAATGGAACGGGGAGACTAGTGAGAGATGGGAAAACTAGTTTTAAGAGCCGAAAGAGCAGGAAAGAGCGTACGTGATTCGTTGCGTTGCAGAACTCACTGTGGAATGGACAGGAGGGCAAGTGGACATGCGGCTGCTTAGGTGAGGGGTAGATAAAGGTGGCAGAGGAGATGAGAATTAAAGGTTGATGATGAGCCTGTTGACAGATATTAAAGGATCATTGATGAGACAAAAAGAAGAAAACAGGTTGCCTTAATGGACCATCTGAAAACTATGTGGCAGAGAAAAGGTTGTATGTTGTATGGGGGGGGGGGGGGGGGGGGGGGGGGGAAAATATTGAGACAAACATGCATTATTCCTTACAAGAGAGAGAGAGAGAGAGAGAGAGAGAGAGAGAGAGAGAGAGAGAGAGAGAGAGAGAGAGAGAGAGAGAGAGAGAGAGCAGTCAAAATAGAGGGTAGGAGTTGTGGAGGAGAAGAGAGACAGACAGACAGACCTGCAGACAGAAAGACTGACAGGCCGACTCATTTTGGGGCTGCGGTGGAAGGCTGTTGTCAGTCAGAGATTTACGCACCGTTGTATACACACATGACAGGGAAGATGTCTCTGCAGTATCCGTCTTTCCAGAACTTGTTCAGTTTGCCTTCCAGACATCTGGCCTTCACCCTGCAGGATGGTTTGGGTGGTCATGGCAGTACACGGGCAAGCTTTATGCGCTCAGTAATCTGCCTGAAAGAGGTTCTCAAATGACACTGTATATATTGACTGACTGTCAGATATCGTCGTTTGTTATGATGTCTGTTGATAGAGTGAGTGGTGATGAGTCATTGCTGATTGGGGTGATAACTGTTGCGGAGATAACTGCTGCGGAAAACTATACATGGTTTCACGACAGCGATTAGGATGGGAGACACATTGAGTGATGTGAAAACTTTTTTTTTTTTCTTCAAAACACTATGAAAAAGGATAAAAAAAAAATCTTTTCATAGCATGAAGAGTTGGAAACCTTTCTTTGAATAATGAATGATATAGAACGTGTTATTCATATATTGAAGGAGGAGAAACTTTTTTTCGTCAAACATTGAGGGATGGAAGCTTTGTCTTGTATGCATCGAGGTTTGAATACTTGCTCTTCATATACTGAGGGATGGAAAACATACACACACACACACACACACACGCGCACACACACACACACACACACACACACACACACACACACACATATATATATATATATATATATATATATATATATATAATATATGTAGAACTATGGGTTGAACTTTGAGGTATGGAAAACTTGTTTTCAAGGCACTAAAAATGAACAAACGCTTCTAAGATTGAGGGATGGAAAACTTGTTTTTGAAAACCTTGAGGTATAAAAAGAATTATTTTCAATACAATGAAGGATTAAAAACACTTTTGATACACTGTGGCATGGAAAAGATGTATCTTTAAAACACTATAGGAGAATGAAAAAAGTTATTAAAAACAACAAAACATTATAGGATAGAAAACTTCACGTTTCATTTTCCGTTGAGGTATGGAAACATGGAGTAAAAAGATTTTTTTTCTAAATGTGCACGGAAAACTTGTTTTCAGAATATTCAGGCTTGGAAAGACATTGAAGTATGGAAAGCTTTTTGTGTTCTAAACATTTTAAACAAGAATTAAACATGCTTTTGAACATTGATTGGGCTCGTACGGCTAGGTGGGGATGGAGAAAAAGCTGGTTTGCCAGAGAGGGGACAGGTTTTCCAAACACTGAAGGAGACAAAACTTGTTATGGAAAAAGTGTCTCGGGTCTCTAAAAACAGAGCGAGATTTACTTTTCTGCACTGCTCAAAATGGGACAGGCTGTGGAGAAATTGGACATATCTCTAACTTTTTTTTTTCAATTAGGTAAAATAATAGAGACTGGGATGTTGACAGGTATGGCGTGATCAACAGTGAATAATGGCCAAGTGTCAAAGAGTTCTTCCGAAATATTTGATGAAGCGATGAAGAAACGCGTTGCCTTCAAATGAAGTCATGTGACGGTGGTGAAATGAAATGGAGAACCCTGGTTGATGGGACAGATAGTAATCAGTCACTCTCTGACTGCTGGCCGTGGACAGAACTCTCTGTAAATGGAGGGAGAATGGAACGGGGAGGCTAGTGAGAGATGGGACAACTGGTTTTTCCAGCTAAACGAGTCGGAAAGAGCGTGCGTGATTCATTGCGTTACAGAACTCATTGTGGAATGGATAGGAGACAAACTTGACGTGTGGCTACTCCAGTGAGGGGTAAATAAGGACAGCTGGCAGAGGAGGTGAGAGTTAAGGGTTAATGATCAGCCTGTTGAGAGATGTTAAGGATTGTTCATGGCACCGAGGAAGAAACAGGCTGACTTAATGGATTAATTAGAAAGGGGGAAGGAAGAGCTGCTTCTGTGAGCAGTAAATAAGAATGGCTTGCAGAGGAGGTGAGATTTAAGGGTTAATGATCAGCCTGTTGAGAGATGTTAAAGGATTGTTCATGGCACCGAGGAAGAAACAGGCTGACTTAATGGACTAATTAGAAAGGGGGGAAGAAGAGCTGCTTCTGTGAGCAGTAAACAAGAATGGCTGGCACAGGCGGTGAGATTTAAGGGTTAATGATCAGCCTGTTGAGAGATGTTAAAGGATTGTTCATGGCACCGAGGAAGAAACAGGCTGACTTAATGGACTAATTAGAAAGGGGAAGGAAGAGCTGCTTCTGTGAGCAGTAAACAAGAATGGCTGGCACAGGCGGTGAGATTTAAAGGTTAATGTTTAGCTGGTGTGCCTGTTTTTCAAACATTGAGGATTGGGACCTTTGTCTTGTAGCTGTCGAGGTTTGAAGACTTGTTCTACAACCACTGAGGGATGCAAAACTTCTTTTTTCATACACATATTAAGGGACAGAGAAAAACATAGGATGAAAAACTTTAGGTTTTCTTTTACAATATTGAGACATGGAAAACTTGATTTTACAATACTGAAGCATGGGAAAAACTTGTTTTAAAAACATTGAAGGATGGAAGGCTTTTTTTGTTCTAAACATTCAGAAAAAGGGAAAACCTTGCTTTTTAAACATTGATGGAGGAGAAGCAGGCTACGCAGAGATGGGGAAAGGCTTGGTTTGCTGGGTAGAGGACGTGTTTTTTTCAGGCACAGAAGAAGAAGAAAAAAAAAACTTGCTATGGAAAAGGCGTGTGGGACCCCTGAAAAGAGAGCGTGATTCATTCTTCTGCACTGCCCCAAATGAGGCAGACCGCAGACAAATTGGACATATCTGTTACTTTCTTGATGAAGCAAAATCATAAAAGCCAGGATGTTGACAGGCATAGCGTGATCAACAGTGAATAACGGCCGAGTGTCAAAGAGTACTTCCGAAATATTTGATGAAGCGATGAAGAAACGCACTGCCTTC
>JADBJO010000160.1:963898-968898 GCA_016801955.1 Conus betulinus
CATTCATTAAAACAACTCGGCTGTGAACTAAGATCCTCAATTAAAATGGAGAGAGCGAGAGACGCAGATAACAAATTAACGCGTTTTCTTACAGGGCGTAGATTTGTCTACATCACTGTACCTTCAACTCCTCTTGACAAATTCATAAAGATTAACATTTTCACGGCTAAAGTGTTTCACAAAGAACAGAAATTAGTGTCCAAACCAGTCTCGTGTTCACGTTGTTTGCAGCCAAACCACCATGTGTCTCTCAATGCACAGACGAGATTGTATGCAGACAATGTAAGCAAACCAGGGCACAAAAGAGGGGATGCAGTTTGTCAACTGTCTGACACACAAAAGACAGACAGGCAAACAGAAAAATGCGAGAAAACCCAGTGTGCAGTCTAGCACAAACGAAAAATCCCCTGCTGCTATTAAAACAAAACAAACAAAACAGGGAACAGAATGTAATAGCAGTAAATCTGTCGGCAGAAGTGACAGGAGCAGACCCCTGTCTCGGCAGTCTACCCTCCTCTCCTCCCTGGACCGCCGCTCCCCCCGGGACAGATCTGCTACCCCCCAAGCGGAACAGATCCAAAGAGCGAGACAGTCCGAGGCAGAGGACAGGCAAACAGCGCCGTTGTGACAGCGTACGACCGGACAGCCCGGCTACAACGTCCACGGGACCTGACGACCCCCTCGCCCGAGCGCTGCACGAGTGAGCAGTGGCGATAGGACAGTCCTGCCGGCAACGACTGCATTACTTCTGGCTTATGGTATTGTGGAAATTGTTAGGCCTACTAAATTGTTTTCATGGCTCGCTATCGTTTGTTATAACACGAAGGATTTTGAATGTTCCCCTCCCTGTTCTGTTTTCTTTAAAGAAAGAGGGGGAAAAAAGCGAGAGAGAGAAAGAAAAGGAGGAAGTGAAGAGAGGAAGGAAAAAAGAAAGGAAAGAAAATTCTCAAATGTCCCCTCCCCCCCCTTTTCTTCTTAAGCCCCCCCCCCCCCCCCCCCCCCCCCCCCCCTTTCCCCCCCCCCCCCCCCCCCCCCCCCCCCCCCCCTCATGAATCTTGGTTCATTGATTTCAAGCTGAAATATGTTTATAATGGAAAAAATTGCGTATAATTTCTTTGAACGCTAGGGGTCTAAAAAAAACAGTTTGAAGAGGAAATCATTGTTTGCGTTCTTAAAGAAAAAATCGTTTTGATATAGTATGTGTTTACAGGAATCGCATGTCACTATGTCTGATATGAGAACTTGGGAAAAGGAGTGGGGTGGTAAAATCTTCGCCAATGAAGGTACAAATAGAAGTAGAGGCGAGGTTATCTTAGTTTCAAAGCTTTTTTTCTGGACAAGTTGACTTAGTACTTTCAGAACAAAGAATTTTGGTTGTGTCTGTGCGCAACGACACGTACCAGTTAACTATTGCCAACGCTTACGCTCCAAACAACAGTAACGAAAAGGTTTGTCATTTTCAATATCTGACTGAAATTTTGAATAATTTGAACGGAGACTTGATACTTTTAGGTGATTTCAACTGTTCACTTATCACCGACCTAGATATATATATCCGGTAAACCCCATGACAAGTTAGAAACTGAAGCTTTAAATAAAACAATAAATGCGTTAGGTTTAACTGATATTTGGAGACTGCATCATCCAACTGAAAAATCGTTTACTTGGAGTAGATCAAATCCGTTTATTGCACGACGTCCGACGACTAGATTACGTTTTTTTCTTCTGAAGATATTCTTCTACATTTTTTGTTCGTCGTCAGACCACGTAACTGTCCCGGGCTCGGATCATAAAGGTGTAGTGTTAGAATTAAACAATGATAACAGTTTTGTTCGCGGTCCGGGATACTACTGGCGTTTTAACAACAGTTACTTAAAAAACAAATCCTTTGTTGAAACATTGAACAGACGCTTAGATGACTTTGTCAAGGAAAATGAAGAGGTAAGTTGTATTGAAAAATGGGAGTTATGCAAAGTGGAAATTAGAAATTTTTTGCACTGAATTCGGCAAATCATTATCTTGTCAAAAACGGAACGAGTTCTTAACACTACAAATGCAGATAAAGAACATCGAGGAAAAGTTAGTGACTGATCCTCAAAATAAAGAGTTACACTCAAATTACCTTACAGCAAAGCAGAAAATAGAAATTCTACAAATTGAGGAAAACTAGGGGAGCTCAGATCAGAGCTAGAATCAAATGGATTGAAGAAGGAGAAAAGAACAGTAAATATTTCTGCAATTTAGAGAAAGCACGTAGTAAGAAAAATATCATTACTAAATTGTGTAAGGAGACAGGAGAAATTATAACTGATCAAAGAGACATATTACAGGAACAAGTAGCGTTCTACAAACATCTGTACAATCAAAAGACAAACATCGCTAATGTTAAAGATGCTGCCGTCTCGTTTATGAAAGATGAAAATTTTAGAAAATTAGACAAAGATGATGCAGATGCTTGTGAAGGCATCATCACTTAGCAGAAAACTACTGAAGCGCTAAAGAAAATGAAAAATGGTTCAGCTCCAGGCAGCGATGGATTAACGCCAGAATTCTTGAAATTTTTTTTGGAACAAAATAGGCTGCATGATTACTAGCTCTTTCAATGAGTCATTTCAAAAAGGAGAACTCTCATTCACACAAAGGCAAGGCATCATAACTCTCATTCATAAAGGTAAGGAATTACAGAGACAAACTTAATAATTGGAGACCTATCACTTTAACAAACTCAGACTATAAAGTTTTGGCTAAAGTTATGGCAGAAAGATTAGGAAAAGTTATTTGTGGATTAATTGATGAAGACCAAGTGGGATACATTAAAGGTAGAAATATTACAACTGTTATAAGGACTATAGATGATGTAATAAATTATCTAAATAAAACAGGGAAAACAGGTTACCTACTAGCATTAGACTACTACAAAGCTTTTGATTCCATTTCTAAAACATTTCTTTTATACTCGTTTGACATGTTTGGCTTTGGAGTTGATTTTCAAAGATGGATACGTGTGTGTTGACTAACAATACCCAAAGTTGCATTAATTATGGTGGATGGTTGTCTGAGCCGTTTGACGTAAATTGCGGTATTAGACAAGGCTGTCCTTTCTCTCCTTTGGCATTTCGTCTTGGCCTTAGAACTATTAGCAATAAAAAATCAGGAACAGTGAAATATCTGGCATCGAAGTGCCAGTCATAAACCGATCAAAAAAATAAATGTATCAAAATAAAACAAATGGCCGATGATACCACATTATTTCTTAAAAGTGGAGAAGATCTGATTAGGTCCTACAGTATCTTGAAAACGTTTGAAAACTTCTCCGGTCTGAAACTGAACATCAATAAAACTAAAATATTGAGAATGGGCAGACAGCTAGACGAACACAATATTCCTTTTTCAATGGTTGATAGAATTAAAATCTTAGGGGTGCATTTTCAAAGAGATAAGATGGCTAAGCATATTGAAGAAAATTGGAGGCAGAAAGTTGTAAACATTCAAAGAATGATACGGGACTGGAGTAAAAGAGATATTAGTATTCATGGTAAAGTTCTGGTAACCAAAACATTTTTAATCAGTCAACTGATATATGTTATGCAATCAATTGGCATTCCAGAAAATGTTTTAAAGGAAATTAATACGATGTTGTACAGATTTGTTTGGCAACGAAAATATAGCAATCGTAAGGCTTTCGAAAAAGTGAAAAGAAAAGTGATGGAATCAGAATATGGAAAGGGTGGTTTGAATATGGTTAACATTATGATCTCCAGAAGTGTTTTTCTATTTGCAATGGGCTGGAAATCTATTCTCCTCAGCAGAACAGAACTGGAGTATCATACCAAAATGGCACTTGAATAAAATACTAAAGAATGATAGTATATTCATGATTAACTGTAGACCAAAGCATGTACATTGTATAGACCATTTGGAAAATGAATTCTGGAAGGCGGTGTTTTATTACATATTTAGATATTAAGAGAGAGAAAAAAATCGAAGAAATAAAACCATCCAATGTGTGTGATCAGTTATTATTCTATAATGATTTAATCAAGTATAAAGGAAGGGTATTGTTCTTCCACAAGTGGAAAGAAAAGGGAATACAACATATGAGAAATCTTATTCATTTCAACGAACGTAGACTGCTGCGTTTAGAAGAGGTGGAAACACTACTAGGATATAAAAGTGCAGACACATTATTTGAATATAACGCCGTGTGCAACGCCATCCCAGCAGTATGGCTGGAATGGATACGAACAAACAGGATCTCTCTAGATACTCAGGAGCCAATTTCTTGTGAAGCAAGTTTGTTCAATGTAAAACCCAAAGAGATACATAAAATATTGGAAAGAAATAATACCACGGAAATCTTACCTCATGCTAATGACTTCTGGCGCAGAAAGCTTGGTGTTCAGTTAGAGAAAAACGTATGGTTGATTCCAAGAGAATCCACAAAGGAAACCAGACTATACGAGCTTCAGTGGAAGATAAATCACAACATCTATCCCACAAATATTCTTCTTCAGAAAATGAAATTAACAGAAACCAATAGATGTGATAACTGTGTCAATGACATTGACTTTATGGAGAGAGAGAGAGAGAGAGAGAGAGAGAGAGAGAGAGAGAGAGAGAGAGAGAGAGAGAGAGATGAAACAAATGGCGAGGTCAGGGGTCCTAAAACTACTAATAAATCAAAGTCGTTGAACGGAAAATTAATGGCATCTGGTCTCCTTCACTGGAAAGTCAGGTTTCTCAGTTCAGTATTCTTCCTTCACACATCAGTGTGTGTGTGTGTGAGAGTGTGTGAGTGTGCGTGTGTGTGCGTGTGTGTGCGTACGTGCGTGCGTTCGTGCGTGCGCGTGTGTGTGCGTGCGTGCGTGCGTGCGTGGTGTGTGTGTGTGTGTGTGTGTGTGTGTGTGTGTGTGTGTGTGTGTGTGTGTGTGTGTGTTGTTGTTGTTGTTGTTCTGTGTTTACGTCTGTTCACTAAAAGTGATATTAGACGATGGGAAAGG
>JADBJO010000160.1:973898-976398 GCA_016801955.1 Conus betulinus
TCGTTTCTCGCACTATTGGCCGATACATCTCGACGATTCTTACTCTCAATGATCAGAAAGTTTACAGCATTCGGCCTGTTAGAAAGCAGTTCCCCAACATAAATGAATATCATTAATTTGTTAAACCGTTGGTCAGTCAGACAGTCAGTCGGTTTGTCAGTCAGTCGGTTTTTTCAGTCAGTCAGTCGGTTTTTTTAAGTTAGTCGGTCAGATGGTTGGTCGGAGAGTTAGTGATTCAGTGTGCTTTGTTTGTACAAACAAAATCAGCATTGTCTATAGAGGCTATAGATTTTAAAATATTTTGCTACATAGATATTGCCGTTATTTTCCCGTGCATTTCTATTTTCGAAGAGAAAAAATGCAACGAATGTATTATTTTTGTATGAGTGTTCATGATTATGTGCTATTATACGAACCAAAAAAAAAAGAAAATAGAAGAACCATGGAAAATACAGTGGAATCAACAACAGTGTAATTATAATGGCTATAAACTAATTATGCAGTCCATACATACATACTCCAGTGTGAGTGGGGGAAGGAGAGATGGATAAAATTATGGGGTCCCAACACAGCTGTTGCCAATCATGCATGCAGCAAAACGACTGTTGAACCCTTTTGACCCAATAGCAAGTAAATTTATCATTTCGCTTTACAAGAACAAAATGCAATGCACGCTAACATGATCTCGCTTCAACAGAATATTCCGACTGATATACATCAGTTCAAATTGACATGCCTGATAGAAACATTTTGACAACAGGAACATGCCAGGAAACATCTTGACAACACGAACATGCCAGGAAACATTGTGACAACGGGAACATGCCAGGAAACATTCTGACAACAGGAACATGCCAGGAAACGTGACAACAGGAACATGCCAGGAAACATTGTGACAACAGAAACATGCCAGGAAACATTGTGACAACAGGAACATGCCAGGAAACATTGTGACAACAGGAACATGCCAGGAAACATCTTGACAACACGAACATGCCAGGAAACGTTGTGACAACAGGAACATGCCAGGAAACATTGTGACAACAGGAACATGCCAGGAAACATTGTGACAACAGGAACATGCCAGGAAACATTGTGACAACAGGAACATGCCAGGAAACATTTTGACAACAGGAACATGCCAGGAAACATTGTGACAACAGGGAACATGCCAGGAAACATTGTGACAACAGGAACATGCCAGGAAACATTTTTGACAACAGGAACATGCCAGGAAACATTTGACAACAGGAGCATGCCATACTCTCGACATACTTCGGCTTTTCTAGCTCGGCTGAAAAACTTTCGTCAATCTCTCGTGTCCAAGGATATGCCTCTTCTTCTTCTTCTTTCTTCTTCTTCTTCTTCTTCTTCTTCTTCTTCTTCTTCTTCTTCTTTCTTCTCTTCTTCTTCTTCTTCTTTTTTTCTTCTTCTTCTTCTTCTTCTTCTTCTTTCTTCTTCTTCTTTCTTCTTCTTCTTCTTCTCTTCTTCTTCTTCTTCCTTCCGCCCTTCCTCAATTCCCCAGGTCATCGTTCATTTTGCGATTCTTTAGCCGCCTCGCTTTCCTTTATGCCTGGATGGATATATTCCTCCCTGCATGATCCTCCATTATCCTGTGACATTAAAGTTAAGTGACACGTCTGGAAGGAAGGTCACAGACCTCTCTCTCTCCCCCCTCTCTCTCTCTCCCTCTCTCTCTCTCTCTCTCTCTCTCTCTCTCTCTGTCTGTCTCACACACACACACACACACACACACACACACACACACACACACACACACACACATATGCACGCACACACGCACACACGCACACACGCTCGCGCGCACGCACAGCGCACACACGCACACACACGCACACACACACACACACACACACACACACACACACACACACACACACACACACACACACACACGCGCGCGCGCGCGCGCGCGAGCGCACGCGTGTGCGAGCGTGCGCGTATGTGTGCGTGCATGCGTGTGTGCGTGCGCGTGTGTCCATGTGTGCGTTCCTTTTCGACCTTAAGCTCTTAAAAACTGTATTCATTTATTTATTTATTTATTCACTTTTTTGTATCTATTTCTTCATGTATTTCTTCATCTATTTATGAATTTTTTTATGTATTTATGTGCTTATTTGGTTATTTTTTCCATTTATTTATTCATTCATTTATATACTTACTTAATATTTATATCTAAGTTGAAGTGGATATTAAATGGAATGAAGCTTAATTAGAAATTAGATTTTTTGTTGTAACTTCATGTGTGTGTGAGTGTGTGTGTGTGTGTGTGTGTGTGTGTGTGTGTGTGTGTGTGTGTGTGTGTTATCAGTCCCTTTGATATAAAAACATTGACAGACGTGTTGGGACAGGTGATCGAATTCATCGAATTTTATCAACTTTCTGACGATTGGTAGAAAAAGATGTAAGAATTAATCTACGGTAATACCTTTTCTCACCACTCTCGATTTCCTGGCCCCTTTCCTGAAAAAAAAAAGCC
>JADBJO010000160.1:981398-983898 GCA_016801955.1 Conus betulinus
AATTTTTGCACTGATCATGTATCAGAGAGTCTTGCCCTATTCGTTCATCGTCTCCAACGTTTGGGGGTCATTTAGGATTTTAACCTCCAAACTTCCCTTACCAACCCCATTGAAGGAATCGATCGTAGCTGACGATATACCCCCTCTCTCCGCCTCAAGACTGACAAATTTCGAATACTTTATCTGACATTTGAATCTTCCTTGGACAAAATCCAACTCAAAATGTGAAAATTGATAATTAGGGAAAAAGTCTTGTAAGAGAAACATAAACTTACAAATATGAAAACATGATGGCAAAAACGAATCTTTGTCGGACAAACCATAATTCACAAACATGAGTGATGGGAAGAATTGGTGTGTGTGTGGGGGGGGGGGGGGGGGGGGCAAACTCTGACTTACAAATATGAAACCTGACAACGAGAAAGAATATTTTATTTCGCCGCCAAAACGTACAGATATGAAACATGATGACAAAAAAAAAATTCTTGTAAAAAGTCTAACTTACAAATATGGAACGCGATCACAAGAAAGATTTTTTCTTTGACAAACCCTAATTTACAAACATGAAACATGATTACTAAACTACAAATACCTCGAAGAATCTTTCTTCTGCAAACTTTAACTTCCAAATATAAAAGATGATGACAAGAGGAATTCTTTCTTAGACAAACGTTAACTTACAAATATGAAACACAATGATTGGAAAGAATCTTTGTCCGATAAACTCTGACTTAAAATATGAAACATGTTGATTGGAAATATTTTTTGAGACAAACTCCTACATACACAAAGCTTGATGATTGGAAAGAACCATTGCTGGACAATCTTTAACTCAGAAATATGGAACTTGATAATTGTAAGTATCTTTGTTGGACAAATTCTAACTTACAAACATGAAACATGATTGGAAGATTTCTGTGGGACAAACTACAACTTACAAACAGGAAACACGTTGATGGAAGGACTGTTTGTGGGAAAATTTTTAACTTACAACAAGAAATAATCTTCCTTGGACAACTTCTGATTCATATATGTTAATTTCATGTCCCCAGTTTTTACATCTTCAACCTCCTGCCGCCCCCCCCCCCCCCCCCCCCCCCCATTTAGTTGTTGGCCTGCGCTTGTTTTTTTCCCCCACTATTAGATTGTTCGTCTTTGTATTTGTCTGACTTTATTCAAGTTTAAAAGGCTGTGCCAGTCTTGAAATGAAAGTTACTCTGTGTTAGGTTTTCTTATTGGAGCAAGACTACCCCTGTTTCAATCTGAGAGAAAAAAAAAATCATGTCTCCAGAATTCAACTTCCTCTGTATAGTTCCAATTCAACAGACCTTTCATCTTTCTTTAACATTCAGCTCCCTCGTTATTATCCCACGGTGACGAACATTTCTGACTTCAGTGCCATTATTTTAGGAGCAGCTCTACACATCATTCATCATCCGGACAAAACCACGTCTTCTGACGTGTATTCCTAACCTTTCGATCTCCAGACCGACACATGCCGTTATCTTGTCATCCTCTTTCTGTCTGAGGATTAAGGAGATATTTGTGACGTGTCAGGACAGCAGGCACCAGTCTTTATCGCAACAGCTCCAGGACTTTGATTGTCCTGGGTAACAACACGTATTTATGTGTTAGAGAGGGGGAGAGAGAGAGTCCTCTCTCTCTCTCTCACTCGAAATGTTCATCAAGTGTCATTGCTTCTTTTACTGCAAAATGAAAAGAGAATTGTAACTCGCTCTGTAGCTATGTTCATTTTTTAAAGCGCTAAAACGAAGAGATTAACTGTTATCAATTAACACACAAATGCCAGAATAATTTCAAGAAGAACAGTTTGTTATGCAAATATTTCCTTTCATAATTTTCAGTATATGCACCGAGCGCGTGTGTGTTCTAGTTTTGTTCTAGTCTCATTGCAGTTAGGTCGGTGGCCTTTGCAATTAAACTATTTGAGTTGGGTTGAGTTGAGTCTCTCTCTCTCACTCACTCACTCACTCTCTCTCTCTCTCTCTCTTTCTCTCTCTCTCTCTCTCTCTCTCTCTCTCTCTCTCTCTCTCTCTCTCTCTCTCCCATTTCGCTGGATCGCTTGCTGGCACTCTGCACTCGTGACCAATTTTCTCTTTCCCGAAAAGAGTATATGTATGGAAATTCCAGACACACAAAGAAATCCCCATGGACGAGGTGAAAATGAGCCTGCATAAAATGAGCCGGATAGAACTTCACGTGCACAGAAGCCTTGACGGAGACCGACAAAGTCCGACCACATCACATACGATCATGCAGCAAACACCGACCGTCACGCGATCGCCTACCACAGCAAGGAACAGGAGAAGACTCCACCCAGCAGCCATTGTCGTCAATGGCTGGACGATGGGATCGATGGATCGAGAATTTAGCGGATAGACTCCTGTGTATGCTAGACCAGCACAGCCTCCATCGTCCCCCCCCCCCCCCCCCCCCCCTTCCCACCCCACCCCCCATTATCCTCATCCAAAACTACCAA
>JADBJO010000160.1:988898-991398 GCA_016801955.1 Conus betulinus
ATGTTTAAGTTCCACAAAGACAGGCTCTCTCCAAAGAGAAGGTACCCCGTGGGGTTTTGAACCGACGTTTCCTAGTGAAATCCCAACTAAACAACTTCCTGGCTGGTGTTCGTGGCATGGTGGCATTTGTAGTGTACTAAACCGGCCCTCCAACTCTTCGAAACGCTCGGACCACGCAGCTGAGAGAGAGAGAGGGGGGGGGGGGGGGGGGGGGAGAGAGAGAGAGAGAGAGAGAGAGAGAGAGAGAGACAGACAGACAGACAGACAGACAGACAGACATACATACAGACAGACAGACAGACAGACAGACAGACAGATGAGAGAGAACCGCCTGTAAGGCTATTTCTTCCCTGTCTTGCCTCAAGAGTAGTATTATGGTAATGCATCACGGAAGAAGGTATTTTGCAGACAAAACTTTTGATTTCGATAGTTCCGGAGGTCTGAGGAGGAATGGTGGTTGTAAATACAAAGATCAGACAAAATTCAACATGATCGGTTTTCACACACACACACACACCACACACCACACACACACCACACACACACACCACACACACACACACAGAGAGAGAGAGAGAGAGAGAGAGAGAGAGAGAGAGAGAGAGAGAGAAATGCAGAGACAGACAGACAGAAAAAAGAAATTAAAAAGATGGAGAAATAATAAATGACCAGTTGAATGATTTTTTTAAAACTTTACACAAACTGGAAAAAATGTTTTAAACTTTTTTAAAAAGACCAATCTTCTCTCTCTCTCTCTCTTAAACTCTCTCTCTCTCTCTCTCCTCTCCTCTCTCTCCTCTCTCTCTCTCTCCTCTCTCTCTCTCTCTCTCCTCTCTCTGTGTGTGTGGTGTGGTGTGTGTGTTGTGTGTGTGTGTGTGTGTGTGTGTGTGTGTGTGTGTGGTGTGTGTTTGGCCATAACTGACAAGACGTTCCATTCACAGATCTCTCTCCAGAGATATCTATTTTTATCTGTTTTATGTGTTTGTCTTTCTATCTATCTATCTACCTGTCAATCTATCTATCTATCTGTCTATCTATCTATCTGATACCTATCTACTTTACCTATTTATCTATCTGTTTATCTGTATGTCAGTCTCTATCTGTATGTCTATATATCTATCTATCTGACTGTCCATCTATCTATCTACTGTTTTTATGCATTCTCTGTTCCTGAAGGATACAACATATAATACACAAAGAACGGAGAATTGGACATTGATGTTTCTCTCTCCAACCCAACAACCGCGAGGACACTGGGAAATTGTGTTTACCCTAGCTTAAATGTGTATGTGTGTATGTGTGTGTGTGTGCGTGCGTGTGTGTGTGTGTGTGTGTGTGTGTGTGTGTGTGTGTGTGTGTGTGTGTGTGTGTGTGTGTGGTGTGGTGTGTGTGTGTGTCTGTGTCTGTGTGTGTGTCTGTGTGTGTGTGTCTGTGTGTGTGTCTGTGTGTTGGACTGCTCTATGCGCAGCCAGAATGCTAGCAGTGATGACAGGAAGGCAGTCAGTGGTGTGATGAATGCCCTACAGTTCACATAGATACGACAGAGGTCTGAAAGATATATGATGGAAAGGCAACGCCGACACCACTTCTCTCTCTCTCTCTTTCAAGAGTCTCTCTCTCTCTCTCAATCTCTCTCTCTCTCTCTTACACACACACACACACTCACTCTCTCTCCCCCCTCTCTCTCTCTCTCTCTCTCTCTCTCTCTCACTGGTCACTGATAGTGTTTCTACTGTCTCGCCTTTCCCCCCCCTTCCCCTTCTCCCTCCTGCCTTTCTTGCCCACCCTAACCCTTACCTCCAACCCCTAGTTCCTCCCTCCCCGCCCCCCCCCCCCCCCCCTCAACATCGACTCTCCATGTGTCTCTCTATCTTTCTGTCTCACTGTGTGTGTGTGTATCTCAACCCTGTGTACATAAAAACGTATATTTTTTCTTCGTATTGTGCATTGTAGTGTATTGTGCATGTTGTCTGGTTTTATCTTTAGGGACTCAGATGACTGGGCACAAAACAACGTACTTGTCTAACTATATTCAAGGTACCAAAGTTGTTAGTCTGGCGTTTTACCTTTCCTTTTTCTCTTCATATTGCCTTGTCTCTCACGTGCATGTACGTCGTACACGCTCACACCTACAGCTCTCATACCTTCACTCTCTCCCTGCTCCTTTCTCACATACAGGTGCAGCCACACACCACACACACACACACACACACCGCATGCACACACCACACACACACACACACACAACACCCACACACACACACACACACACACACACACACACACACACACACACACACACACACGCACGCAACTCACACACACACACACACACACACACACACACACACACACACAACACACACACACGCACCAGCACACACGCGCACACACACACACACACACACACACACGTGCGCGCGCGCGCGCGCGCGCGCACGCACGCAATGCACACACCACATCACTATAGATAGATATATATTAGATAGATAGATAGATA
>JADBJO010000160.1:993898-996398 GCA_016801955.1 Conus betulinus
ACACACACACACACACCTGAAGTATTAACAATACAAAATACTCTGTGTGTGTGTGTGTGTGTGTGTGTGTGTGTGTGTGTGTGTGTGTGTGTGTGTGTGTGTGTGTATCTCTTTGCTTCTGTCTCTGTTTCTCTGTCTATCTGTCTGTATGTCCCTCTGTCTCTCTCACTCTCTCTCTGTTTCTATCTGTCAGTTTGTCCGTCAGTCTGTCTGTCTGTCTTTCTGTGTCTCTCTGTCTCTGTCAGTCAGTCTGTCTGTCTTTATTCTCTCTCTATGCTGCGTGCGTGTGTGTGTGTGTGTGTGTGTGTGCGTGCGTGCGCGCGCGCGTGCGTGCATGCGTGCGTGCGTGTGCATGTGCATGTGTGTGTGTGTGTGTGTGTGTGTGTGTGTGTGTGTGTGTGTGTGTGTGTGTGTGTGTGTGTGTGATCCCTCTCCCCCTCTTTTTTCTGTCTCTGCGAGGACGATCACTTTCATCATCTTTCCTTTTCTTTCATTTCTTTCAAAAATGAGACACACCCCAGTAAGGATACATATAAAATATCAAATGAAAATAAGTCATTACAGCTGAGCAAGAAAATGCGAACGTAGATACCAATCATTTTTGATAAATCTGTTGTTGACAGATCGTTTTCTGGTGCGAAGAAAGTTTGTTTTTTTTTTTTTTCAACGTGAGCAATTTTTAAAGATTCCAGTTCGTTAACATTGTGCCATCGAGATTCTGATAAAGTGTAGTCCTCTTCCTTAATTTAAACAGGTTGTTATTAGTCACTTGCCTAATCATTTCCTTTCAATATAGTATTAAAAAAAAGACTAGAAAACCACGCTTTGGACCAGAGAAAGAGAGAAACAGAGAGAGAGAGAGAGAGTACGTGGGGTACCCATTAGAGAGAGGGGAGAGAGAGAGAGAGAGAGAGAGAGAGAGAGAGAGAGAGAGAGGAAGAGAGAGAGAATTAGAGAGATTAAATTAGAGAGAGAGAGAGAGAGAGAGAGAGAGAGAGAGAGAGAGAGAGAGATTTCAGTTTCAGCTTCATCAAGAAGGCGTGTTACTGCGTGCGGGACAAGTCCATATGCTCTACATTCCTACCAGACCATGAAAGCATGGTGCGTAGGAGTCGCAAGGAAAGAAAGAAGAAGAAGAAAAAAAAAAATCACAGCTC
The DNA here is from genome assembly GCA_016801955.1 of Conus betulinus. Taxonomy (NCBI): domain Eukaryota; kingdom Metazoa; phylum Mollusca; class Gastropoda; order Neogastropoda; family Conidae; genus Conus; species Conus betulinus. The sequence goes on from JADBJO010000160.1 coordinate 995,056, forward strand.
TGGCACACAGAAGCCATCTTCTGGAACATTTACCGTTTTTTTTTGTTTTTTTTTATCCCCATAAACTACCGAGGCTTGTATCAGACTAGTTTTTTCTTTCTTCTTTTCTTCTTTTTGTAATAAACTTAACATCAAAGCGAGCGTGGACAGTACGTACCCTATACGCTGTGCACGCGGCGCCAATGTCATTTATATGCGGCACCTATTGTCAACGTGATTGAATAGTTCTGTTCTGTGGGGGTGGCGAGGGGGTGGTATCTAGGTGACGATTGATTGTGTGGCGGGGGTTGGGGGGGGGGGGGGAGATGAAAGGGGGAGGTGCTCGGAAGTGAAAAGGCGGGAAAGGAAGGAGAAGACAATTTTAAAAAAAATGGGTCATGAGTAAAATCGAGATGACGATGCAGGTCAGGGAGGGGGAGCGGGGGAGGGGGGAGGTGAGGAGGAGAAGGGTTAGGAAGTAGAAGGAAAGACGCCAAACAGGATGAGAAATGAGATTAGCAGTATAAAAGGACGAAGAGGAAGACGGAACAACAACAACACGAAACAAGAATGAGTCGATGAAAGAAGAGAATGAGGAGGAAGGGAAGAAAGAAGGAGGAGAACGAGGAAGTTACTTAAGGGGGGAGAAAAAGGCGAGAAGGAGAGAAGGAGGAGGAGGGGAGGAAAGGAGGACAGGGAGCGATGAGAGAAAAGAAAAGCAGGAAGAGCTGAAAACAATGAAGGAGAGGGAAGAACAAAACAAGAACAATGAGAAAGAGAAGAAGAAGAAGAAGAAGAAGAAGAAGAAGAAAAAAAAAGAAGTGGAGAAGCAGCAGCAGCGATGTGGAGATCAAAACGCCAGAATGGACATGCATGGCTTTATAACAATATTAATTGTTTACAAAAAATATTGAATCAGCAAACTTCTCAGACACACTCCAATCATTCTACGGAGGAAGAACTATCACTGACTGGTCTTCAAACGTGGTTCCCCTCGGTTGTGTATTGATTATATCAAGAATTTCCTTGCGTCCGTTGCTTGCATATTTCATCAAGAATCCAACCTGAATAAATAAGAAAACTATCTGATGTTGTCTTTGAATGTCGAAAGAACACACAAGTTCCCCACGTTTACTGTTTAAGCGAATCCGACCTTAATATTTGACCGAAAATTTTTCTTTTCAAGGGAGAGTATCTTGCGAGCTTTTGAATCAAAGCGTCCTGTTGAAAAGTCTGTGAGATACTTTCTCTTAGCAAGTTGTGTGTGTGTGTGTGTGTGTGTGTGTGTGTGTGTGTGTGTGTGTGTGTGTGTGTGTGTGTGTGTGTGTGCGAGAGAGAGAGAGAGAGAGGAGAGAGAGGTGTGT
>JADBJO010000161.1:0-5000 GCA_016801955.1 Conus betulinus
AATTGCCTTTAAGTAAGTGTTCGGGATTTCGAGCTCCAAGAAACACCCAACCAATTTTTTACCACAGAATGGAATTCCTACCTTCACACAATAGCATAGTGTGAAAAGGAACACGAATGTTAAAAAAAAAAGGGGGGGGGGGAGGTTAGGAGGAGACGGTGATTTTGAAGGAGCACACGGAGGAGACATAAAGAAGAAGTGAAGAAGAAGAAGAAACAAAGAAGAAGAAGAAGAAGAAGAAGAAGAAGAAGAAGAAGAAAGAAGAAGATGTGATGATGATGATGATGATGATGATGAAGAAGAAGAAATTGGATAAGAAAAGAAAATGACGAAATTGGAAAGAAAAAGGACGGGAAGGAAGAAGAGGAGGTAGAGAAGGAAGAGGAGAAGAAGAGAAGAAGAAGAAGAGAAGAAGAAAAGAAGAGGAAGAAGAAGAGGAGGAGGAGGAGGAGGAGGAGGAGAGGAGGAGGAGGAGGAGGAGGAGGAGGAGAAAGAACAAAATCAGAACAAGAACAAAAAACAAACAGAACAAGAACAAAGAAGAGCAAGAAAGAACAAGAACAAGAACAAGCGCAATGAATTAACATCAGAACATAGAACATAGTAGACAGCATATAATGAACTCAAAGGGGACTATCTCAATCAACAATACCTCACACCAGATGAAGCAAACGACATTATGTGCTGCATGCATTTGGTCGGGGCTAGATTAGCGTTATGAACTCTTGTTGGCTATCAACAGAAAGCTCCGTAAGACTCTCCAACACTTCAAAAGGCTGCCACCAAACATTTTAAGTCCTGATGTTTTCAGGATGGTCATTTTAAAGAGTTCCGGTGGTTTTAATTTACACACAGAATACGACCCGTCTACAGGAACACCAAAACCGATCTACTTCTACAATACATGAAACATCTAAGCCACAGCCACAGTTTCAGCACCCCCCCCCCCCCCCCCATCTTATCTACAGAGCCCTTCCTCACAAAAAGAAAAGTTAAAGAAGCCATCGAAATTAAGACCAGACGCCCCAGCCTGAACAGAGATCAAGGCTTTGAACTTCCCCCCCCCATCTACAATCAGATCCTGACAACCGTTCACCCCACACAACAGTCGCCGCCCCACCAGGCCTCGCTGCCACAACAGCAACAGTGAGCTGAAGAAGACAGGGCGACCCTGTCGAAATATTCTCCAAGTAAATTTTTTGATTCTGAGTCTGTAACTACTTTTTCTAATGTTGAATCCAGAATCCGTGATGTGTGTGCGTGCGTGCGTGCGTGCGTTGTGTGTGTGTGTGTGTGTGTGTGTGTGTGTGTTTGTGTGTGTGTGTGTGTGCGGTGTGTGCGTTGTGTGTTGTGTGTGCGTGTGTGTGTGTGAGTGGTGTGTGTGTGTGTGTGTGTGTTGTGTGTGCGTGTGTGTGTGTGTGTGAGTGTGTTTGGTGTGTGTGTTGTGTTGTGTGTGTGTGTGTGTAGAGTGTGGGAGGTGTTTTGTTAGAGAGAGAGAGAGAGAGAGGGGAGACAGAAGAGAGAGAGAGACAGAGAGAGAGAGAGAGAGAGAGAGGCAGACAGAGAGAGAGAGAGAGAGAGAGAGTCGGGAAACGCACACAAACACCATTCTTCTCTCCTCTCTCTCTCTCTTCTCTCTCTCTCTCTCTCTCTCTCTCTCTCTCTCTCTCTCTCTCTCTCTGATCTTTTTTGGCTTGTAAGGTATGTTACTGACGGAGTCGAAATGCCAACCACACTTTCCTCAGAGAATGAAAACAACTTATAAGAGACGCTCGCAAGTTAGCAAGCTCTAAGCAAACAGAAACTCCACAGGCGCTTGCAAAGCTGAACATAAACAATGACAACTTTTCACACAACCCTTGTCTCAGGAATCTAGTTCTCTTCTCTTACAGTTGTAGCGCGCATCGTAATTGGGGTTAAAATAACACCCATTTCACGTTAACGGCTAAGATTTTTCGATTCCCAGCCCTGATTGCTAGCTGTTTGTGCCTTTACGGTGGAATGACAATCATTCGTGATTCATTGTTTCTGGGCTCTTGTCTTTTTTTTGCTGCATGAAAGTCATTTCTTCTTGCTTGATGCATCGTCGTTTTTCTGGTGTTTTGTGTGTGTGTGTGTGTGTGTGTGTGTGTGTGTGTGTGTGTGTGGTGTGTGTGGTGTGTGTGTGTGTGTGTGTGTGAGAGAGAGAGAGAGAGAGAGAGAGAGAGAGAGAGAGAGAGAGAGAGAGAGAGAGAGAGAAGAGAGAGAGAGAGAGAGTAAAATGTACTGTAAATATTATGGCAACTAGCAGTCTAGAAATGTTCTGTGTTTCTTTTTTTTTTTTTTAAACATAAGACAACAGCACATTACAGAAAATAGCATCAGGCTTGTCTTATTATCTTGCACATACAGGTACCTGAAATGATTGGTAGACAAAACGCATCTCATGTTTGTTAGTATACACTTGAACTGGCATCCCACACACAAGAACTGGCGTAGAGCGTGAGCCTGGAAAATGCCGCGAGGGAGGAGGAAAGGCAAAAGTCGCCTCCTCGTTGATGTTACAGAGCTTTCTGAATGTCACCTTTCCTGGCTGCCCGCGTTAATGCACTCTCATTCCAGTGGTGTGACTGTCATGGTAGGTACAGGAGCTGTATCTTCATCAGCCCATTGCACCCTTTATCCCTCTTACTCAATCCATCTTTCTTTCCCCTCTAATCAGTCAGAATGGTGGCCTATTTTGTTGCATTACTTTAGGTGAGGATGGCAAATTACTAAGAACAAGGACTTTCTCTCCAGGTACTATACCCATCGACAAAATAGCTAATGAATTGCATCCCCCATCCCTCATCGATAAATGGATAAGAAACTACTACATGACACTCATCGAGAACTAAAGGACTATACCTCTCATCGTTTGGCAACTGAGCTCTCACCACCTACAACCAGTCAACAAACAACTTATACATTCCAGCTCACCGTTAATCGATTAAAAACTATCCAACTACCACCCACCGTTGGTGATTAAGTACCTAATGAACTACCATCTACATCAATTGTCAAAAAGCTCATGTGATACCACATATCATCTGTCAATAACTCATGAACTAAACCTGCCATCAATCAGTAAACAACCAATGATCAACCCCCTATTATCATCAACAAACAACCATCGAAGAAGGCCTACCGTCTACCGTCAATGGGTAGCTAACTAATGAATTACTATCACCATTTATCAATAATAGCTAATGAATTTGCTGACCACCATCATTTTGAAAAAGAAGTTATAAACCAGTTCCTACCATCCCCCAATAAACAAGTGAAGACAACGACACAGAATTTAGCATTCATCGTTGAATGACTGAATACAACACAACAACGCACCGTCTATCATGTATTGGCGAATACTGACAAAAACGATCTACTGGCAAAACACAAGCAAACAAAACTGGCAAACAATAACAATTTATTAATCACTATCTAACAACAAAGAACTCAAGACAACAAAGAATTACGTGTTACTGGTGAACACCTGACGAACAATAATAGCCCCCACCCCCACCCCCATCCCCAGCTGCCATCTAAAGAAAGAAGCAGTAAATAACAAATATCGGGTATACGTCATTTCGGGAGGTTTTCTTTGTGTTTTCTTTTCTTCCTTTTTTTTCCTTTTTACGATGCTAAATCCAAACGCTCCGATGGTTATAACGTAGGCATACTCAAACTCCTTTTCTCCATCCTGTGCACGTACTCACATAACACATGATCTGTCAAACCTGATCCAAACAGTAATCCACAAATGGTGTCAAGTTATTCCACAGTGAACATGAATACAAGACCTGCCGAATCAGAATGTCTCCCAGGGCGACATTCTAGATCAGGGTTACATTTTGTACCGGTACAAAAATATTACAGGTGCCCGAAATGTCCCACATAGCGTGACATTTGTACGCGTCGTCATTACAAACTGTAATTGGTTGACATTTTTGTATCGCAACAGGACCTTTTTTCCCTAAAATTTTCAGCTTCAAGTCTCGCTATAGCTTCCTCTGCCATGAATGCTTTCTTGCTAATGTTTTTGTAATTCATTAATAAGTTTTAGAGCATAACGGAAATGATTATTGCATTTCAAAATGCACTTTGACTTGATTTAGTTCCGGTCTCTTTTTCAGTGGTCGAATTTTTCCAGTCAATCATCCTATATATACCTCAATGAAGAGACAGGAGGGAAGAAAACGGAAGCGGATTTCAGTGGTGACCTAAACATGCTCTATCAATAATGAGAAGAAGAAGAAGAAGAAGAAGAAGAAGAAGAAGAAGAAGAAGAAGGACGATAAAAATAATGATAATATAACATTAATGGAAAAAGTATAATTGTAATAAAATAATAATATATGATGATAAAAACAAAAGTGCCAAGTATCGTTTAACTAACATAACTTACACAACAACACAAGTAAAATTTCGATTGATATATGTCATTCAGTCCTCACGAACGATGAACATATTAATGCCCAAACCAGTACTCCTCAGATTTTTTTTTTTCCAGTATAGCCAGAGTAAGAGTCATGATCAAGACAAACGCGAAAAGAACACACTATACCTAGAGCGAGACGATAAATGCCTGATTTGAGAGAGAGAGAGAGAGAGAGAGAGAGAGAGAGAGAGAGAGAGAATCTGTTTCTATATCAATTCAATATCGTAGAACACTCTTCACAGGTCGCCTTATCAGTACCGCGAATGTTCCAAGTGCTTAGGCAAATTTACCCAGCACGCTACTGTTGCACGAGCATGCCAGGGGCGATAGTCAAGTACCACAGAACGTTCTCCACTCAAGGAAGACGGATACCCGCTTTGTACATTAACGGTGTCAGAAAAAACATTCGAGCTGGTTCTTGCCCGAATACTGACGACAGGGTCGGTGATGAGATAATTGACAAACTTGTGGTTAGCAGCACTCACTGAACATTGTCAGCATCTCTATGTCCTGTCAGGGCAAAGTGATAAGTTTTGTGACCCAT
>JADBJO010000161.1:22500-25000 GCA_016801955.1 Conus betulinus
CTGCCCATCCCACTCAACGTACACCAACACACAACACACCAACTCACACACACACACACACACACACACACACACAGAGAGAGAGAGAGAGAGAGAGAGAGGGGGGGGGGGGGGAGGGGGGAGGGGAGAACAACGGCGAATGCACAATAGAACTTAGTGACGAAAGACAGTCCAGAAGAAGAGATGTAAGTGTGTGTTGAGATGGAGATCAATGTGTTTTCGTATCACGTTTGAAAGACTGTATAGAACGTAAATCTTGTAGAGAGTGAGGGAAATTATTCCAGACGAAAGGACCTTTGAAGAGGAAAGAGCGGCTTTTGTTCTGAAAGAGAGAATCCGGAAAATTTGACTGTCAGTGGAAGAGCGCAATTGTCATGAGTTACTGTAAAGTGAGAGAGAATCTAATAGATAATCAGAACCTGAAAAAAGTGAGGGAATCGAAGCACAAAGAGGGACTCTTGTACTTCACTTTCTTCTGAACAGGCAAGCAGTGACGCGGGTAAAAGAAGAGCAGACTCGTGTTCTGTTATTTGGACCATTCAAGAAAAAGGCCAGCAGGCAGCGTAATTTTGAGCAATTTGCAGTCTGCCAGGAAAAAAAATTTTCTACAGCCAGAGAGAAGAATGGAATGGCAGTAATCAAGTGGGGTGAGAACAAAAGAATAGACCACAAGTTTGGACGAGTCTTCTGTAATAAGATGATGTACAGAATTAATCTCGAAAAATTCTGGTCAAGAGTAACGCCAACACTGCCTTCAGAGGTGAAATGTGTGACATGACAATCTCTGATAGATAGAGAGCAAGCATTCTTTGGCAGAGCAAGCGTCATTTCAAGTTAGGCCTCGTTGAGTCGGAACTTGCTCAGTGTCATCCATGTTTTAACATAAGAGACGCAGGCTTCAGGGAAGATACAAAAAAGCTTGGTAGTTTGAGGGAAGTATCCAGAAAATGTACAACTGATTATTGTCGGATAAGCTGTGATGAAAGATAGAATGTTGCAAGATAATGCCAGCGAGAGGCTGGACGCATAGAACAAAGAGACCAGACCCCCCAAATGAGTCTCTAACCTTATCATAAAACATACAGAAAGCATTAGAATCAAGTTAAAAAAAAAATCCATAGGCTGCATTATGTCAGAAAGCAAATTATCTGTTTTAAAAAATTTCATTATAGACAGTGCGCCTGCTGTGCTTCCTTAGAAAGAAGACCTGCATTGGGAGTCAGTCAGAAGATCATGCCATCATTCCAAGCTTCTTGCTTCCTGGTCGAGTAACATTCACTGGCATCCTTCCTCATCATTCTGCCAACAGCTGTATGTTTTATGTCTGATTGTAAGATACAAGAATCTTGCCTGGGGAAGGGCCCAGTGATGGCAAGGCAGGGCTTACTGACTACAGGCAAAATACCGTTGACAGCGGGAAAGGCTGCAATCCAGAATCCTCCTCAGAGGAAATGAAAGACCTTGTGGCGAAGCTTGGCTGTGTTGGAGTTGTACTGAATTCCCGTGTCAGCAGAACAGCAGCGATTAGGGTTGCGAGCAGCAGTTGCTTGATCATGGCGACTTTCGTCTATAGGCTCCGCAGTCATGAAATACGGACCGGTACACCTATGGGGACGCTTCCGTGGAAGTTCTGTTGCGTCATGTCTGGTGACCACACAATTACATCTACAATGGAACAGTTATGTCCCTTGATGTCTTGATGGAATGCTCCGGGCACCTATGTCCACAGAAAGAATCTTCATGTCCACTAGTGCCAGGAGAGCCAGCATCAGTTCCCCGGACTGTCGGCTTTCCAGCATTTTTCCTTCGGCCAATGCCAGATTCTTTAGAGCGACCCGTTGTGCATCATAAGAAGCTTGTTCCTTACACCATTTCTGTTTTAACGCTGCCAAACTGTAACGTGTAACAATTATTGCAGTCCAGTCGGGGCGGGCGTGGAAAGGTGTGCACATTTGACCAAAACACAAAACATCTGAACAAAGCGACTTAGGAGCAGCGCAGTGTCTCCCTCTGGAGGCGTGCCTCATGACAATCTGTCCTAACTGCTCCGTGCGGCCTGCCGGCATTCGGGCTACAATAGAATGAACTTGGGTGTGGGGACCGGGACGAAAGGAAGAAGCTTCACTATTGATGGGCCACCAAGGGTCAGAATGACATGTACAATGATTCCATCGAGCATGCACACGTTAATACGAAATTATTCAAACGGAAAAATACGGTGTACGTTTTCAAAGGCCTAAGACTAACAATAAATCTCTCTCTCTCTCTCTCTCTCTCTCTCTCTCTCTCTCTCTCTCTCTCTCTCTCTCTCTCTCTCTCTCTCTCTCTCATATACAGGATTTTTCCCCTTTGTCTGATTCTTTAAGAGCATGCTTTGAAAAGCTAGCCGTAGTATTCGTACTCGCATCCGTATTCGCAGTTACGTTTTCTGATGCATAAGCCTACTTAACTCAAAGCACAGTTTTGCTTTGTTTCCCTTTTCCCTACTTTGCTTGCGCCT